>OX456488.1:44984008-45584008 GCA_949748235.1 Platypus cylindrus | reverse complement strand
ATGCCCTTTTAGTGGAGAAATCTAATTTATTAGAGAGTAAATAAATTAGTATTAAATCCCAATGATCAGTTGGAATGTTTTGAAGTTTTAGAGACGCGATATTTTGTTTGATTTTTACGATAAAGTCTCTAAGAGTGTGAGCAGTAACTTTAGTGAGCGCGGGGATATCAACTAATAATTTGATATGAGCAAAGATAATCGAAAGTTGATTATCATATCTGTTTTTGAGGGTCTCTAGTGAAATTTAAAAATTGTCATTAACTAATGGTAGTGTTTCTATCAAGTGCAGTGGTTCTTTTTCTAAGTAAGAGCGTAAATATACTAGCTTCTGTACGTCCGTTAAAGTGTGGTTGTTCGATATTAACGCTTCAAACAGCTCGATGAATGCGTTCCATTTTGTGATATCTCCACTAAACTGTGGAATATTAAGTTGTGGCAAATTCACTGGTTGAATTGAATTACAAGCTATCGCACTGGTATTTTGTGAGATTTCAGAAGTAGAAGTATGTAGTTTCAATGCTGCTAATTCTGATATTTTTGTACTATATTTCGTTAAACAATCGAAATACCTTTTTTCCACATCCTCTGAATCTTCATTCAGAGGATCTATAAGCTCAATTTGAAGTTGTATATCTGAATACTTGTGATAAAATTGACTCAGTGAATTTCGCCTACTTTCGTACATGAAGCATTCAGTTTCGACCTCATGGTTTTTTTCATACCATGAGTTAAGAGAAGTGATTTTACCCTTATAGGCACCGCGTGATTTGATAAGAGATTCTAGTGTCGCCATGATAAATGTCAAGAGGAGTACGACAAAGAAACGGCGTTATATAATCAAATACCAAAAAAAATGTAAATAGAGAATTGTTGATTATTCGTATAATTAATTAGAGCAGCTATTTTGTAAAATAATTAAGGAGTGATTAAATGTGTAGTGTGTAGACAATTATTTATTTGCTTAAACAATCATTCATTGATTAACGAATAATCAAAATTCAAAACAAAAAATTAAAATTTAGCCAAATTTGTTGAATACTCGTCAAATAAATTACAAAGTGTACTATATCGTGATATAGATACAAGCAAAAAAGATAGTCACTATTTAATTAGTTAACAATTAATTGTAAGATTTATTTAAAAGAAATTAACTCTGACTTGACGAATACTCAAATTACAATAACTTAACGGTACCTATGTGATGCGATGCGGTTGTCTGCTGCGTACCGATCCAATTCCGTTGATTTATGTCGATGAAGATCCGGCTCGAAGGACCAATTTGTTCTAGCCTCGGCTAATAGAGATGGCTCTTGCCAGAACAAGAGAAATAGATAGGTGCTGACTCAGTTGGACTTCACCAACAAACAAAAACAAATTTGGACTATGTACATTTATTTACAACACTGGTTGAGAGTATTGAAATAATATAACTTTGATGTAAATACAAAACAACCACCTCAGATTTATGTAGTGAGAGAAAGTCTTTTGCCGTGAATATAAACTTTACAGTGCTAATCTTGTTCCCGATCAGTAGATTTCTTTTACTGTCGCGATGGAGTGAGCTAGTGATTTATTTTATCACTTGAGGACAGGTAAGTAACTTTACTGTCACGAGAGAGAGAGGATTATGCTTGTCGACACGTAAGTAACTTTACTGTCGCGAGAGAGAGAGAGCTTATGCTTGAGACACGTGAGTGATTGGTTGTGAGATATGATTCTTGAGATACACTTGTGTAGAAACACTTTAACTTAGTCACTGTAAAATTGTATACTGTCTTCTTGAATGCTCCATTCCCATATACATACTAAATAGGACGCACTGGGCACTGAACTACCATTAAACGTATAATGATGGGCCCTCTCTCAAGCGTGAATTTAATCTGAGTGGTGATTGGAAAATTCTTATAATTACTAAATTTGAACAATTTTCGATGCAAGTTTGATAAGAACAGAATGTGGAAATCTTATTCTATAATGCATATCACTACTGAACAAAAATATCAATCAATAGAAAAGATACAATCAAAATCATATAAAAATTAGTAGAGTTCATCGTTCAGAAACGATAAAAAAGTGCATAGTAATTAACGTAAATATTGTATACAACCAAAAATTGTGCGAAACGTAAATACATACTTAAATCTACATAACAAAAAAAATTATTAGTAATTACAGAGCCAAAACAACATATAGCAGCGAAATTTAAATCGCCGGCAAAACAAGTGCCATATGTGGTCAAGACGGATTTCTTTGGCTACTCCTCTGACGTCACGTTAATAAGCAGTAAACTGTATTTTCGAATGCCTTAGTGTTATGTGCTGGTAAAAATGTGTTATTTTATGTGCCTTGTACTATAAAGCAGATGTATTGTTTCTTTGCAAATTTCCAATGTATGCAGATTTACTCACGTAGCGTATATGAAAAGTAATTCATATGGTAGATCTGCGTTAAGTAAAAAACTTGAACCGTTATGTTGTTGTTAATAGTTTGCAGTTTGTTTGAGTTCATAATTGAATGGTATTATTTATATGGGTCAAGAGCATTGGGTATATTTAGTCGTTGTATGTTATTTTATTCATTTGAAAACTAGAATTATCATATGAATAAATGGTCAAAAATTGGCCCAATAAATCGTAGATAGAGCAGCAACATGATTTTACGTGTGTTACATATCCATTTCAATTATTAACAGACAATTCATTGTTTGAAATGATTTAGAATAATCAATGTAGTTGACTCTGCATGATAACAGACGCGGGGTGGAGCTTACGATTAGAGACGGGTTGTGCGGCAGAGGAGAGGTAACGAGCATAAAAAGACGACAATACCAGCGAGCGACCGCAGTAGCTGGTCCTGCGTTTGGCGACATCACATCATCACCTAGACGACGGTTACAAACCAATCTGTTCTTTTCAGAACAAATTGAACATTGTTTCGGAAACAACATAAGCAATGGGGCTGAAATTAAAATCGTTCTTTTTCAAGAACACAAGAGAAGAATAGAAATAGAAGATTTGGATCGAAATCTATTGTTCTGCTTTAAATCAAAGAAGAGATATTAGTGTTGTAAACAAATCGTTCTTTTTCAAGAACAAATTCTGGAAAATCGTCCTGAAAGTAAATCGTTCTTTTTCAAGAACCAAATGTAGAAAATCATACTGAAAGTAAATCGTTCTTTTTCAAGAACCAAATGTAGAAAATCATACTAAAAGTAAATCGTTCTTTTTCAAGAACCAAATGTAGAAAATCATACTGAAAGTAAATCGTTCTTTTTCAAGAACCAAATGTAGAAAATCCTACTGAAAGTAAATCGTTCTTTTTCAAGAACCAAATGTAGAAAATCATACTAAAAGTAAATCGTTCTTTTTCAAGAACCAAATGTAGAAAATCATACTGAAAGTAAATCGATCTTTTTCAAGAACCAAATGTAGAAAATCATACTGAAAGTAAATCGTTCTTTTTCAAGAACCAAATTTAGAAAATCATACTGAAATACTAAATGTTCTTTTTCAAGAACCCAAAGAAAAAAAGAAAATCGTGTTAATGTAGCAGTACTTAGTAGTAGTGTGACGTCACGTCGAAAACAGCACGTTTCTAAGTGAAATACGTTGTGACGTCGCGTCATTGTTATTATTTTTAAAGAATGCCATAAATTCTCTTGTTGTTTTACAACAAACTCCCCCCTTGTGTGAACGATCTGGGCAATGATGTGTGTCAATGTTTTTGAGTGAGTGACTGAAATATGAGTGGCCTTAATGCAATTTGAGAAGCTGAAAAATATTTACAAGTACGCACATATATATACAGCGTGAATGCTGGATAGTAGAATGAACTATTTACAGAGTGGAAGCGGGCATAGGTGCGTAATGTTCCTAACAAACTCTCCCTGTTTTGTTTTAATTCGCGCAACCCTTACCTTCCCATCCTTTCCAGGGAATACTTCCAAAACTCTGACTAATGGCCACTCGAGTGGTGGGGAATTTTCTCCCTTTAAGAGAACAATATCGTCATTTTTAATATTTGGAGCAGGGGTGATCCATTTGGGCCTATTTTGGAGGAGATTGAGATAATCCTTTGACCACCGAGACCAAAAGGACTGTTGGATTTGAGTGAGTCTTTTCCAACGATTCAACCTGTTTAATGGAATTTCTGTTACATTGTGCTCGGGGTATGCAGTTAGAGGTCCTCCTATTAAAAAATGGCCTGGAGTTAAGCATTGGTTGTCACTGGGGTCACTGGTTAAGGGTTGTAGTGGTCGTGAATTTAATATAGCCTCGATTTGGCAGAGAATAGTGGTGAGTTCTTCAAAAGTACAAGCTTGATTGCCCATTATTCTGTGTAAGTGATATTTTGTACTTTTGATGCCTGCTTCCCATAACCCACCCCAATGAGGTGAAAGCGGAGGAATGAATTTCCAAGAGATTTCTTTGGTGACGAGAAACGACTCCGTGGTAGTGCGTGTGTGTGTGTTATTTACAAAGTTATATAAATCTTTAAGTTGATTTTTTGCTCCTACGAAATTGGTGCCGTTATCACTGTATATGCTGCTAGGACAACCCCTTCGTGAAATGAAACGTTTTAACGTTGCTAAGAAGGCTTCTGTTGATAGACTTGACACTAATTCCAGATGAATTGCCTTGGTGGCCATACATACAAATAAGGCGATGTATGCTTTTTCGGTTCTTGAACTTCTTAATGTCGATGATTTAATTAAAAATGGGCCTCCAAAGTCCACTCCAACTTTTTCGAAAGGGCGGCAGGGTGTAAGTCTTTCTTTAGGGAGCTGGGCCATTATTTGTTCGAAGTTTTTTGCTTTAAACTTGTAACATGGGTGACACTCTATGATTAATTTTTTGATGTCCTTGAGTCCATTTAAAGGCCAATATCTTGCTCGGATATTGGATAATACTGCTTGCGGACCTGCATGTCCTAGCTTGATATGTTCTCGAGTTAGTATTAGAGTAGTCACGTGATCCTTTGAGGGTAGTAGTATAGGAAACTTTTTATCATACGGTATAGCTGCAGCTGCTAGTCGACCTCCAACCCTTATTAGTTTATTATTATCCAAAAACGGACTTAATTTTTGTAAGTATTGATCAGTGATGCTTGATGAGTTTTCATTAAGTTCCTTGTATAATTTTGGAAATGCATGAGCCTGTGTCAGCTTACAGATTAGTGCTTCAGCTTGTGTCAATTCTGCTACTGTTAACCGTCCTTGGATTTTGTCAACATCAGACTTGCAATTGTTTGTGAATCTTATTATATAAGCCATAGTGTATTGCAATCGTGAAAATAATGAGAATTTTTTGAAAATTTCTTGCCAATATTCAATGGATGTGTGTTGTGTTGCCAGACAAGCTGAAACTATTGGCTTTAATTTTCTTTCTTCACCTATTAGCACGGGGATGGATGGTGATGGTGATCTGCTTTTAGTTGTGATATCTTCTTGTTGAAGAAAATTAGGGCCGTGAAACCAAAGTGTTGATGTTGACAGTGTAGCAGGCATAAGTCCTCGAGACAAACAGTCTGCTGGATTGTCCGTCGAACAGATATAATTCCAAGTGTAATTTTGAGTAATAGTTTGGATTTGAGAAATGCGATTTGATACAAATGTGTTGAATCTTGATGAGTCTGAATTCAACCACGCGAGAACAATTTCCGAATCAGTCCAGCAGTGGATATTAGTGATGGGTAATCTGTTTGTCAAGATAGATGCTACTCTTTTCATTAGAGTCGAAAGCAATAATGCTCCACACAACTCCAGTCTAGGGATGGTGATTTCTTTTATTGGTGCTACCCTGCTTTTTGATGTCAATAACTGTGTCGAAATGTTTTTTGAAGGGAAAATAGCTCGTGCATAAATACAAGCACCATATGCTCGTTTGCTTGCATCACAAAATCCATGGAGCTCTACTATAATTGGGGTGGCATCTTCCATGATGTATCTTGGAATTTTTAATTCCTTCAACTGGCCAATGTTTTCAAAAAAGGTATTCCATTGTTGGAGTAGTGTAGCTGGCAAATTGTCGTCCTAGTCAATTTTTAATTTCCATAGTTCTTGCATAATAAGTTTGGCGATGACAATGACTGGACCAATCAACCCCAATGGATCAAACATTTGAGCAATTTTGGATAACACCTCTCGTTTTGTTGCTTGTTTATTGACAGTAGAATTTGGCAAAGTTATGGAGAATGTGTCATTATTAGAGTCCCATAATATTCCAAGCACCTTATTAGACTGATTGTTGTCCGTAATCTCGTGAATACCATTGCTGTCAGTATCTATGTCATTGGATAGATTTCTGAGTAGAGAGTGGCAATTTGTGGACCATTTATGAAGTGTGAGTTTAGCTATTCCGCATAAGTCGACCAGCTGCTGGTGTAGGGTAGTTACTGATTCATAGGAGTCATGCCCTGTTAATACATCATCTACGTAACATTGATTGAGGAGAGATTCAGCTGCTATTGGATATTCAGCTGCATGTGTTTCAGCTAATTGTTTTAAACACCTAGTGGCCAAATAAGGTGCACTATTTGTACCATACGTCACTGTGACTAACTCGAGACATTTTAAATCTTCAGATGGACTCTCCCTCCATAAAATATTTTGAAGGTAAGTCTGTGAGGGGTTAATTGAGATTTGACGATACATTTTTTGAATGTCACAAGTTAAAGCAAATTTGAATGTGCGAAATCTTAATAAAATGTCGTACAGTTCTGGTTGTACCGTGTATCCTTTATGCATTATATCATTGAGAGATAATCCAGATGTGCTTTTCATGGATCCATCGAACACTACGCGAAGTTTAGTTGTTTTGTTTTCCTCTCGTATTACACAGTGATGAGGAAGAAAATACTTAGAGGCACCAAGGTCGTTTACTAATGTGAGTGGAACTATTTTTGCGTGATTTAGAGCGACATATTCGTCTATAAATTTTTTGTATTCATCGTGCAGTTGTGGAGAGTTTTGTAGTCGTTTCTCGAGGTTGAGGAATCTCTTTTTGGCGATACAGAATGAATCACCTAATGGAAATTCTTTGGTGGGCTGTTTAAGGGGTAAATCAACTTGAAAAGACCCGTTTTCTAAGATACGTGTAGTGTTTTGAAAGTGTGTTTCAACTAATTGATTTTCTTTTGAAAGGAGAGAAGGCGAGAGTGATTCTGGGTTGTCTATTTCCCAGAATTGTTGCATGAGTTGCTCTATTGTAGGGCGTTGGGTCAAAAAACAACTGTGCTTCCTATTCGGTGAGAGAGATTGCTTATTAGAAGCTGTGTCAGGAATTATACCTGATAGTACATATCCAAATTTGGTTTGGATTAGTGTGAGAGAGTGATCATTAATTTTTTGCATATTGGGGAGGAGAATTTGATAGTATACATCCGCACCTAAGAGAATGTCGACCCTGGAAGGAACGTTAAAGTTTGGATCGGCTAGTGGAAGGTGATGTGGCAAAGCTAGCCTTTGCCTACTTATGAATCGTTGTGGTGTGTTACCAGTGATTTTGTCAAGCACGCAGCAATTGACCTTTATGGAATAGTTAGGGTCAGTTGACGAGTTCACATCTATCGTAACTGAGTTGTTAGATTGCCTAACTATTCCAGATATGCCCGAGATTTGTACGTGTTCTTCATTTGGAACTTGTTTCAATTGCCGCATGAATGACGTAGTGAGTATGGATATGGTACTTCCAGGGTCGAGGATGGCTTTAGCTTGATGTAGCTGTCCATCCACATCAGAAACTAAAACCACACAAGTGGCCAACAGTACCTCATAACTATCAGATCCAAGAACTGATAATGTGGTCTGTGTATTAGCATCATCATCTGTGCTGGACTTCACTACATTGGTGTTTTGTGTGGATTGTTGAGCTTGTGTGTTTCTAGATGTGGTTGCTGATCGATAGGCACGATCAGCTGAGTGATTAGGTGTGAATTGGGTTGTGTTGTGTGTATTCGCTAACCGAACTGATTGCTGAGGGTTGCGAGATGAATCGTGAAGGAGGGAGTGATGCCTTTTTTGGCAAATAGAGCAGAGACGTGGAGATATACATTGTTTAGAACTATGTCTGGACCCTAAACAGTTATAACACAACCCTTTTTGTTGAACAACTTTACTGCGTTCAAGTACCTTTAGAGAGTTAAATGAAGGGCAACTATAAATTTTATGATTTGAGTTAGTACAGTAAGCACATTGTAATGAGGGTAAAGGTGGTTTATTGGAAGATATGGTTTGTGCATGATGTGCCACTCTATGCACACTACTTGGATATCTAAAGTTATTCCGTGATTGTGGAATTGGTTCAGACATATCTTCCAATACAATACACCTTTGTTCCAAAAATGATAAAAAATCAGAGATCGTAGGTAATTTTAAAGTTGTACCAGATCTAACGCGACTGCCTCTATCAGCGATATATGCCCTTTTAGTGGAGAAATCTAATTTATTAGAGAGTAAATAAATTAGTATTAAATCCCAATGATCAGTTGGAATGTTTTGAAGTTTTAGAGACGCGATATTTTGTTTGATTTTTACGATAAAGTCTCTAAGAGTGTGAGCAGTAACTTTAGTGAGCGCGGGGATATCAACTAATAATTTGATATGAGCAAAGATAATCGAAAGTTGATTATCATATCTGTTTTTGAGGGTCTCTAGTGAAATTTAAAAATTGTCATTAACTAATGGTAGTGTTTCTATCAAGTGCAGTGGTTCTTTTTCTAAGTAAGAGCGTAAATATACTAGCTTCTGTACGTCCGTTAAAGTGTGGTTGTTCGATATTAACGCTTCAAACAGCTCGATGAATGCGTTCCATTTTGTGATATCTCCACTAAACTGTGGAATATTAAGTTGTGGCAAATTCACTGGTTGAATTGAATTACAAGCTATCGCACTGGTATTTTGTGAGATTTCAGAAGTAGAAGTATGTAGTTTCAATGCTGCTAATTCTGATATTTTTGTACTATATTTCGTTAAACAATCGAAATACCTTTTTTCCACATCCTCTGAATCTTCATTCAGAGGATCTATAAGCTCAATTTGAAGTTGTATATCTGAATACTTGTGATAAAATTGACTCAGTGAATTTCGCCTACTTTCGTACATGAAGCATTCAGTTTCGACCTCATGGTTTTTTTCATACCATGAGTTAAGAGAAGTGATTTTACCCTTATAGGCACCGCGTGATTTGATAAGAGATTCTAGTGTCGCCATGATAAATGTCAAGAGGAGTACGACAAAGAAACGGCGTTATATAATCAAATACCAAAAAAAATGTAAATAGAGAATTGTTGATTATTCGTATAATTAATTAGAGCAGCTATTTTGTAAAATAATTAAGGAGTGATTAAATGTGTAGTGTGTAGACAATTATTTATTTGCTTAAACAATCATTCATTGATTAACGAATAATCAAAATTCAAAACAAAAAATTAAAATTTAGCCAAATTTGTTGAATACTCGTCAAATAAATTACAAAGTGTACTATATCGTGATATAGATACAAGCAAAAAAGATAGTCACTATTTAATTAGTTAACAATTAATTGTAAGATTTATTTAAAAGAAATTAACTCTGACTTGACGAATACTCAAATTACAATAACTTAACGGTACCTATGTGATGCGATGCGGTTGTCTGCTGCGTACCGATCCAATTCCGTTGATTTATGTCGATGAAGATCCGGCTCGAAGGACCAATTTGTTCTAGCCTCGGCTAATAGAGATGGCTCTTGCCAGAACAAGAGAAATAGATAGGTGCTGACTCAGTTGGACTTCACCAACAAACAAAAACAAATTTGGACTATGTACATTTATTTACAACACTGGTTGAGAGTATTGAAATAATATAACTTTGATGTAAATACAAAACAACCACCTCAGATTTATGTAGTGAGAGAAAGTCTTTTGCCGTGAATATAAACTTTACAGTGCTAATCTTGTTCCCGATCAGTAGATTTCTTTTACTGTCGCGATGGAGTGAGCTAGTGATTTATTTTATCACTTGAGGACAGGTAAGTAACTTTACTGTCACGAGAGAGAGAGGATTATGCTTGTCGACACGTAAGTAACTTTACTGTCGCGAGAGAGAGAGAGCTTATGCTTGAGACACGTGAGTGATTGGTTGTGAGATATGATTCTTGAGATACACTTGTGTAGAAACACTTTAACTTAGTCACTGTAAAATTGTATACTGTCTTCTTGAATGCTCCATTCCCATATACATACTAAATAGGACGCACTGGGCACTGAACTACCATTAAACGTATAATGATGGGCCCTCTCTCAAGCGTGAATTTAATCTGAGTGGTGATTGGAAAATTCTTATAATTACTAAATTTGAACAATTTTCGATGCAAGTTTGATAAGAACAGAATGTGGAAATCTTATTCTATAATGCATATCACTACTGAACAAAAATATCAATCAATAGAAAAGATACAATCAAAATCATATAAAAATTAGTAGAGTTCATCGTTCAGAAACGATAAAAAAGTGCATAGTAATTAACGTAAATATTGTATACAACCAAAAATTGTGCGAAACGTAAATACATACTTAAATCTACATAACAAAAAAAATTATTAGTAATTACAGAGCCAAAACAACATATAGCAGCGAAATTTAAATCGCCGGCAAAACAAGTGCCATATGTGGTCAAGACGGATTTCTTTGGCTACTCCTCTGACGTCACGTTAATAAGCAGTAAACTGTATTTTCGAATGCCTTAGTGTTATGTGCTGGTAAAAATGTGTTATTTTATGTGCCTTGTACTATAAAGCAGATGTATTGTTTCTTTGCAAATTTCCAATGTATGCAGATTTACTCACGTAGCGTATATGAAAAGTAATTCATATGGTAGATCTGCGTTAAGTAAAAAACTTGAACCGTTATGTTGTTGTTAATAGTTTGCAGTTTGTTTGAGTTCATAATTGAATGGTATTATTTATATGGGTCAAGAGCATTGGGTATATTTAGTCGTTGTATGTTATTTTATTCATTTGAAAACTAGAATTATCATATGAATAAATGGTCAAAAATTGGCCCAATAAATCGTAGATAGAGCAGCAACATGATTTTACGTGTGTTACATATCCATTTCAATTATTAACAGACAATTCATTGTTTGAAATGATTTAGAATAATCAATGTAGTTGACTCTGCATGATAACAGACGCGGGGTGGAGCTTACGATTAGAGACGGGTTGTGCGGCAGAGGAGAGGTAACGAGCATAAAAAGACGACAATACCAGCGAGCGACCGCAGTAGCTGGTCCTGCGTTTGGCGACATCACATCATCACCTAGACGACGGTTACAAACCAATCTGTTCTTTTCAGAACAAATTGAACATTGTTTCGGAAACAACATAAGCAATGGGGCTGAAATTAAAATCGTTCTTTTTCAAGAACACAAGAGAAGAATAGAAATAGAAGATTTGGATCGAAATCTATTGTTCTGCTTTAAATCAAAGAAGAGATATTAGTGTTGTAAACAAATCGTTCTTTTTCAAGAACAAATTCTGGAAAATCGTCCTGAAAGTAAATCGTTCTTTTTCAAGAACCAAATGTAGAAAATCATACTAAAAGTAAATCGTTCTTTTTCAAGAACCAAATGTAGAAAATCATACTAAAAGTAAATCGTTCTTTTTCAAGAACCAAATGTAGAAAATCATACTGAAAGTAAATCGTTCTTTTTCAAGAACCAAATGTAGAAAATCATACTGAAAGTAAATCGTTCTTTTTCAAGAACCAAATTTAGAAAATCATACGGAAATACTAAATGTTCTTTTTCAAGAACCCAAAAAAAAAAGAAAATCGTGTTAATGTAGCAGTACTTAGTAGTAGTGTGACGTCACGTCGAAAACAGCACGTTTCTAAGTAAAATACGACCCGCATTTTGTTGTGACGTCGCGTCATTGTTATTATTTTTAAAGAATGCCATAAATTCTCTTGTTGTTTTACAACAATGCTGGATCTAATTTGTAAATATTCTGACACCTATTTCTAAAGTTTTCAAAAACATCTGCCAACAGAATTACATCAGTTTTTAAATATAAATCACTATACTCTCCTAAATTTAGCATATTAAATTTATTCCAAACATTTAGAGCATGTTCATATTCATCTTCATTAATATTTTGGTCGTTTAATTTATTATAGAATAATTCTCTTTTTGGTAATTCGTCATCATTTAATTTATCTAAATTATCAACATAATCATAGGGAAAAACACCTTTACGTGTAAGTAGGTGAAATTTTTCATTATCTAAATAATTAAATTTTTGCTTAAGATTTGTTAGATCATTTATATTTAAAGTAGATGCTAATTCTGCTAACGATGTACCCAAAAACCTAAATGAATCTATGAACCTATATTTAATACTATTTTCTGTATAATATTGAGTAAATGATATATATTTTTCTTTATTAATGGGTAATAAGCTAACTCTATTGTTTTTACATAATTCTTTAATTAAAAAATGCCCATCGTAATTAGAGAGATTATGGCAAACTATTGGAATAACAAATAACTTTTTAAAATTTAAATTACAATTAGAGTGAGCGAATCCTCTAAATTCACCATTAAAAAGATTACGATCCGCTACAATTACATCATTAATCACAAATAGTTTCTCACAAATATGACATGCTATAGCTGTATTTTTATCAACTCCGGGAGTCGTAAGTATCACAGTTTTTAACTTTTCCTCAAGATTGAATGCTAATATTTCCAATTGATTTGAAAACCATTCTACACAGTTCTCTCCGCGATATGATTTATAGAATGAAATTGAATTATCATATGCACATTTAAAATAAAAACCTACACTAAAAGCTTTATGTTGTTGATAGAAATTTTTATTATGTACTTTTTTTAGAACACATTCGAAATCCAAATAAATTATAAAGGGCGATTTTTGTTTATACGTAAAAGTTTTAAATTCAACATAATCATACTTTGGGAAAGTTATCTTACAAAATTTTTTCTGTTCACATAATTCTAAATGCTCATTTAATTTATTCTCATCATTAAAATAATTCAAGCAGCGATCGTATACAAAAATGGCATGTTGTTTATTATTTATTTGTTTCGAGATAAGCCTAGAAAGATTTGTTATAAGAGAGTAGTGATATGAAATTTCCTCAAATTTATTACTCTCTGCAGGTAGTGGATCATAATCGTTTATATTTGGATAATATGTGTCTTGTATTAATAATAAATTTATATGTTTACTTAATTTCGAGTCCGTTATTCGACATGGTACTACTGAAAAATGCTTACCTTTCTTATTTTCAATAAGTTCAAGTATATAAACATTAACAGAAATATTGTTTAATCTTTCAAATTTTGGAATTTGGTCTATAGTAATAGGTAAAGTTAAGCCTTCGGTTATTAATACATTATTGTAATGGGGATAAGATGATACTCTATCTGAATTATGAGTAGGATAAAGAGCTGCGATGACGCTCCAATAAAAACAAGCATTATCGAAATTCTTAATGTTTATGCAAGCGCGTTTAACACGAATTTCATCCGGTAGTTTAATAAAAGATGAAGCACCGTTTCCAAATGTATACTTATTAATATTTATTTCCAAACTAATTAACTTATGTAATGCCCAACCACTATCGCGCTCTTGGAATTCACTCATTGCTGTTAATACTTTTTCCACAACATTTGTTTGGAACCAGTCTGATAGATTGCTTCCAATGTCAATAATTATGTTTTTGGTAATAAAATATTTATATTCAAACGTATCTAGATTGTTCTTCTTAATAATATATTCACCGCAAAAACAAGTGTTTATTTTTATTGTTTTAATAGATTTAAATATATTAAGAATTCTACGTTTGACTAATTGGAAAGCGTCTTTAAAAAATTCTAAAATGTCTATATGTTTTAAATTATAAATAATCCCAGTTCTAATGCGACTATTAAATGCAGCGTTAATATCTTCCCACCTAACCCTATCACTACGTTTTACTCCATTGTCACCCCCGCCAATATGTATGTTATTAGTTTGTAATAGAATTCGCAATCGTCTTAAATGAGTGATATTGGTTAAAATCTTTCTGTATTTACCAGTTGATAGTTGCTCTTCTTTTGATATTTTCGTTAACTGTCGGATGCTTGTATTAATTTTTTTAATCCAATTTTTCTTTTCTCTGGAATTTTGTAATAGTTTTGTGGCTTCGGTAACAATTCGGATAACTTCATGGCTTAGGTCAATTGCACAATCCATTACTGGAAAAATAAATATTTCATTGCAAAACCAATATTAAATCCAAAATGTTAATATTTACCTGTAGCCTATTAGAATTATCAAACCAAATTGTTGTAAAACAACAAGAGAATTTATGGCATTCTTTAAAAATAATAACAATGACGCGACGTCACAACAAAATGCGGGTCGTATTTCACTTAGAAACGTGCTGTTTTCGACGTGACGTCACACTACTACTAAGTACTGCTACATTAACACGATTTTCTTTTTTTCTTTGGGTTCTTGAAAAAGAACATTTAGTATTTCCGTATGATTTTCTAAATTTGGTTCTTGAAAAAGAACGATTTACTTTCAGTATGATTTTCTACATTTGGTTCTTGAAAAAGAACGATTTACTTTCAGTATGATTTTCTACATTTGGTTCTTGAAAAAGAACGATTTACTTTTAGTATGATTTTCTACATTTGGTTCTTGAAAAAGAACGATTTACTTTCAGTAGGATTTTCTACATTTGGTTCTTGAAAAAGAACGATTTACTTTCAGTATGATTTTCTACATTTGGTTCTTGAAAAAGAACGATTTACTTTTAGTATGATTTTCTACATTTGGTTCTTGAAAAAGAACGATTTACTTTCAGTATGATTTTCTACATTTGGTTCTTGAAAAAGAACGATTTACTTTCAGGACGATTTTCCAGAATTTGTTCTTGAAAAAGAACGATTTGTTTACAACACTAATATCTCTTCTTTGATTTAAAGCAGAACAATAGATTTCGATCCAAATCTTCTATTTCTATTCTTCTCTTGTGTTCTTGAAAAAGAACGATTTTAATTTCAGCCCCATTGCTTATGTTGTTTCCGAACCAATGTTGAATTTGTTCTGAAAAGAACAGATTGGTTTGTAACCGTCGTCTAGGTGATGATGTGATGTCGCCAAACGCAGGACCAGCTACTGCGGTCGCTCGCTGGTATTGTCGTCTTTTTATGCTCGTTACCTCTCCTCTGCCGCACAACCCGTCTCTAATCGTAAGCTCCACCCCGCGTCTGTTATCATGCAGAGTCAACTACATTGATTATTCTAAATCATTTCAAACAATGAATTGTCTGTTAATAATTGAAATAGATATGTAACACACGTAAAATCATGTTGCTGCTCTATCTACGATTTATTGGGCCAATTTTTGACCATTTATTCATATGATAATTCTAGTTTTCAAATGAATAAAATAACATACAACGACTAAATATAACCAATGCTCTTGACCCATATAAATAATACCATTCAATTATGAACTCAAACAAACTGCAAACTATTAACAACAACATAACGGTTCAAGTTTTTTGCTTAACGCAGATCTACCATATGAATTACTTTTCATATACGCTACGTGAGTAAATCTGCATACATTGGAAATTTGCAAAGAAACAATACATCTGCTTTATAGTACAAGGCACATAAAATAACACATTTTTACCAGCACATAACACTAAGGCATTCGAAAATACAGTTTACTGCTTATTAACGTGACGTCAGAGGAGTAGCCAAAGAAATCCGTCTTGACCACATATGGCACTTGTTTTGCCGGCGATTTAAATTTCGCTGCTATATGTTGTTTTGGCTCTGTAATTACTAATAATTTTTCTTGTTATGTAGATTTAAGTATGTATTTACGTTTCACACAATTTTTGGTTGTATACAATATTTACGTTAATTACTATGCACTTTTTTATCGTTTCTGAACGATGAACTCTACTAATTTTTATATGATTTTGATTGTATCTTTTTTATTGATTGATATTTTTGTTCAGTAGTGATATGCATTATAGAATAAGATTTCCACATTCTGTTCGTATCAAACTTGCATCGAAAATTGTTCAAATTTAGTAATTATAAGAATTTTCCAATCACCACTCAGATTAAATTCACGCTTGAGAGAGGGCCCATCATTATACGTTTAATGGTAGTTCAGTGCTCAGTGCGTCCTATTTATTATGTATATGGGAATGGAACATTCAAGAAGACAGTATACAATTTTACAGTGACTAAGTTAAAGTGTTTCTACACAAGTGTATCTCAAGAATCATATCTCACAACCAATCACTCACGTGTCTCAAGCATAAGCTCTCTCTCTCTCGCGACAGTAAAGTTACTTACGTGTCGACAAGCATAATCCTCTCTCTCTCGTGACAGTAAAGTTACTTACCTGTCCTCAAGTGATAAAATAAATCACTAGCTCACTACATCGCGACAGTAAAAGAAATCTACTGATCGGGAACAAGATTAGCACTGTAAAGTTTATATTCACGGCAAAAGACTTTCTCTCACTACATAAATCTGAGGTGGTTGTTTTGTATTTACATCAAAGTTATATTATTTCAATACTCTCAACCAGTGTTGTAAATAAATGTACATAGTCCAAATTTGTTTTTGTTTGTTGGTGAAGTCCAACTGAGTCAGCACCTATCTATTTCTCTTGTTCTGGCAAGAGCCATCTCTATTAGCCGAGGCTAGAACAAATTGGTCCTTCGAGCCGGATCTTCATCGACATAAATCAACGGAATTGGATTGGTACGCAGCAGACAACCGCATCGCATCACATAGGTACCGTTAAGTTATTGTAATTTGAGTATTCGTCAAGTCAGAGTTAATTTCTTTTAAATAAATCTTACAATTAATTGTTAACTAATTAAATAGTGACTATCTTTTTTGCTTGTATCTATATCACGATATAGTACACTTTGTAATTTATTTGACGAGTATTCAACAAATTTGGCTAAATTTTAATTTTTTGTTTTGAATTTTGATTATTCGTTAATCAATGAATGATTGTTTAAGCAAATAAATAATTGTCTACACACTACACATTTAATCACTCCTTAATTATTTTACAAAATAGCTGCTCTAATTAATTATACGAATAATCAACAATTCTCTATTTACATTTTTTTTGGTATTTGATTATATAACGCCGTTTCTTTGTCGTACTCCTCTTGACATTTATCATGGCGACACTAGAATCTCTTATCAAATCACGCGGTGCCTATAAGGGTAAAATCACTTCTCTTAACTCATGGTATGAAAAAAACCATGAGGTCGAAACTGAATGCTTCATGTACGAAAGTAGGCGAAATTCACTGAGTCAATTTTATCACAAGTATTCAGATATACAACTTCAAATTGAGCTTATAGATCCTCTGAATGAAGATTCAGAGGATGTGGAAAAAAGGTATTTCGATTGTTTAACGAAATATAGTTCAAAAATATCAGAATTAGCAGCATTGAAACTACATACTTCTACTTCTGAAATCTCACAAAATACCAGTGCGATAGCTTGTAATTCAATTCAACCAGTGAATTTGCCACAACTTAATATTCCACAGTTTAGTGGAGATATCACAAAATGGAACGCATTCATCGAGCTGTTTGAAGCGTTAATATCGAACAACCACACTTTAACGGACGTACAGAAGCTAGTATATTTACGCTCTTACTTAGAAAAAGAACCACTGCACTTGATAGAAACACTACCATTAGTTAATGACAATTTTTAAATTTCACTAGAGACCCTCAAAAACAGATATGATAATCAACTTTCGATTATCTTTGCTCATATCAAATTATTAGTTGATATCCCCGCGCTCACTAAAGTTACTGCTCACACTCTTAGAGACTTTATCGTAAAAATCAAACAAAATATCGCGTCTCTAAAACTTCAAAACATTCCAACTGATCATTGGGATTTAATACTAATTTATTTACTCTCTAATAAATTAGATTTCTCCACTAAAAGGGCATATATCGCTGATAGAGGCAGTCGCGTTAGATCTGGTACAACTTTAAAATTACCTACGATCTCTGATTTTTTATCATTTTTGGAACAAAGGTGTATTGTATTGGAAGATATGTCTGAACCAATTCCACAATCACGGAATAACTTTAGATATCCAAGTAGTGTGCATAGAGTGGCACATCATGCACAAACCATATCTTCCAATAAACCACCTTTACCCTCATTACAATGTGCTTACTGTACTAACTCAAATCATAAAATTTATAGTTGCCCTTCATTTAACTCTCTAAAGGTACTTGAACGCAGTAAAGTTGTTCAACAAAAAGGGTTGTGTTATAACTGTTTAGGGTCCAGACATAGTTCTAAACAATGTATATCTCCACGTCTCTGCTCTATTTGCCAAAAAAGGCATCACTCCCTCCTTCACGATTCATCTCGCAACCCTCAGCAATCAGTTCGGTTAGCGAATACACACAACACAACCCAATTCACACCTAATCACTCAGCTGATCGTGCCTATCGATCAGCAACCACATCTAGAAACACACAAGCTCAACAATCCACACAAAACACCAATGTAGTGAAGTCCAGCACAGATGATGATGCTAATACACAGACCACATTATCAGTTCTTGGATCTGATAGTTATGAGGTACTGTTGGCCACTTGTGTGGTTTTAGTTTCTGATGTGGATGGACAGCTACATCAAGCTAAAGCCATCCTCGACCCTGGAAGTACCATATCCATACTCACTACGTCATTCATGCGGCAATTGAAACAAGTTCCAAATGAAGAACACGTACAAATCTCGGGCATATCTGGAATAGTTAGGCAATCTAACAACTCAGTTACGATAGATGTGAACTCGTCAACTGACCCTAACTATTCCATAAAGGTCAATTGCTGCGTGCTTGACAAAATCACTGGTAACACACCACAACGATTCATAAGTAGGCAAAGGCTAGCTTTGCCACATCACCTTCCACTAGCCGATCCAAACTTTAACGTTCCTTCCAGGGTCGACATTCTCTTAGGTGCGGATGTATACTATCAAATTCTCCTCCCCAATATGCAAAAAATTAATGATCACTCTCTCACACTAATCCAAACCAAATTTGGATATGTACTATCAGGTATAATTCCTGACACAGCTTCTAATAAGCAATCTCTCTCACCGAATAGGAAGCACAGTTGTTTTTTGACCCAACGCCCTACAATAGAGCAACTCATGCAACAATTCTGGGAAATAGACAACCCAGAATCACTCTCGCCTTCTCTCCTTTCAAAAGAAAATCAATTAGTTGAAACACACTTTCAAAACACTACACGTATCTTAGAAAACGGGTCTTTTCAAGTTGATTTACCCCTTAAACAGCCCACCAAAGAATTTCCATTAGGTGATTCATTCTGTATCGCCAAAAAGAGATTCCTCAACCTCGAGAAACGACTACAAAACTCTCCACAACTGCACGATGAATACAAAAAATTTATAGACGAATATGTCGCTCTAAATCACGCAAAAATAGTTCCACTCACATTAGTAAACGACCTTGGTGCCTCTAAGTATTTTCTTCCTCATCACTGTGTAATACGAGAGGAAAACAAAACAACTAAACTTCGCGTAGTGTTCGATGGATCCATGAAAAGCACATCTGGATTATCTCTCAATGATATAATGCATAAAGGATACACGGTACAACCAGAACTGTACGACATTTTATTAAGATTTCGCACATTCAAATTTGCTTTAACTTGTGACATTCAAAAAATGTATCGTCAAATCTCAATTAACCCCTCACAGACTTACCTTCAAAATATTTTATGGAGGGAGAGTCCATCTGAAGATTTAAAATGTCTCGAGTTAGTCACAGTGACGTATGGTACAAATAGTGCACCTTATTTGGCCACTAGGTGTTTAAAACAATTAGCTGAAACACATGCAGCTGAATATCCAATAGCAGCTGAATCTCTCCTCAATCAATGTTACGTAGATGATGTATTAACAGGGCATGACTCCTATGAATCAGTAACTACCCTACACCAGCAGCTGGTCGACTTATGCGGAATAGCTAAACTCACACTTCATAAATGGTCCACAAATTGCCACTCTCTACTCAGAAATCTATCCAATGACATAGATACTGACAGCAATGGTATTCACGAGATTACGGACAACA
Source organism: Platypus cylindrus (assembly GCA_949748235.1). Taxonomy (NCBI): domain Eukaryota; kingdom Metazoa; phylum Arthropoda; class Insecta; order Coleoptera; family Curculionidae; genus Platypus; species Platypus cylindrus. The sequence continues at coordinate 45,563,822 of OX456488.1, read as the reverse complement.
ATCAGTCTAATAAGGTGCTTGGAATATTATGGGACTCTAATAATGACACATTCTCCATAACTTTGCCAAATTCTACTGTCAATAAACAAGCAACAAAACGAGAGGTGTTATCCAAAATTGCTCAAATGTTTGATCCATTGGGGTTGATTGGTCCAGTCATTGTCATCGCCAAACTTATTATGCAAGAACTATGGAAATTAAAAATTGACTAGGACGACAATTTGCCAGCTACACTACTCCAACAATGGAATACCTTTTTTGAAAACATTGGCCAGTTGAAGGAATTAAAAATTCCAAGATACATCATGGAAGATGCCACCCCAATTATAGTAGAGCTCCATGGATTTTGTGATGCAAGCAAACGAGCATATGGTGCTTGTATTTATGCACGAGCTATTTTCCCTTCAAAAAACATTTCGACACAGTTATTGACATCAAAAAGCAGGGTAGCACCAATAAAAGAAATCACCATCCCTAGACTGGAGTTGTGTGGAGCATTATTGCTTTCGACTCTAATGAAAAGAGTAGCATCTATCTTGACAAACAGATTACCCATCACTAATATCCACTGCTGGACTGATTCGGAAATTGTTCTCGCGTGGTTGAATTCAGACTCATCAAGATTCAACACATTTGTATCAAATCGCATTTCTCAAATCCAAACTATTACTCAAAATTACACTTGGAATTATATCTGTTCGACGGACAATCCAGCAGACTGTTTGTCTCGAGGACTTATGCCTGCTACACTGTCAACATCAACACTTTGGTTTCACGGCCCTAATTTTCTTCAACAAGAAGATATCACAACTAAAAGCAGATCACCATCACCATCCATCCCCGTGCTAATAGGTGAAGAAAGAAAATTAAAGCCAATAGTTTCAGCTTGTCTGGCAACACAACACACATCCATTGAATATTGGCAAGAAATTTTCAAAAAATTCTCATTATTTTCACGATTGCAATACACTATGGCTTATATAATAAGATTCACAAACAATTGCAAGTCTGATGTTGACAAAATCCAAGGACGGTTAACAGTAGCAGAATTGACACAAGCTGAAGCACTAATCTGTAAGCTGACACAGGCTCATGCATTTCCAAAATTATACAAGGAACTTAATGAAAACTCATCAAGCATCACTGATCAATACTTACAAAAATTAAGTCCGTTTTTGGATAATAATAAACTAATAAGGGTTGGAGGTCGACTAGCAGCTGCAGCTATACCGTATGATAAAAAGTTTCCTATACTACTACCCTCAAAGGATCACGTGACTACTCTAATACTAACTCGAGAACATATCAAGCTAGGACATGCAGGTCCGCAAGCAGTATTATCCAATATCCGAGCAAGATATTGGCCTTTAAATGGACTCAAGGACATCAAAAAATTAATCATAGAGTGTCACCCATGTTACAAGTTTAAAGCAAAAAACTTCGAACAAATAATGGCCCAGCTCCCTAAAGAAAGACTTACACCCTGCCGCCCTTTCGAAAAAGTTGGAGTGGACTTTGGAGGCCCATTTTTAATTAAATCATCGACATTAAGAAGTTCAAGAACCGAAAAAGCATACATCGCCTTATTTGTATGTATGGCCACCAAGGCAATTCATCTGGAATTAGTGTCAAGTCTATCAACAGAAGCCTTCTTAGCAACGTTAAAACGTTTCATTTCACGAAGGGGTTGTCCTAGCAGCATATACAGTGATAACGGCACCAATTTCGTAGGAGCAAAAAATCAACTTAAAGATTTATATAACTTTGTAAATAACACACACACACGCACTACCACGGAGTCGTTTCTCGTCACCAAAGAAATCTCTTGGAAATTCATTCCTCCGCTTTCACCTCATTGGGGTGGGTTATGGGAAGCAGGCATCAAAAGTACAAAATATCACTTACACAGAATAATGGGCAATCAAGCTTGTACTTTTGAAGAACTCACCACTATTCTCTGCCAAATCGAGGCTATATTAAATTCACGACCACTACAACCCTTAACCAGTGACCCCAGTGACAACCAATGCTTAACTCCAGGCCATTTTTTAATAGGAGGACCTCTAACTGCATACCCCGAGCACAATGTAACAGAAATTCCATTAAACAGGTTGAATCGTTGGAAAAGACTCACTCAAATCCAACAGTCCTTTTGGTCTCGGTGGTCAAAGGATTATCTCAATCTCCTCCAAAATAGGCCCAAATGGATCACCCCTGCTCCAAATATTAAAAATGACGATATTGTTCTCTTAAAGGGAGAAAATTCCCCACCACTCGAGTGGCCATTAGCCAGAGTTTTGGAAGTATTCCCTGGAAAGGATGGGAAGGTAAGGGTTGCGCGAATTAAAACAAAACAGGGAGAGTTTGTTAGGAACATTACGCACCTATGCCCGCTTCCACTCTGTAAATAGTTCATTCTACTATCCAGCATTCACGCTGTATATATATGTGCGTACTTGTAAATATTTTTCAGCTTCTCAAATTGCATTAAGGCCACTCATATTTCAGTCACTCACTCAAAAACATTGACACACATCATTGCCCAGATCGTTCACACAAGGGGGGAGTTTGTTGTAAAACAACAAGAGAATTTATGGCATTCTTTAAAAATAATAACAATGACGCGACGTCACAACAAAATGCGGGTCGTATTTCACTTAGAAACGTGCTGTTTTCGACGTGACGTCACACTACTACTAAGTACTGCTACATTAACACGATTTTCTTTTTTTCTTTGGGTTCTTGAAAAAGAACATTTAGTATTTCAGTATGATTTTCTAAATTTGGTTCTTGAAAAAGAACGATTTACTTTCAGTATGATTTTCTACATTTGGTTCTTGAAAAAGATCGATTTACTTTCAGTATGATTTTCTACATTTGGTTCTTGAAAAAGAACGATTTACTTTTAGTATGATTTTCTACATTTGGTTCTTGAAAAAGAACGATTTACTTTCAGTAGGATTTTCTACATTTGGTTCTTGAAAAAGAACGATTTACTTTCAGTATGATTTTCTACATTTGGTTCTTGAAAAAGAACGATTTACTTTTAGTATGATTTTCTACATTTGGTTCTTGAAAAAGAACGATTTACTTTCAGTATGATTTTCTACATTTGGTTCTTGAAAAAGAACGATTTACTTTCAGGACGATTTTCCAGAATTTGTTCTTGAAAAAGAACGATTTGTTTACAACACTAATATCTCTTCTTTGATTTAAAGCAGAACAATAGATTTCGATCCAAATCTTCTATTTCTATTCTTCTCTTGTGTTCTTGAAAAAGAACGATTTTAATTTCAGCCCCATTGCTTATGTTGTTTCCGAACCAATGTTGAATTTGTTCTGAAAAGAACAGATTGGTTTGTAACCGTCGTCTAGGTGATGATGTGATGTCGCCAAACGCAGGACCAGCTACTGCGGTCGCTCGCTGGTATTGTCGTCTTTTTATGCTCGTTACCTCTCCTCTGCCGCACAACCCGTCTCTAATCGTAAGCTCCACCCCGCGTCTGTTATCATGCAGAGTCAACTACATTGATTATTCTAAATCATTTCAAACAATGAATTGTCTGTTAATAATTGAAATAGATATGTAACACACGTAAAATCATGTTGCTGCTCTATCTACGATTTATTGGGCCAATTTTTGACCATTTATTCATATGATAATTCTAGTTTTCAAATGAATAAAATAACATACAACGACTAAATATAACCAATGCTCTTGACCCATATAAATAATACCATTCAATTATGAACTCAAACAAACTGCAAACTATTAACAACAACATAACGGTTCAAGTTTTTTGCTTAACGCAGATCTACCATATGAATTACTTTTCATATACGCTACGTGAGTAAATCTGCATACATTGGAAATTTGCAAAGAAACAATACATCTGCTTTATAGTACAAGGTACATAAAATAACACATTTTTACCAGCACATAACACTAAGGCATTCGAAAATACAGTTTACTGCTTATTAACGTGACGTCAGAGGAGTAGCCAAAGAAATCCGTCTTGACCACATATGGCACTTGTTTTGCCGGCGATTTAAATTTCGCTGCTATATGTTGTTTTGGCTCTGTAATTACTAATAATTTTTTTTGTTATGTAGATTTAAGTATGTATTTACGTTTCACACAATTTTTGGTTGTATACAATATTTACGTTAATTACTATGCACTTTTTTATCGTTTCTGAACGATGAACTCTACTAATTTTTATATGATTTTGATTGTATCTTTTTTATTGATTGATATTTTTGTTCAGTAGTGATATGCATTATAGAATAAGATTTCCACATTCTGTTCGTATCAAACTTGCATCGAAAATTGTTCAAATTTAGTAATTATAAGAATTTTCCAATCACCACTCAGATTAAATTCACGCTTGAGAGAGGGCCCATCATTATACGTTTAATGGTAGTTCAGTGCTCAGTGCGTCCTATTTATTATGTATATGGGAATGGAACATTCAAGAAGACAGTATACAATTTTACAGTGACTAAGTTAAAGTGTTTCTACACAAGTGTATCTCAAGAATCATATCTCACAACCAATCACTCACGTGTCTCAAGCATAAGCTCTCTCTCTCTCGCGACAGTAAAGTTACTTACGTGTCGACAAGCATAATCCTCTCTCTCTCGTGACAGTAAAGTTACTTACCTGTCCTCAAGTGATAAAATAAATCACTAGCTCACTACATCGCGACAGTAAAAGAAATCTACTGATCGGGAACAAGATTAGCACTGTAAAGTTTATATTCACGGCAAAAGACTTTCTCTCACTACATAAATCTGAGGTGGTTGTTTTGTATTTACATCAAAGTTATATTATTTCAATACTCTCAACCAGTGTTGTAAATAAATGTACATAGTCCAAATTTGTTTTTGTTTGTTGGTGAAGTCCAACTGAGTCAGCACCTATCTATTTCTCTTGTTCTGGCAAGAGCCATCTCTATTAGCCGAGGCTAGAACAAATTGGTCCTTCGAGCCGGATCTTCATCGACATAAATCAACGGAATTGGATTGGTACGCAGCAGACAACCGCATCGCATCACATAGGTACCGTTAAGTTATTGTAATTTGAGTATTCGTCAAGTCAGAGTTAATTTCTTTTAAATAAATCTTACAATTAATTGTTAACTAATTAAATAGTGACTATCTTTTTTGCTTGTATCTATATCACGATATAGTACACTTTGTAATTTATTTGACGAGTATTCAACAAATTTGGCTAAATTTTAATTTTTTGTTTTGAATTTTGATTATTCGTTAATCAATGAATGATTGTTTAAGCAAATAAATAATTGTCTACACACTACACATTTAATCACTCCTTAATTATTTTACAAAATAGCTGCTCTAATTAATTATACGAATAATCAACAATTCTCTATTTACATTTTTTTTGGTATTTGATTATATAACGCCGTTTCTTTGTCGTACTCCTCTTGACATTTATCATGGCGACACTAGAATCTCTTATCAAATCACGCGGTGCCTATAAGGGTAAAATCACTTCTCTTAACTCATGGTATGAAAAAAACCATGAGGTCGAAACTGAATGCTTCATGTACGAAAGTAGGCGAAATTCACTGAGTCAATTTTATCACAAGTATTCAGATATACAACTTCAAATTGAGCTTATAGATCCTCTGAATGAAGATTCAGAGGATGTGGAAAAAAGGTATTTCGATTGTTTAACGAAATATAGTACAAAAATATCAGAATTAGCAGCATTGAAACTACATACTTCTACTTCTGAAATCTCACAAAATACCAGTGCGATAGCTTGTAATTCAATTCAACCAGTGAATTTGCCACAACTTAATATTCCACAGTTTAGTGGAGATATCACAAAATGGAACGCATTCATCGAGCTGTTTGAAGCGTTAATATCGAACAACCACACTTTAACGGACGTACAGAAGCTAGTATATTTACGCTCTTACTTAGAAAAAGAACCACTGCACTTGATAGAAACACTACCATTAGTTAATGACAATTTTTAAATTTCACTAGAGACCCTCAAAAACAGATATGATAATCAACTTTCGATTATCTTTGCTCATATCAAATTATTAGTTGATATCCCCGCGCTCACTAAAGTTACTGCTCACACTCTTAGAGACTTTATCGTAAAAATCAAACAAAATATCGCGTCTCTAAAACTTCAAAACATTCCAACTGATCATTGGGATTTAATACTAATTTATTTACTCTCTAATAAATTAGATTTCTCCACTAAAAGGGCATATATCGCTGATAGAGGCAGTCGCGTTAGATCTGGTACAACTTTAAAATTACCTACGATCTCTGATTTTTTATCATTTTTGGAACAAAGGTGTATTGTATTGGAAGATATGTCTGAACCAATTCCACAATCACGGAATAACTTTAGATATCCAAGTAGTGTGCATAGAGTGGCACATCATGCACAAACCATATCTTCCAATAAACCACCTTTACCCTCATTACAATGTGCTTACTGTACTAACTCAAATCATAAAATTTATAGTTGCCCTTCATTTAACTCTCTAAAGGTACTTGAACGCAGTAAAGTTGTTCAACAAAAAGGGTTGTGTTATAACTGTTTAGGGTCCAGACATAGTTCTAAACAATGTATATCTCCACGTCTCTGCTCTATTTGCCAAAAAAGGCATCACTCCCTCCTTCACGATTCATCTCGCAACCCTCAGCAATCAGTTCGGTTAGCGAATACACACAACACAACCCAATTCACACCTAATCACTCAGCTGATCGTGCCTATCGATCAGCAACCACATCTAGAAACACACAAGCTCAACAATCCACACAAAACACCAATGTAGTGAAGTCCAGCACAGATGATGATGCTAATACACAGACCACATTATCAGTTCTTGGATCTGATAGTTATGAGGTACTGTTGGCCACTTGTGTGGTTTTAGTTTCTGATGTGGATGGACAGCTACATCAAGCTAAAGCCATCCTCGACCCTGGAAGTACCATATCCATACTCACTACGTCATTCATGCGGCAATTGAAACAAGTTCCAAATGAAGAACACGTACAAATCTCGGGCATATCTGGAATAGTTAGGCAATCTAACAACTCAGTTACGATAGATGTGAACTCGTCAACTGACCCTAACTATTCCATAAAGGTCAATTGCTGCGTGCTTGACAAAATCACTGGTAACACACCACAACGATTCATAAGTAGGCAAAGGCTAGCTTTGCCACATCACCTTCCACTAGCCGATCCAAACTTTAACGTTCCTTCCAGGGTCGACATTCTCTTAGGTGCGGATGTATACTATCAAATTCTCCTCCCCAATATGCAAAAAATTAATGATCACTCTCTCACACTAATCCAAACCAAATTTGGATATGTACTATCAGGTATAATTCCTGACACAGCTTCTAATAAGCAATCTCTCTCACCGAATAGGAAGCACAGTTGTTTTTTGACCCAACGCCCTACAATAGAGCAACTCATGCAACAATTCTGGGAAATAGACAACCCAGAATCACTCTCGCCTTCTCTCCTTTCAAAAGAAAATCAATTAGTTGAAACACACTTTCAAAACACTACACGTATCTTAGAAAACGGGTCTTTTCAAGTTGATTTACCCCTTAAACAGCCCACCAAAGAATTTCCATTAGGTGATTCATTCTGTATCGCCAAAAAGAGATTCCTCAACCTCGAGAAACGACTACAAAACTCTCCACAACTGCACGATGAATACAAAAAATTTATAGACGAATATGTCGCTCTAAATCACGCAAAAATAGTTCCACTCACATTAGTAAACGACCTTGGTGCCTCTAAGTATTTTCTTCCTCATCACTGTGTAATACGAGAGGAAAACAAAACAACTAAACTTCGCGTAGTGTTCGATGGATCCATGAAAAGCACATCTGGATTATCTCTCAATGATATAATGCATAAAGGATACACGGTACAACCAGAACTGTACGACATTTTATTAAGATTTCGCACATTCAAATTTGCTTTAACTTGTGACATTCAAAAAATGTATCGTCAAATCTCAATTAACCCCTCACAGACTTACCTTCAAAATATTTTATGGAGGGAGAGTCCATCTGAAGATTTAAAATGTCTCGAGTTAGTCACAGTGACGTATGGTACAAATAGTGCACCTTATTTGGCCACTAGGTGTTTAAAACAATTAGCTGAAACACATGCAGCTGAATATCCAATAGCAGCTGAATCTCTCCTCAATCAATGTTACGTAGATGATGTATTAACAGGGCATGACTCCTATGAATCAGTAACTACCCTACACCAGCAGCTGGTCGACTTATGCGGAATAGCTAAACTCACACTTCATAAATGGTCCACAAATTGCCACTCTCTACTCAGAAATCTATCCAATGACATAGATACTGACAGCAATGGTATTCACGAGATTACGGACAACAATCAGTCTAATAAGGTGCTTGGAATATTATGGGACTCTAATAATGACACATTCTCCATAACTTTGCCAAATTCTACTGTCAATAAACAAGCAACAAAACGAGAGGTGTTATCCAAAATTGCTCAAATGTTTGATCCATTGGGGTTGATTGGTCCAGTCATTGTCATCGCCAAACTTATTATGCAAGAACTATGGAAATTAAAAATTGACTAGGACGACAATTTGCCAGCTACACTACTCCAACAATGGAATACCTTTTTTGAAAACATTGGCCAGTTGAAGGAATTAAAAATTCCAAGATACATCATGGAAGATGCCACCCCAATTATAGTAGAGCTCCATGGATTTTGTGATGCAAGCAAACGAGCATATGGTGCTTGTATTTATGCACGAGCTATTTTCCCTTCAAAAAACATTTCGACACAGTTATTGACATCAAAAAGCAGGGTAGCACCAATAAAAGAAATCACCATCCCTAGACTGGAGTTGTGTGGAGCATTATTGCTTTCGACTCTAATGAAAAGAGTAGCATCTATCTTGACAAACAGATTACCCATCACTAATATCCACTGCTGGACTGATTCGGAAATTGTTCTCGCGTGGTTGAATTCAGACTCATCAAGATTCAACACATTTGTATCAAATCGCATTTCTCAAATCCAAACTATTACTCAAAATTACACTTGGAATTATATCTGTTCGACGGACAATCCAGCAGACTGTTTGTCTCGAGGACTTATGCCTGCTACACTGTCAACATCAACACTTTGGTTTCACGGCCCTAATTTTCTTCAACAAGAAGATATCACAACTAAAAGCAGATCACCATCACCATCCATCCCCGTGCTAATAGGTGAAGAAAGAAAATTAAAGCCAATAGTTTCAGCTTGTCTGGCAACACAACACACATCCATTGAATATTGGCAAGAAATTTTCAAAAAATTCTCATTATTTTCACGATTGCAATACACTATGGCTTATATAATAAGATTCACAAACAATTGCAAGTCTGATGTTGACAAAATCCAAGGACGGTTAACAGTAGCAGAATTGACACAAGCTGAAGCACTAATCTGTAAGCTGACACAGGCTCATGCATTTCCAAAATTATACAAGGAACTTAATGAAAACTCATCAAGCATCACTGATCAATACTTACAAAAATTAAGTCCGTTTTTGGATAATAATAAACTAATAAGGGTTGGAGGTCGACTAGCAGCTGCAGCTATACCGTATGATAAAAAGTTTCCTATACTACTACCCTCAAAGGATCACGTGACTACTCTAATACTAACTCGAGAACATATCAAGCTAGGACATGCAGGTCCGCAAGCAGTATTATCCAATATCCGAGCAAGATATTGGCCTTTAAATGGACTCAAGGACATCAAAAAATTAATCATAGAGTGTCACCCATGTTACAAGTTTAAAGCAAAAAACTTCGAACAAATAATGGCCCAGCTCCCTAAAGAAAGACTTACACCCTGCCGCCCTTTCGAAAAAGTTGGAGTGGACTTTGGAGGCCCATTTTTAATTAAATCATCGACATTAAGAAGTTCAAGAACCGAAAAAGCATACATCGCCTTATTTGTATGTATGGCCACCAAGGCAATTCATCTGGAATTAGTGTCAAGTCTATCAACAGAAGCCTTCTTAGCAACGTTAAAACGTTTCATTTCACGAAGGGGTTGTCCTAGCAGCATATACAGTGATAACGGCACCAATTTCGTAGGAGCAAAAAATCAACTTAAAGATTTATATAACTTTGTAAATAACACACACACACGCACTACCACGGAGTCGTTTCTCGTCACCAAAGAAATCTCTTGGAAATTCATTCCTCCGCTTTCACCTCATTGGGGTGGGTTATGGGAAGCAGGCATCAAAAGTACAAAATATCACTTACACAGAATAATGGGCAATCAAGCTTGTACTTTTGAAGAACTCACCACTATTCTCTGCCAAATCGAGGCTATATTAAATTCACGACCACTACAACCCTTAACCAGTGACCCCAGTGACAACCAATGCTTAACTCCAGGCCATTTTTTAATAGGAGGACCTCTAACTGCATACCCCGAGCACAATGTAACAGAAATTCCATTAAACAGGTTGAATCGTTGGAAAAGACTCACTCAAATCCAACAGTCCTTTTGGTCTCGGTGGTCAAAGGATTATCTCAATCTCCTCCAAAATAGGCCCAAATGGATCACCCCTGCTCCAAATATTAAAAATGACGATATTGTTCTCTTAAAGGGAGAAAATTCCCCACCACTCGAGTGGCCATTAGCCAGAGTTTTGGAAGTATTCCCTGGAAAGGATGGGAAGGTAAGGGTTGCGCGAATTAAAACAAAACAGGGAGAGTTTGTTAGGAACATTACGCACCTATGCCCGCTTCCACTCTGTAAATAGTTCATTCTACTATCCAGCATTCACGCTGTATATATATGTGCGTACTTGTAAATATTTTTCAGCTTCTCAAATTGCATTAAGGCCACTCATATTTCAGTCACTCACTCAAAAACATTGACACACATCATTGCCCAGATCGTTCACACAAGGGGGGAGTTTGTTGTAAAACAACAAGAGAATTTATGGCATTCTTTAAAAATAATAACAATGACGCGACGTCACAACAAAATGCGGGTCGTATTTCACTTAGAAACGTGCTGTTTTCGACGTGACGTCACACTACTACTAAGTACTGCTACATTAACACGATTTTCTTTTTTTCTTTGGGTTCTTGAAAAAGAACATTTAGTATTTCAGTATGATTTTCTAAATTTGGTTCTTGAAAAAGAACGATTTACTTTCAGTATGATTTTCTACATTTGGTTCTTGAAAAAGATCGATTTACTTTCAGTATGATTTTCTACATTTGGTTCTTGAAAAAGAACGATTTACTTTTAGTATGATTTTCTACATTTGGTTCTTGAAAAAGAACGATTTACTTTCAGTAGGATTTTCTACATTTGGTTCTTGAAAAAGAACGATTTACTTTCAGTATGATTTTCTACATTTGGTTCTTGAAAAAGAACGATTTACTTTTAGTATGATTTTCTACATTTGGTTCTTGAAAAAGAACGATTTACTTTCAGTATGATTTTCTACATTTGGTTCTTGAAAAAGAACGATTTACTTTCAGGACGATTTTCCAGAATTTGTTCTTGAAAAAGAACGATTTGTTTACAACACTAATATCTCTTCTTTGATTTAAAGCAGAACAATAGATTTCGATCCAAATCTTCTATTTCTATTCTTCTCTTGTGTTCTTGAAAAAGAACGATTTTAATTTCAGCCCCATTGCTTATGTTGTTTCCGAACCAATGTTGAATTTGTTCTGAAAAGAACAGATTGGTTTGTAACCGTCGTCTAGGTGATGATGTGATGTCGCCAAACGCAGGACCAGCTACTGCGGTCGCTCGCTGGTATTGTCGTCTTTTTATGCTCGTTACCTCTCCTCTGCCGCACAACCCGTCTCTAATCGTAAGCTCCACCCCGCGTCTGTTATCATGCAGAGTCAACTACATTGATTATTCTAAATCATTTCAAACAATGAATTGTCTGTTAATAATTGAAATAGATATGTAACACACGTAAAATCATGTTGCTGCTCTATCTACGATTTATTGGGCCAATTTTTGACCATTTATTCATATGATAATTCTAGTTTTCAAATGAATAAAATAACATACAACGACTAAATATAACCAATGCTCTTGACCCATATAAATAATACCATTCAATTATGAACTCAAACAAACTGCAAACTATTAACAACAACATAACGGTTCAAGTTTTTTGCTTAACGCAGATCTACCATATGAATTACTTTTCATATACGCTACGTGAGTAAATCTGCATACATTGGAAATTTGCAAAGAAACAATACATCTGCTTTATAGTACAAGGCACATAAAATAACACATTTTTACCAGCACATAACACTAAGGCATTCGAAAATACAGTTTACTGCTTATTAACGTGACGTCAGAGGAGTAGCCAAAGAAATCCGTCTTGACCACATATGGCACTTGTTTTGCCGGCGATTTAAATTTCGCTGCTATATGTTGTTTTGGCTCTGTAATTACTAATAATTTTTTTTGTTATGTAGATTTAAGTATGTATTTACGTTTCACACAATTTTTGGTTGTATACAATATTTACGTTAATTACTATGCACTTTTTTATCGTTTCTGAACGATGAACTCTACTAATTTTTATAAGATTTTGATTGTATCTTTTTTATTGATTGATATTTTTGTTCAGTAGTGATATGCATTATAGAATAAGATTTCCACATTCTGTTCGTATCAAACTTGCATCGAAAATTGTTCAAATTTAGTAATTATAAGAATTTTCCAATCACCACTCAGATTAAATTCACGCTTGAGAGAGGGCCCATCATTATACGTTTAATGGTAGTTCAGTGCTCAGTGCGTCCTATTTATTATGTATATGGGAATGGAACATTCAAGAAGACAGTATACAATTTTACAGTGACTAAGTTAAAGTGTTTCTACACAAGTGTATCTCAAGAATCATATCTCACAACCAATCACTCACGTGTCTCAAGCATAAGCTCTCTCTCTCTCGCGACAGTAAAGTTACTTACGTGTCGACAAGCATAATCCTCTCTCTCTCGTGACAGTAAAGTTACTTACCTGTCCTCAAGTGATAAAATAAATCACTAGCTCACTACATCGCGACAGTAAAAGAAATCTACTGATCGGGAACAAGATTAGCACTGTAAAGTTTATATTCACGGCAAAAGACTTTCTCTCACTACATAAATCTGAGGTGGTTGTTTTGTATTTACATCAAAGTTATATTATTTCAATACTCTCAACCAGTGTTGTAAATAAATGTACATAGTCCAAATTTGTTTTTGTTTGTTGGTGAAGTCCAACTGAGTCAGCACCTATCTATTTCTCTTGTTCTGGCAAGAGCCATCTCTATTAGCCGAGGCTAGAACACAAATTATTTAAACACTCGATATGCATTGTTTAAACTTCAATATTTTATGTAGTTGTTGAAGATGAAACTGTATTTGACAAATAGCTCACATGAGCCCATATTTATATTGGAAAAAAAAAAAAAAAAAAAAAGAAATGATAATCGTCTTAGAGGGTGGCTTTTCAACCTTCTCAATCTCATGTGTAGATAATCACAAATTTTACTAGATAATTCTTAATAGCATTCAAATGATATTATTGTTAAGAGCACATTCTTCATCGTCTGTGTACTTAGTTGGGTTCTCAATATAATAGAAATCTACCCTATTATAGATTAGATTATTTTTATATTCAAATACGAAAAAATTATTAAATAATGCTGTCTGACAAATTGTTGAAATTTATAACAAGAAATGATAATCGTCATAGAGGGTAGCTTATCAACCTGCCAATTAAAAATCACTTAACTTTTTGGCTTTTCAAATAACGTCAGACCGTCTGGCCTCGATGGTTTTTACATCTGCATGCAGTAGAGGGTGGCTTTTCAACCTTCTCAATCTCATGTGTAGATAATCACAAATTTTACTAGATAATTCTTAATAGCATTCAAATGATATTATTGTTAAGAGCACATTCTTCATCGTCTGTGTACTTAGTTGGGTTCTCAATATAATAGAAATCTACCCTATTATAGATTAGATTATTTTTATATTCAAATACGAAAAAATTATTAAATAATGCTGTCTGACATATTGTTGAAATTTATAACAAGAAATGATAATCGTCATAGAGGGTAGCTTATCAACCTGCCAATTAAAAATCACTTAACTTTTTGGCTTTTCAAATAACGTCAGACCGTCTGGCCTCGATGGTTTTTACATCTGCATGCAGCCTTTTTTTTTTTTTTTTCTTTAAAGTAATTAAGCGACTCTCATTAAATGGACAAAATGGCGTTAAAATTAACTGGACAATAACCATGGTGACGCTAATGGACGCCGGACGATCCACCATTCGCCCGGCCAATCAAATCCAACGGTGCCATATTGAATCACCCCTTTTCCCACCCTTCCAATGAAATCCAACGACGCCATATTGAATTACCTTTTTCCCCACCCATCCAATGAAATCCAGCGACGCCATATTGAATTACCCCTTTCCCCACCCATCCAATGAAATCCAACGACGCCATTACCCCTTTCCCTTAGTACCCTCCCCTCTGACGCCATATTGAATTACCCCCACCCCTTAAACTTGTACACACCCCTTTGATTGACACCATATTGAAAAACCACCCCCTTACTCCTGAATTTACAACCCCCCCCCCCTCTAAAGTCTAAGTTGAGGGAGAATCGGCCTTGTTTAACTACTAGGAACTCTTTTAAAATGATATAAAGATCGAAACGGCCGTCAGAGTGAAGAAAAATAAAAAGAAATTATGACAAAATAGAAAATCCAATAAAAAGCTAAGTAAAATTATCTTATACAATATAAAAAATATTATCTCTTCAAGATAGATCTTCCCCCTTAATAGAACAATTAACTTTCTTTCATGCCATTTTAGAAAGATGAAATTATAGGAAGTTCTAGATATCTATGTTCTACATAGATATCTACCAGACCATGTTTCTTTTGTGTACCATTCCGTTTTAATAGTGTTTTCGACTTTGGGTAGTGTTAGATCTAGAAAATTGATTTTATCTTGATTTTCTATTTCAACTGTAAATTGTAATTTTGTATTGTAAGTGTTAAATTGTTCTAATATATATTGTTGTTGATCTTGGGGTATGGCTGTAATACAATCATCAACATATCTGAAAAAGAATGGTAGTTTAAAATTTAGATTTTTAATTACCGTTTCTTTTAAAACTAATTGTGCTATCACACTTGATATTGTTCCCATTGCATATCCATCTATCTGTATGAAAAATTTTGTTTTATATGTGAAATTTGTTCAGTATAATGTTGTTTCTATTGATTTTGGAATTTTTAAATTCCGTGATGGGAATATCTGTGTGTTCTTTCATTTTGTTCCAGAGCTTATGTATTATGTTTACTGGTATATTAAATATAATATATATTGGTTAACAATCCAATATTAAGTTTATTGGTATGTTTGTGTACATTGATGTAATATCAAATGATATTAATATATAATTGTGTGGTATTTTAATGGCTTTTATTTTATTTTTGGAATCAAAAGAATTTTTTATGTAATAATTTTTCTTGTATAATATATTTTGTAGTATGTTTTTAAGATGTTTAGATAGTTGTTCTAATGGTGATTGATTACATGCTACTATGGTTTTTAATGGAATGTTTGTTTTTTGTAAGTTTAGGTGACAATTTCTCAATCCTACCTACATATAATAAAAAAAATATACCAACACAAAATATAATAAGCGGCAACACAGAAGCCGCATTAATAAATCTACCCACAACAACTAAAAATGATTTACAATCAAAATGCACAATAACAAATTTCGAAAACTCATTATCGCAAAAAAGACTACCATATACACACAATACAATAATCAAAAATTCACAAAAGACAAAAACATTTCGAGAATGGTCAATCGAGAACTCGATTGGTCAAAAGAACTGGATCTCGAGAACTCGATCACCAGGGAAAAGAGTAGTCGTTCAAGAACTCGATTGGCCAAAAGAAACTGAATCTCGAGAACTCGATCACTGGGGGATCAAAGTGGCCGTTCGTGAACTCGATTGGTCAAGGAACTGGATTTCGAGAACTCGATCACCAGGATGATAGAGTAGCCGTTCGAGAACTCTATTGGCCAAGGAACTGGATCTCGACAACTCAATCACCAGGTGGCGGAGGTAGCCGTTCGAGAATTCGATTGGTGAAACGAAAGGGTTATGCCAAGCAAAGCGTTTCCGTCCTTTAACGGCAGGAAGTATGAGCAGAGTTTAAATCCCTCTTAGGTTGAGCGGATTACTCTGCTGCTTCCAGTGAAGTTGTTTTAATGTGTTCTACCCCACCTTTTACAGCTAGGTATCTTGAAGTCACGGAACAACGTGATCATTTCGGCCGAATCAGACCCTTTTATATCCTATACTGTTTATTAAAATCAAGGACTAGGGGTGGGAGAGACAAAAACCCTATGTTGAAAACAACTTTATTTATAAAAATACATTTTATTTACCCTAAGTAGTTCTCACTTTTATAGTCCAAATGCCCTACGCTAGTATTCCTTAACAATACCTATCTTATGCTGTATGTATTAGCCCTATACAACTAAAAAATAATTTGTCGATAAACAACTTTCACAAAAATACCCTTTTGTTCAGGTCGCCGTTAAGTCGCCAAATATAAAATAACAATTACTAACGACCAATAAGTACCTATAATTAAACAATATGTACTTATTATATTACAATATTTTACAATATTTATTTAAGTTAAATAAATTCTCTTTTTATCGTTCCCATTTTGTATCTATCCAAAATCACAAAATAACTATAAAAGAAACATCGTCTGCGTCGGGTATCTCCCCCAGGTCGCACCGAGTCTTTTAACAATTGTACGGTACACAATTTCATAAGAACAGCCTTTTATTCAGGGCACCGCTAAGTCGCCAATGTAAAAAAAATAAACTAACAATAATTACGGCGACATACCAATATTTAAAAACCATATAATATACAATATTTTCTTAAATTAAATAAACCCTTATTTATCTACTACCAAACGTTAACTTTTTATCGTTATCAAAAGTAACAATAATAACAATTGCTAACAGGAAAATCAACAACATAAAGAAAACATCTTCTGCGACGTTCCTGGACGACATCTAGGTCGCTCGAAGTGTTTAACAATTGACCAGTAAACAATTTAACATAAACAGCCTTTTGCTAAATTGCCAATAAATTAGCATTAACAATTCCAGTATTAATAATTACATGAAATGTAATTTTATAAATAATAGACCAACCAAATCTTGGTTTATTTTCTACCAACGCTAATAATTTTATCAGCATTGAAATGAAAATGACAACGATAGAAGCAAGGAGAAATAAACAAAAAATGAAAAACGTCTTCCTCGGCGGGCATCTCCACCAGGTTGCATCAAGTCTCTTCATTTACCAATTTTTACATAACTTCGTTACAAGGTAATATATGAAAATGTAACCTTAGCAACAATAAAACAACAACATTAACATATCTAAAATTAACATTCAAAGCGAAATCAATAAAAGAAAATGAGGAACTCTTTGAAAAAGATATAAATATCGAAACAGCCGTCAGAGTGAAGAAAAATAAAAAGAAATTATAGCAGGATAAAAAATCCAATAAAAAGTTATGTAAAACTAACTACTTGTTATATCTTCCATTTTCTGTAAATAAACAACCTTTTTAAATCATTGCAATTATTTCACGTATACTCCCTTGTACATATGTAGTAATGTAATATACTTTACTGGTACCAGCCAACCTGGCTGGTACCAGTCAATTTTGATTTCGTTGTTATACTTAATTACCATAGTGTCCAAAACAGGTACACCCCATTGTTTTTTCGCGGCTTTATGACTATCCACTACATTTTTACTATTATTATTATTAATATAAATATTAAATCATACAAATAGGGTACCCTCATTGTTTGTTAGATAAAGTTAAATTTCAGTTAAATGGCAACAGCGAAGATTTCTCCGTTTTTTAACATGTGATTAAATGATGAACTATCTATATTCGTCCAAATGGACGGAATTTAAAGGCTCATACTAACTTCAACCCGAGGGAGCCACAACACGAAAGCATACCGAACACTATGCCAATCAAATCAACCGAACGCTTTACGAAAGCAACAGAATCAGAGGATGCCATATAAGACAATAGAAAACAAATTCATTAAATTTGATGGAAAAGCTCATATATAATTATAAATTGCATTGTTGCATTTTTTAAATAATTTATTGTTTCAGGACCTCAAATTTCATATACCTACCTGTTTCGTGACCAATTTTTGAAGATGAGCATAATTTCAATTATTTGATCAAGGTGGTGTACGAGTAGTGGAGCACCGTTTCCAAATCGCTTTTTGTATGACAAAATTTTGAACCCCTTTGGGAAAATCCAGTACATCCGGTTTTTTGCTGATAAAGCAGAATGTACCGTTTTGTCAGTTTCTCGTTTCTTCCTCTATCGTAAATTGTAATTTATTATGAAAAGAATTAAAAATGTTCAAGGTCGGTTGCGTGCTATTAACAGGAATGGCAGTTATCAGATCATCCACATATTTAAAGATAAAGGGTACACTAAAATCAAGTTTTGGGATGACTGTGTCTAGCAACGTGTTCATTACCATCGTAGCCACAACGGGACTTAATGGAGAACCCATGGGGATACTTTCAGTCTGTCTAAAAATTGTATTTAAATTTGTATTAAAACTAAAATAACTATTATTACAAATAAATTCTATTGGACAGATTAAATTATCTAATTTTAATTTAATGTTTTCCTTAATGTCCTGCCATCTGTCTTTTATGATCTGTACCACTGAACGTACTACACGTAAAGTATGTTTTCCACACATCATTCTTTTATAATCGCCGTATATGCAACATAAATGAGATAATGGTATTCGCATAAAGAATTCCTCTTTTGCACATGTCGATAATTTATTTGCGAAGTTCCAACTTCCTATAATTTAATATTTTGCATTTTCTTCAGTATAATATAAGTATCCACGATTTAGACTTACAATTCCACGATCTATCACATACTCCACTTCTACACCATTTGATTCATACGTTACTGACTCAAATAAAAATGGCCCTGAATTATTAACTAGAAACACGCTTCAATCTCTTTTGTCTTTTTCCTTTAATTACCAAGGCAGATTCGGCCATTAATTGCCAAACATCATTTCCATTTATTGTTATTTCAATTACATCACTGCTAGAAAATGATTTAATATAGGGAAGATACGTTCGACATTCCATATGTGTTATAGAATCATCATTCAATGTAGATTTATATAGGTTTAAATTTTGATATGAAGGCATATCCAATCGATTTCAAAAAAGTTGTGTTTAATTTTGGCAATTTACCCCCCCCCTCCACTTTCTAGCTGAGCGGCGTTTTTTAACTGAATGTGTTTGCTTGTTAATACTGCCTTCATACGATTTATTAACATTCTTATTACCATTATTGTTAATTATTAAAAACATTTTTATTTTATTCTAACCGAACGATAATTTCTTCCCCTCGAAAACTCTTTTCAAGATTAAAATTCTGATCTAGTATTTTTAGTGAAATGGTAGATATCTCTTTTCCTACTACTGGTAAATAAACCAAGTTTCGTGGAATTTCGTCTATAGACAATCCAGGATTGGACGTGATGGGAAATTCGTATAACGTATGTGACGGTTTGTTGTTATAGTATGCACCACTTGTTATGTTACTATCCACGTGAATCGTTCGGACTTTTACAATATTTACAGGATGATCAGATGAATGAACTATTCCAACTTGCAATATCTTTCGTGAGAATCCTAGTAGTTCTGCTCGCGAATTTTCTGTATTATAGTCTATATCAAAATCACGATGAAAAATTTCACACTTTAAAGTATTATTATTTGGTCTTAGGAAAAAAATATCTTCTTCTTTTTCATTTCCATTCAACTTGAAAGGTATCAATTTCTTCTTTAGATAATTATTAATATCTGTAATCTCATATACTCCAGCAGGTAGATTAATTGAATTGACTTGTTTATTTTTATCTATATAGTGAAATTTAGTATTTTCTTCAACGTTCGGTATAGTGTTGTAGGAAAAGAAACCAATCAACACCAATCCGTATTGAAAATTTGTATCTAGCTGTATGGGATTGGGAAAATCTATGGAAAGTGTTGATCTACGATCCTTTAATGTGAATATTATAGACATAACTAACACTAGACTGTATTATGGTTTGCTATTATATAGAAACTCAATACATAAATGACCACAATTATTTGAAGTAAATTTTTGGAATCGGCTTCTATTGTAGATTATATTACTTGATTCACCGAAATATTTTCCAAGTTCTATTGGTGGTTTCAAATTACCGAAACTATCGAAATAATTGATAGTATTACTTTGCTTTTTATACGCCACCCAATGAGTGTCTATATTGGCCTTCAAATCTAAATTAACAATACGACTTTCATTATAACGTATATATTTGGGTAATGTATCACGCATAAAGACAAATCTAAAATATGGCAATTTCAGTTTATTTAAACAATTTAATATTTCATAATCATAAAGAGCTCTGTCAGGTAGATTCAGTGATTTTTTTTTTAAGTACAATCCATATCCTCCAGAATTTTAACGTAAAAACAATTCTGGACTTTTCTTTCCAATTTCAGTATTGTTGCCATTATTCCCACTTATTTTCTTTTTTATATTTATTATATTTTTAGCTACAGTAGACGCTCCTCCAGCTAGGGCACCCATTGCTCCCAAGGCAGATAACATTGGTAAAAATCTTCCAGATTTATGCTCAACTGGAATAACACGTGGCAAACGGATATTTTTTCGGCCCTCTGCTTTTTTAATAGCCAATCGGGCTGCTTTTAATCCTTCTAAGCTTGATTTTCGTAAATTTTTATGATTCTTATATTTTCTTAACGTTTTCGATGTAGGATCGATAACGTGTGTTTTGAATGAAAACACCAATCCCATATTTCTTTTAGCTTTCATTGAATTTACAACTAGCCAAGCTGCAGCTTTCTCATCAAAACTGGAATCTTTTGATTTCACTCGTTCCCAAGCACGATCTTCTAATTCTTTGTCCGCCTTGTGTCTATCAGATAATCAGAAAATTTATTATATTAGCAATAATATACATATTGTAATATACATTTTTAAAATATAAATCATTTTATTTTCTTTTAACTATTTTAAATATATATTAGCAGGTTGAAAACAGGGAAATCTGAAAAAGTAATTATTGACTTTAGAAAGAAAAATCATGAAGATAATTTTAATTTTTTAACGTTTTGTATTACCTAAATTAACTGAGAGCCACTTCAAAGACTGGAGTCGAATTTAAATTAGTAACTGCAGTTAATTCTTTAAAAACAATGCTTAACTTGCCTTGCAAAAAATGGTGCAAATTTTTCTTGAAAATTGCCGTTACTCGTAGGAGCAGAAACAGAATCTTATTATCTGGAAGATCCAATTGTACCGATTCTCCATAACGGCTGTTTGAAATTTTAATTCCCATAATTGCATATTTCTGGTTTGGTATTAAATCTTGTGATTTTACTGACTCTCTTCGAACGTATTTAGCAGAATTATTCAAAGCATTAGCAAAGCATTAATTCAAATCCATCCAAAAATATATCTAATAATATAAATTATATGTATATATATATATATAAGTATGAGCAAAAAGATAAGAAGAATTAGATAACAATATAATTACTTACATTTTAATTTTTTTCTTGGCCCTTTAACAAACATTAAAGAACAAATTCATAATTATGCAGTTGAAATGAATACTTTAACATTACTATGAGCATAAGGCTTAAATGCCTGAGGCAGGTACCACCACCACCAGCAGCAAAAATCATAGTCCCTTTAATAAGAAATCCTTTAAATCTTTAAAAGAAAATCGATCTGATTTTATATTTTGCTAAATATGCAATACAGATTATAACATCTCTAGAAACATTTTTCATCTTTATAATGCTTTAATACAACCAACATCCTGTTAAAAGGTTGGGGTGATTTTATATTAAAAATACAGATTATTATTATTCCACGCATTCTAAAATTCCTTAAGAGAAATGTGTTTTAAGTGCTGTTCTAATTGATAAACATCGGTTTGTCATGAAGCAAAACCTTTATTATTATTAAATACAATAGAGAATGATTGATGTTCGGCTAAACATTAGGCCTTTTGTAAAATTAAATAATACCCTCTTAATTTGAAGCATTTAAATAAGAAAACACTAATATGTATTGGATATACGAGATTTTCTACAATAACTAAATGATTGATGATCGACTAAATAATTAAATAATGCCCTCGAATTGGAAGAATTTCAATTGGAAACACTGATTTTAAATATGTAGTGGATTTGTCATATATATTTTAGTACAATGGAATTAGACTATTTACGTTTTATTTGTTGTAAGAATATAATGATAACAGGTAATAATAATGAGGAATTAAAAAGGATTCAAATTACAAGACAGGAAAAGACTATTTGCTTAACAGAATCTGATTTGGTAAACATAATATTCATCAATACATATCATGTCGTTCCCTTAATTAATAGGCTAAATTTAATTGACTTTATCACTTATTTATTTTATCTTTATCATTATTTATCATTTATCACTTTATCATTTTATAATAATTTTATAAAAGCTGATTTTATAGCCATTTGCATATGGCTAAATATGTTAATTTAGATTTAATACAGATTATAACATTTATAGAAAAATTTTTCACCCTTATAATCCTTTCAAATAACATCCTGTTAAAGATCTCGGGCGATTTTATATTTTATATTAAAAATATATATTGGTAGTGATGAAGTGCAGAAACGAGCTACAACAGGAGCAAATAGGGAAGAAACTGGAGGAAGTAAAAGGAATGACAGTGAGGAAAATGAAAGAAACAAAGCCGTTGTTTATAATAAAAAAAATTGAGCAAGGATATACTGAAGAAAAAATAGTACGAACAAATATACAAACGAAAGGAGGAACAATATCGAAATAGGATAGATTATGGAAGCGGGGAAGAAGAGAAGAAACAAACAAAAAACTGAAAAAGAATAGGGGAAAGGAACAGAAAACAATTAGAAGAAAAAATGAAAAAATATGGAGGTTAGCAACATGGAATACACGAAACATAATGGGAAAAGAAATAGAACTAGAAGATGAGTTTCTGGAAAATAAGATAGACATACTTACAATAACCGAAACCAAAAAAAAGGGCGAGGATTACAAAAAATGATGAAAAGAAGTGTATTTATATATAGCGGAGTGGAAACAGAGAAAAGAGCAGCTGAGGGAGTCGCATGTATGATAAGAAAGGAATGGGCACAGAATATAGAGGAATGGGACGCGTGTTCAGAGAGGATATTGACAATAAATATGAAGGATGATAATGACAGCATTAAAACGATAATAAGTGTGTATGGACCAAATGAAGACGACAAAAAGGAGAACAAAGAGAAATTCTGGGAAATGGTAACAGAGACGGTAGAAAGAGCAAAAGGGGAAATATGCATTGCAGGAGATTTTAATAGTAAAGTGGGAAAAAGAAAAACAGGAGAGAGCAGAATATTGGGCCAGAATGGGGAGACAATACTAAATGATAACGAAAAAAGATTGATAGAGTTTTGCCGAATCAACAATATGTTTATAGCAAATTCTTATTATAAGCACAAGGATATACACAAGTATACTAGAGAGATGAGCAGCAAAAATGAAAAATCAATAATAGACTACATAGTAGCAAGAAATGAAAATAGAAAGAACATAGTAGATATAAAAGTATCAAGAGGGCCGGAAGTGGGAACTGATCATTATATGGTTATATCAAAAATAAAGAAACCACTAAAATCAGACAACGAAGAGAGAAAAGAAGATAAGATAGAATATGAGAAAATATAAGCGTAGAGGCTAAAAGACGGAGAGGTGGCAAAGCTATTGCTAGAGAAAAAATGAAGAGGATGATCGAGAGCAGAAATAAGAAATGGAAGGCATTAAGTTTGGAAGAGAGTTGGGAGGAATTCAAAAAGATAATACTACAAGCAAGCTCGGAAGTGTGTGGAAAAATATAAAGAAATAAGAAAATAAAACAAACGGCATTGTGGACAGACGAGATCAAGAGAAGAGTGAGATTAAAAAAGAAAAAATGGAAGAAATATTTACAACAAAAAAATAGAGAAACATATCAGTGTTACAAGGAGGAAAAGGAAAATAGTGAAACAATTAGTATTAGAGGTGAAAAGAAATTAATGGGCAGAATTCGGTAATAAATTAGAAAACGAAGCTGCAGAGGGAAAAGAATATTCTATAGTAGACTAAGAACAATAAGAAAAGGAAAGACCAACGGTGCTACATATATAAATAACAAAGAAGGAAAAATATTAAAGCAGGAAGATGAAATAATGGAAAGATGGAAGCAATACTTTGAAGAGCTGCTGTCAGACAATATAGAGATGAATGATACGAGAGAAGCAGACAATACAGAGAGAAAGGAATGCAAAGACGAGGAAGACGAATTTAATATGGAGGAATTGGAAAAGACCATAAAACAACTGAAGAATGGAAAAGCACCAGGAAGTGACAGAATAACGACTGAAATGATAAAATATATGGGAGAAGAGGGAAGGCAGGTAATGCTGGACATATATAACAAAATATGGAAAGAACAAATAATACCTAAAGAATGTCAGCATGCACTGATAGTACCGATCTTTAAGAAAGAAGATAAGAAAGATTGTAATAATTACAGAGGAATTACTCTATTAAATATATATCTCTATATGCCTTCTACAATTAAACTGGTGTCGGCTTGAGCTTTTCTCGTTATCCTCCTATTCCTCACTTCCTATGCATCTCTCCCACTCCCTCCTGTTGCAAGCAATTCTTCTTGCGTCATTCAGCTTCATTCCTCTTTCTCTTATTGCCTTTTCAATTCCCTCATCCCATGTAATTTCTGGTCTTCCCCGTTTCGCTCTTCTTCCCTCCCTTGCCTGCCAGACTCTCTTCACTCATTCTTACCAGATGTCCCCACCATCCCAACTGCCTTCTGTGAATGAACTCCACCACTGGTTCTATCTCCAACTCTTCTCTTATTACGCTACTCCTTATTTTATCTCTTTTCGTTACCCCTTTTACTCTTCTCAAGAATTTCATTTCCACAACTTGTACCCTACTTATGGCTTTTTGTTCCATTTTTCTCGTTTCACATCCAAATGTTAAGATCGGTCTTATTATGGTCTTGTATACATTTATTTTTGTTTTCCTTGTGATTTCCTTGTTCTCCACTATTAATCTATTGATTCTATAGTATGCATTCATTGCTTTATTCACCCGCTCCGTAATTTCATTTTCCTGTTTACCCCCGCTGCTGATCTGCACTCCTAGGTACTTACAACAATCGACCTGCTCTATTCTCTTCTCTTCTATCTTAATTTCTAACCTCTGTTTCTCTCCTATTACCATTACCTTTGTCTTTTCCTTGCACATCTCCATCTCGTATTTTTTAAGCACTTCGTTCCATTTGCTCAATTTTCTCTGCAAACTCTTTTCATTCTCCGCCACTAACATCACATCATCTGCAAATGCCGCAGTCGTTATAACCACCCTTTGCATGTTTTTATATCCAACGACTACTCCTCTTTCCTCTTTACCACTTTCTCTCATTATCTCATCCATATATATGTTAAATAATGTTGGACTCAGTCCTCCTCCCTGTCTTAGTCCGCCCTTTGTTTTAAATGTGTCTGATTCTTTACTATTTATTATTATACTGTTTGCATTCTCCTCATATATCTTCCTTATTAACCTAATCATTTTCTTTTCTATACCCCTCTCTCTCATTATATTCCATAATCTGCTTCTATTTATTTTATCGAATGCTTTCTTTAGATCTAGAAAACCTATATATATATATTTTTTTACTATTTCCTGCCTTTTCCACAATTTGCTTTATAGTAAATATATGATCCTGTATGCTTCTTCCTTTTCTAAATCCACATTGTGGCTCTTCCAGGGTCTGTTCTACTTTATAATTTATCTTATTTTTAATTAGCTTCTCTAGTATCTTCATCCCTGTATTGATTATATTTATTCCTCTGTAGTTCTTACAGTCAGCTCTGTCTCCTTTTTTATAAATTGGTACTATCTGTGCTCTTTTCCATTCCTTTGGGGTGCGTTCTTCTCTCCATATTTTGTTATATATATATACCAGTTTTTCCATTCTCTTTTCTCCAATATTCTTAATCATTTCTGATGTTATTCCTTCACTCCCTGGAGACTTCCCATTCTTAAGTTCTCTAATAGTCTTTTCCAATTCTTCCCTTTCTATTTCTTCGCCGCCTTCCTCTTATTATCAACTTCTTGAGATTTATCTCCACCTAATCTCTTTTTTTCGCTATTTTTATTGGGTTTCCCACTTACACTTCCCGCCAATAGCTCTTCGAAATATGCTTTCCATCTGTTTATCACCTTTTCCTCATCTCTTATTACCTTTCCATTCTTGCCTTTCATGAGCACTCTCTTAGGACACTGTAGAAAACTTTCTTATTTTCATTGCTATTTCTTTCCATTTTCTCACCAAATTCTTGCCATTGTTTCCTTTTTTCGTCTCTCACTAATTTCTTCACCTTATTCCTCTCCCTCTTGTATTTTTCGTAGTTGGCTTTATTGGCCACCTTCCACTATTCCCTCCATCTAGCTTTTTTTTCGTTAATTTTCGATTTTATTTCCTCTGTCCACCACGACGTTTGTTTTGCTTTGATGCATTTTCTTGTTGTTCCACATGCTAGTTCGCTGGCCTCTAATATTAATTGTTTTAACATATTCCACTCCATATTTACATCTCCATCTTGCCACGCTCCTTCTTTAGCTGTTATTTTTTGCGTTAATATGTCTCTATACGCTTTTGCAACTTCGTTTTCTCTTAACTTATACGTTCTTATTTTTCTATATGTAATATCCTTCTCAACTCTACTATTCCGCACTACTCTCCTATTCTATTTTATTACTGCTATCACCATAAAATGATATGTTCCTAATTCTGGACCCCTATCCACTTTAACGTCTTTTATCTTTCTTCTATTACCCTGCTCATTCAAAAAATAGTCAATTATTGACCTTTCCCCTCTAGTTTCAGCTTGTCTCGTGTATTTATGTACGTCCTTATGCTGATACCAACCATTAGCAACGTACATATTATTCATCCTACAGTAGTCAATCAATCTTTTCCCATTATTATTGACTTTCTCTTCCCCATATTTCCCTACAATTCTTTTATTGCCCCCATTCCCCTTACCAACTCTCCCGTTAAAATCCCCCACTACAATTTTTCTCCCTTTCAGTCTATCCGTCACCATCCTCAACTCCTCCCAAAATCTCTCCTTTTTCTCTGCTGCTTCATCGTCATTCGGCCCATATACGTTTATAATATTCACCTCCTCCCCTTCTATTCTCAGCGTAATCCACATTATTCTTTCTGTATACGCCTCCCAATTTTCAATTTTATCTTCAATGGTCTTATGCACAATACATCCTACCCCTGCTGCCGCTCTGCTGCAACTATCTACTCCACTGTACATTAATATGTGCCCATTCTTTAGCCTCTCAGTCCCTTTACCCTTCTTTTTGGTTTCGGAAATTGCTAATACTTCTATCCCTACTTTTTCGAATTCATCCTCTAACTCATATTCCTTACCCCTTATACTTCTTATATTCCACGTACCTATTTTCCAAATTTTATCCTTGTACTCCGGTTCTCTATATTCCCTATTATCATGATTCCTCAATTTTATCCCTCGTTTTTTGAGTTCTCCTTTATTCCCCGCTCTAACCCATACTCGATATTAGCAATGCATTGCTGTCTCTTCCTCCTATACACTGAGCACTCCCTATCTGTCTCCCAGTGCTCGTAATCTCTTCTTCCCATTCTCACACAATTGACACACGATTTCTTTTCATCTTCGCATCCTCTGCCATCATGTCCTCTCCCGCCGCATTTATAACACTCCTTTTCTTCCTTGCAGTATTTTGCTACGTGTCCATATTTGCAGCAATTCATACATACCACTACATTTGCGTATTCTTCCACCTTTTTGTAAGTAAAATCCATCACTATCTTTCCTTTTTTTACTAGCCATTTAAAGATATTCACCTCTGTCTCTACTATTAAGTCCTCTACATAACTATTTACTTTTCCCCATGCCTTTCTTGCTACTATCTTCATTACATCCCCCATTTTCTTTTCCTCCAATATACTCTTAATTTCCGTATTCTGCATCTCTATTTGTTTAAATACTTCCTCTTCCGTGTATCCCTTTTCTATTCTTTTTATCTCTACGTATGGTTTTGTCAATTTATTTCTTCTGGTTATCAATCCCTCAACTTCCCTAATTTTCGCCTCTACATTCATTTGTTGCTCTTCCGTTCTACACTTTATCACCACTGCTCCGCTTTTGTACTTCTTTACCTTTTCAAATCCGTTGTCGCCCACTTCCTCGATCTTCAATTTCTCATTATATTTTCCCCTTTATTCGACCTTACTACTATCTCCCTATTAACCTCTCTTTCAGGGGTTTGCCATTTCCTCTCTGCATGAACCGTTCTGTTCGTTCCTGCCGATAGCGCAATTTCTGCATACGATTTACCGACTCTGTCTCCTTGTTTTATATCCTGGGTCCCTTTTATGGTCTCTTGAGATTTAGTACTCATTTTCTCCAGTTTTTTTTCAAGTGCTTCTATTCTTCGCTCCAAACTCCCTGTTGTTTCCTCTTCATGTTTTTTCGCACTCCTCATACTTCTTTCTATAGTCAGTTTCACATTGGCCTCTATCCTGCTAGCTTGTTCCTCTATATTTTTGAATATTTGTGCTCCCACTCCCCCTTCGTTTCCTATCCGTGTCTGCTCTCTTATCTCTTTTATTGCATTTATCATTACTTCCTCCCACTCTTTCCATTCCTTTATTTCTTCTTTTATTTTCGCTTTTTCCCTTTGTTCAGCCCATTGTTTCATGAATATCGATTCCTTCGATCCTTCACCATACGCTGCTATATCTCCTGTTACCCTTATCCTTTTATCTCTCTTCCCTTCATTGCCATTTTCGTCCGTCTCAGCCCTTGACGTATATCTATCGTCCTCCTCGGTCTCGCCATGACTTTTATTCTTTCTTTTCTTAGCCTCCTGCGGAGGTGTCCGAAGCAATCCCCCTTTCCCCCTAAATGGGGCCGCCAGCTTTCCCTTATTCATTTCCTCCCAATTGATGATAAACAAAATTGGAAGGAAATAGCAGGAAAAAAGAAAAACAAAAAAAAAATAAAAAAAAAATAAAATAAAAATCAAAATTCAATTCGCACCAATAATTACACTCTCCGATAACACAACCGTATGTACACACACTTTTATTACTATCTCGAATTTTATCGTCAAATATCAATAAACACGTCCGACTACCTTCGCTGCTCGCACGGAACTCTATTTATACAGGAGTTACTCTATTAAATACAAACATGAAAGTGTTGGAAATGATGATAAACGAGAGAATAAAAATTAAAATTGAGAAAACTCTTTACGAATCCCAGTCAGGATTTAGGGACGGAAGAAGCATTCAAGACCATATATTTACGATTAAGCAGATAGTTGAAAAAACAAGTAGGAGGAAAAAAATGTATACATGGGTTTTCTAGATTTAAGAAAAGCATTTGATAAAGTAAGAAGAGATAGATTGTGGAAGATGATGTCAGAGAAAGAGATAAGCAGGAAAATGATTAGCTTAATAAAAAAAAGATATGAAGAAAACTCAAATAGCGTGATAGTCAAAAACAGACAATCAAAAAAATTTAAAACGAAAGACGGACTAAGACAGGGATGAGGAGGACTAAGTCCAACATTATTTAATATTTAAATGGACAAAATAATAAGGAAAGCGAAAGAAAGAATTAGAGGCCTTGACGTGGGATGGAATTATATGGAGAGAGTTGAAGTAAAGATTGGAGCATTTGCGGACGATATAATGGTTATAGCATCTAATGAAAAAGAGTTGCAGACAAGCATAAATAAATGGAATGAAACACTTAGAGAGAACGGAATGGAGATGTGTAAAGAGAAAACAAAAGTAATGGTGATCGGGGAACAACATGAGATACAAATCATTGCAGATAAGATAAAATTGGAGCAAGTGACGAAATGGAAATATTTGGGAGTAGAAATAACTAGTTCAGGAAAGCAAGAAGAAGAAATTAACAGCCGAATAGGAAAAGCAATGAAAGTGTTTTACAGTATCAGCAATACGATTGTGGGGAAAAAAGAAATAACAAGAAAAATAAAAATAAACGTTTATAAAACGATAATAAGATCAATACTGACATTTGGATGTGAGGCATGGATAACAGATAAAAAGGAAATAAGTAAAGTCCAAGCGGTAGAAATGAAATACATGAGGAGAGTAAAGGGAGTGACAAATAGAGAAAGAATCAAGAATGAAGAATTAAGAAAAGAATTAGGAATGGAGGCGATACACAAATACATAGAGAAGAGGCCGTTGGGATGGTGGGGCCATCTGAAAAGAATGGGACAGGAAAGACAAGTGAGAGGGGTATGGGAAGCTAGACCTGGGCAGAAAAGTAAAAGGGGAAGACCGGAAACTACCTGGGATGACATAATAGAAAAGATATTACAAAGAAGAAGAATAACGATGAGTGAAGCTAGTAAGATGGCAAACAACAGGAAAGAATGGAGAAAGTTTTGCGACGCAGTGACGCGAAGCGAAAACGAATAAGCCTAGAGAAAGAAAGACAGAAAGGAAAAAAAAAAGAAAAAGGAAAAAAGATGAAGACTAACAAGCCTACACCAGAAATGGTAGACAAGCTTTAAGCTACATATATATATATTAAAAATACAGATTATTGTTCGGCACAACCCAAAATTCAATTTATATACTCAACCCAACATAATGGATGTCGGTTGGCTTTGTGGTGCAGTGGTAAGGTCCTTATACCCCCATAAAAGTTTATAGGTTCGATTCCTATTCACATCTAAAAATTTTATTTTAAAGATCTTCTCTATCATCTGTCTCTCTCTCCTTTTCCTTTAATCCTCAGCTTTCCTGCTGCAATCACGAGGTGTGCTTACTACATGAGGATAGGAATAGGGACGCCTATTATAACTGCGCCCCGACGGCATCTTTATACTTATCCATGTGGTAGGCACGCCTCACAAGCCTTCATCTTTTTTCAAATTCTTGCCATTTAACATAAAAATTGAAAAATGAAAATTTACACACAGCGCCACCTAGCGGACATCACATGAAGCTCAATGACATAAAAATTACGCTCCCGCGCATGTGGCGCCCTCTGATAGAGATGTCAGATTTCGATATTTTAAAATAAAATTTTATTTTATTATAGATAGATGTATAAAATTTTGCTTTTGCAGATATAATTATTATTATTATTTTTCCATGTGAAATGTATTTTAATAAAATGCACTTCATCACAATAGTAACGGTAATCATCCGTTACTATTTAACGTAACGGAAATAAGAAAAACTAAAATTTTGAAGAAGTTGCAAACTGTAGATCTGTGCGCATAGGTAGCATTTATTTAGTTTATATATTTTATTTTTATTGTTTATCTGCCAACCCAAGATGTTTGTTATTGTGTAAATGTGGAAAAAGAAGTGCTGATGTTATTAAAATTTTAATATTTTTAGTGGACATTTTTCGTTTTTTTGTTTTAATAGTTTAATAGATTGTGCACATTAATTCACTTTATTATTAAGTAAGTTGCAATAATTTTATACAGGGTGTCCCAGGTTTTATAGAACAAGATTTTGCCGCGTAATCACTAATTTTATCAGCATGAAATTTTGAGCATTCTGTTTAGGACAACGGTGGCCAGGCCTGTGGGAGAAGAGCTCATTCGTATGAGGGTGTTGAATAAGAGTTTCTCTTTTTTTTTTAATTTTTGAAAATTTGAAAAAAAATAAAAAAGTCAAATGTAAAATGTATCCATAGTTTTTACATCCATTCAAAGCTAAAAGTCTTAAGAAATTTTTTCATTACACCCTCTAAATTAGAAGATGTGCTGGTGGGAAGAACTGGTGGGAAATTTTCAAAAACGGTTTTGACGAACAGTTGCACCAGCTCTAGGACTACAATATTACATAAAAAAAAATAGGCATTCCGTTTAAAACAATTGATCTGATTAGCAAAACTCAGCACACGCGGGTTCATACCTGCTGAACAAAAAATTTCATGCTGATAAGATTAGTGATAACGCGGCAAAATCTTGTATTATAAAACCTGGGACACCCTGTATACCTACATATATTATTATATATATAAATCCTGGTCGATGCATCGACCGTAAATGCAACCACATCTAAATTGTATTCAAGTCGATGGATGCGTCGATACTCCCGCCCTACCAGAATTCACATGACCTTAGATTGACAGTTTTCTGACACAACCTGAAGTTGCCAGGCACCGGTTCGAAAGAGTGGAAAAATCATCACGGCGAAGTCAGTCTAGTGACAATTCTCGAAAAGTTCGTTCTCCTGTCGTACTTTGTCTACAGTCCACGTGCATTCGCTCTTTGATATACACTCATGATTGAATTTGTTCAAACTTATACCTATTTCTTATCATTCCTCTCTTGTGTCGTAATACTATTATTCATTCTAAGCCATTATTTTGGACCACTTTAGACCACCATTCACGTGGTCTAAAGTCCAGGTGAATTCTCTCCTTGATAATTATTCAAGATTTAATTTGTTCAAAAATCCATTTTGAAATTCTAAACATCAACACAATATTTGGCGCCCGAGTAGGGACTCATTCCAAGGTTCCTGTGAAATTTACGTACTGATATAAAAATTTTATAGAGAAACTGTAAAACCACGTGCGGTCAAACTCCAGTGTGTGATTTCAGCTAATTCGTTAAAGGTCAGTGAGCTATCAATTTCTAGTTCAATTGCTTTTTTATGTGATTCCTTGACCACGTGCTCAAAAAATCTCCATTATACCAATAAAAGACTGTTATAAACTCTACATCGTGTGGTTCAGCCAATCGTTCATTATGTCATCTCTGCGAATTTGAAAAAGACAATTAGTGAAACACTTTGAAATAATCAAGGCGATTTCCACACCCGAAGTCGCCAGTGTAATCGCTTACACAAAAGTAACCTGCAACAAGAATTCGAACGGTATCGTCAGCTATTGACGAACCTGCTTGATGAGGAGGATGACGAAGAATTGATCCAAGAATTTGATACACTCGAAGAATGAGTGACTGAGTGCCTTTACAAACTTGCAAGATTGGATTCGTTATCTCAATATAACATAAAAAATTCATTTATCGAAAATGTCTCCAGCGTGCTTTCTCGTGGTCAGCAGTCAACACGGCCTGGAAATGCTTCAAACGCGCCGTCTTGTGCTCAGCGATCAGTTCAACCAGAAGACACCCTCAGCGCGCCATCTAGCGTCCAGCAGCCGACGTGACTTGAAGTCGCCTCGAGCCCGCCATCCATCGCTCAGCCATCGACTCAATTCATCACCGCTCCAGTGACTAGCACATTTGCAACGAGATCTACCATCACGCCATCTCTGCCGAAATTAGAGGTACCACGGCTCAGTGGTCATCGAGATTAGTGGGACCCGTTTCGAGATTTATTCGTCTCACTAGTGCACTCGAGTGAACAACTTGTCGATATCCAACGATTCCATCATCTTCGTGCATCAGTCGCCGCCGAAGCCGAATCTTTAATACGTACACTACTAGTGACAGCAACGAATTATCAAGCTGCATGGAACACCTTGAAAGAAACTTATGACAAGCCGATCTTCATTGTCGAATCCATCTTGCAATAATTTCTATCCTGCAGGCCGGTAAGTACTGATTATAATAATTTCCGCGCCACATATCACTTGTATCGGAAAACAGTCGAATTATTATCATACCAACGCGAATACGCTAATTCTCGCGGCCCCATAGTTATTATTCTAATGCTCCAAAAATTGAATCTTGAAACAGATCGTGCATGGGCTACTTTTTCCGTAACAATTCCAGAGCCATCTCTCACAAATTTCTTACATTTTCTTCGAGACCAGTGTCATATTCATGAAAGGCGTCGGCAAATCACAACTGTATCGGAGTCTAACGTCGCTACGTGCAGGACCATTAAACTTAATACCGTAGAATATCATACATGTTTTTATTGCAAGGATTGGCATATCATTTTTAAATGTAAAAAATTCACGTCACTTCCCGTTACAGCCAGAAAAAAATTCATTATGGGTGAAAATCGTCGTTTTAATTGCTTCGCTAAAGGCCATTCCTTAAAATCATGTAGTTCATCACGAAATTGTTTAACATGTAACCAACGCCCCCATACGTTGCTGCATAAATCAAAGTCGACCAATCGCAGCAGTTCATCGACAGCGGTACCTACCAATCTGTTTACCAGTACTGATAGTTCAACCTTCCGTGACGTACCACCCTAGCAAGGTGATCGCTCCACCCCCTCTCTCTATCAAATCAATTCATGTCAATCGGGGGCGTCAACTATAATTCCAACAGCATTAGTTGACGTAATGACCAATGATGGAAATTTTCTACAAATCAGAGCACTCATTGACACCGGCGTTCAATCTTCATTTATTACAAGTGCTTTTATTAATAAAATTAATGCCAAACGGGTTCAATCACGTATTCCAGTGCCATGTGTTCCTGATGATAAAGTAATCTATTCCCGTGGAAAGACAAATTTGACTTTTTTTTTTCTAATTTCTAACCACTCATTTTCCATCGTAGCTCACATTCTACCAAAATTGATTGGTGTCCTTCTCGAAGCACCTATTCGCATAAAAAATCATTAGGGAAATCGATAGAAATTTCATTGATTGGCTGATCCGGAATTCAATACGCCGCAGCAATTGACGACATTCTTGGTAGCTCGTTTCTTTTTGAAATTTTAAAATCCAAATGATTCTACCATATCCTTTATATGGTACCTAAATAATTTATTTATCCAAGAGACGGTTCTCGAGTATGTAACCTGCAATGGAAACGCCGACTGTTCCATAACTTCTTTAGTTTGCTCTACCATAACCGTGCCAGGCATTAATGATGCTCAATTGCTAGAGCGATTCTGGACAGTTGAAGAGCCTCCGGCAACAACATCCTGTTTATCTTCAGACGATCAAGCGTGTGAAGAGCATTTCCAGGCAAATACCAGTCGACCGTCAACCGGAAGATTTTGCGTTCGACTTCCATTTCAAATTGACCTATCAAATCTTGGTACATCGTTTAATACAGCGCTACACCGTTTCCAATCACTAGAAGGTAAATTCAGTCGTGATGACAACTTTCGCCAAGAATATATTCGCTTTATAGAAGAATATAAGTCATTACGACACATGAAAAGGACGAACTGGTTAATCGATACTCTTCCTGAACAGCATTAACAGCGTTCCACACCACGGGGTTTTTCAAGTGGGCCCTCGGGGGTCGTAAACTGCGCGTTGTCTTTGATGCTTCGGCCCGTACATCAAGTGGGCATTCTTTAAACGACATTTTACACACCGGTCTCCGATTACAATCCGACCTACTACAAATTATCACCCGCTTCCGCTAGTATAAATATGTCATAACGGCAGATATCGAAAAAATGTACCGGCAAATACAATTACATGACGCCAATCAACCATTTCAGCTCATTCTGTGGAGGTCACGCGCCCAAAACCCCTTCAAAATTTTTAGTGTGACTACTGTAACATATGGTGAAAGTTGCTCGCCTTATTTGGCACTTCGCACATTATTCGAACGTATGGTTCAATATGGTTCAACGTACCCAAGAGCGGCTGAAGTTTTCCGCCGCGGAAGTTATGTGGACGACTTGTTCTTCGGTGATGACCATCTGCAAAATCTCCTTTCCATTAGATCGGAGCTCATTGAACTCTTAAAAAAGGTTTGTTTCATTTAAGGAAGTGGACAGCTAATCACTCTGCCTTACTAGATTCAGTAGCAGAGATTGATCTGGCGGTGCCCTGACTTTTCCAAAGCAATGATGTTGCAACCCTGCGAACCCTTGGTATCATATGAGATCCAAGAAAGGATAATTTCTCGTTCCAACTTCCTCACAATGATATTTCTGCTTGGACTAAGAGAACACTCCTGTCTGATTCAGCGCGTTTATTCGATCCACTCGGTTGGATTTCACCCATTACCCTAAGACTAAAATTCTTATTCCAATCCAAATCAGGCAGAATCTGGATACTTTGCCTAAGGAAATCGGTGAAATTATTGAAAATATATATATATATATAATATTTCAATAATTATTGAAAATATATATAAATAATTTGTAACAAAAATTAAAAAAATACATGCTTGCTCCTATGTAATTTTTGTATAAATAAAATAATATAATAAATATTGCCACTGGACTGATCTATTAAAAATTTTAATTATTATTTGTTTATTTTATTGATTTAAAAATTAAAGTATGCGATTGCTACGGCCGTATTCATAGTCGATATTTAAGGGTATCCTTTCACATAAGTGACACGAAGTGGCAGAAATAGTCATCGATAAGTGATTTTTCAGATCAAAATTTCCCTCAACATTTAAGTGCCCATTTTATTACCCTTAAGTGTATTCAGTTGGGTTATATTCAATTCAGGGATTTTATGTTTTCATCTTTCATCAACTCTGTAAAATATTTAATTTATATAATTTAAAATGAAAGATTTCGAAGATTTTTTAAAGCATGTGAATGAGGTACAGAAAGAAATAGAGTTAATGAGAATTTACAACATTAATGATTTACAACATTTCGTTGATTGCAATATATGTATTGGAAATGGACGATTTTCTAGAGTATTTAGACGATATGCAAGATATCAATGCCAAGAATTCCATACCGTTATATAAGAGGCATAGATAATCCATGGATCATAAATAATGGAAATTTATGAATAAATGTTATGAATAAATTACACGATAGCATTTTTTTAAATTTGAGAAAAGAAAGACCAACACATTGGTGTGACAATTAAGTTTATTAATTGTTAATAAACTCTTTAAATATAGAAAGCGTTCGGCGTTTACCAACTCCTTTCCAATTACTTGTGGCATTGCGTTCTATGTGCTACTGGAAATTATCAAGTAAGTAATTGATTTTATTAATTATTTCTCGCAATACTTGTAATAAAGTATGTGCTAATTGATGTTATGATGAAATCAATAATCAATTACACATTCCAATTTTTTCAGCTTGTTATTGGCGATTTAAGGGGCAGTTCTCAACCATATCATTATACGATACAACTAAAAATACTCCATTGGTTTAGCAGAGAATTTGCAGATAATATAGTACTGTATTGTACAATTATTAAATAACAAGTTACTTACTATAATATTTACAAATCATCTATTCGTGGAAAAAAATTCGAAGATTACTAGGAAATAAAAATTAATGTTATGTATTATTTAGAATTCTATAACAAATATAAAAACAGCTATTTTTTAACCTACTGTAACCTACCAAACCAACAAAATCAAACCAAGCAACTCGCTATAGATTAGAATTCTCCATAGGGTGTGCCCCTAAGGAGAAATTTCTTTATTTTGTATAAAAATTATATAAAAAATATACATAAATTATAAATTAAATATAAAAAAAAAACTCGAAACTGTCAAAAGAAAACAGTTTATATGGAGCTACTATATTGATAATATTTTGTTTTGATTGGAGCCACTCTGTACGCAGTGGTTCGGATAAAGCAAAATTTTTGCTTTTTTTTTCGTGTTATTTTCATAAATTTTTCTCGTGAATGTTGGTTGAAGCGGTTGATTCAAGTTTACTTCGACTACTGTCGTTTCGCTGCGCACCCATTTCTTTCTAGCATCTGTATTGCTGCGGAAAACACTTCATGATTTTATTCAAGAGAGGTTTATATACCTGAAACGCTTCGAAGCGTTGATACTGAAACATATAAAACCAAATGCCTGTCGCCCGCAAAATTCGCATGATGAAATACGGAATTGTTAAAAATATCTCGAAAGCTAAAAAGCTTTTTTTATTGAAAAATTTTAATTTCATTGCGAAAATAAAAACTATCAATAGTTTCAAAATTCTATCGATGGTGTTTCGATATTCCGAACTGTTGATAGTTTCGATAGCACTATCGATTGTTTTGAACTTCTACACCACAGACAACTCTATTTGCCTGTGCTATTTGTCACTTCCTATGTGTTATATTCAATAATAATAAATCGAAATTTAACGACTTTATTTAATTATAATGCTAAAAGTAATTATTTACTTTGGCTATTCGCAAAAAGTAATTAGACCACCAGTTCAAAATTGTTTAAAGTACTCACATTATTCGAATTCTACTAAAAGAAGTAGGTACTTATTGCCATCTAATGCTTGTGTTTTCTGGCAATCCAAACGTATTGATAAGCAATGTACTGCTTCTCAGAAAAGACATTTTTCTTTAAAATCAGATTCTTTAATCGAAAGTCAATCTGCAATATTCACAGCCTTGTCTGAAAGTGTTCCGGTTGAGTGTTGCCAACACTTCTTATTGTCAATGCACAGTATTACTGAAATACCTTGGTGGGCGACTATTGTACTTTCTACAATTGTTTTAAGGTAAATATACTTGAAATGTCCTTCCGCGATAAAAATAATCTATTATAAAACTAATGTTGTAGAACATTTATTACTTTACCATTGGTTATTTATCAACAATACATTCTAGCAAAATATGATAATTTAAAAAAAGAATTGCCGGCTTTAGCAAATGAATTGAAACAAGAAATAGCAATGGGTGTAAAAATGTTTAACTGGGACGAAAAAACTGCAAAACTTATGTATAAAAAATCAGTAGGTCTATTTTAGTGGCAAAGGTTTGGAACTATTAGGATCAATTGTTTTTCTAGATTAAGAAACAGTGGACTAATTTAATAATACGTGATAATTGCCATCCGTTTAAATCATTAATGTTAGTATGGTTTCAAATACCACTATGGGTTTCGTTATCAGTCAGTTTAAGAAATTTAGTTTACATGTTGCCCAATCAAGATTTAAATGCTCAATTAATTTACACGGAATTGACTGTTGGTGGTTTTGGTTTTATTCCAAATTTGACTATTCCTGATGAATCTTTAATTCTTCCAGTTACATTAGGCATTTTAAATTTAATAATTATTGAAGTATGGGTTTAATTTTTAATTATCATCCATTTCTTAATCAGTCACTCATATTTTAGTTGCAATTATTAACAAGGGGTCAAACAGTTTCAAGAAATAAAACTCAAACTGTCATCACAAACTTTTTTAGAGTACTAAGCGTTTTAATGGTTCCTATTAGTGCATCAGTCCATTCAGTACGTGTAGTGTAATTCAATTAAAATAATATTCAAATTAGCTGCTTATAATATTTTAGTGTTTAGCTTTATATTGGACAACTTCCAGTGCTTACGGTTTATTACAAAATACTCTTATTCTATCACCAAAAATACGAAGGCTGTGTAGAATACCTGAAACTGTGAATGAAGTTAAACAACCTTATCACCTGATGATGGCAAATTTAAGGAGTCGATTTAATAAAGTGATGCAAGCATAGCATTATATTTGATATTTTATAAGATATATGTTACAGCTAATATCCGAATGCCGGGAATATGCATGACTACCAAACGTTTTTGTTATTGTGCGGAATAACTAGAAATTTTAGGAAATATGAACAATAGACCTAGTTCCTATACGCAAGAGAGATGAAATACGAATTTTTATGAAAAATGGTTGCAACATGTGATTTTTGCGCAAGTCTTGTAATAGCAGTGAAGCTAGTCGCAATTTTATTTACCAAAATGCTAATATTAACAAAATACTTGTTATTGATTTATATATATGATATGTAATTGTATATTTATTGATTATTATTATCAGTGGAATAGTTATTTTAGCTTACATAAATTTTCACCTGCCGGTGACATGAATATGCGCCCGCGAATTTTGTGTTTTACAGGAAATAGGTGTATTGGTTTGGTTGCCGGGATTATCAGTTCAATAAATTACAATACGAATAGTTTTATGGTTTGTCTGTGGAATATCTACTCAAGGGAATTACATTTACATATTAATGATGACATTTACTAAATTCTTAGTAGAGGTCTTTAGTATTAGGAAGTATTGACTGTAACTCATGATACTAATGGCCGTATTAATATTCGTTTCGATAAGTGTTCCTTAAGACAAACTTACCCGAATAATTCTTAAGTATCACTTTACTCTTATATTAATAATTTTAATTATATTAATATTTTATAGCCAATAGTTGAATAATACTTATCTGGGGGGAATGGAAGTGCTCATTATCTGGTTACTTTTTTAAACATATTGTCATAATTGAAATTTCGACATATTTTCTGAAAATTTTCTAAGAGATTAACAACATGGGTTGTTAATTTAAATTTAAGGAAGACATTAGGTATCAAAGATTATATAATAATATACATACCGCCGGTTTCTGAAAAGCGGATTACGGATAATTATAGTTGTTATGGACGAAAAACAGATAAAGTTAGATACCTAAAGTAATAGAATGGGTTGGATTGGATATGTAGTTAATTTTTCAGGATTTTTAGTTTTAAGACTCTTGTGATGTAAGGAAATCTTTTTTTTTTTCTTGTAAAAACATTAATTTTTTAAAAAATGTACTATTTGATTTCAAATTTTGATAGGGGCGTGCCCCTATCGTGCGAATCGATTCTTCCACCAGATGGGCGCCCTTCTCGAGGATTCTAGCTGCCAATAATACTCGCCTAAGTTCACATCTGGCTATCGATTGACTTATATATTAGTCAAATTACATTCACAATTCAAATGTAAAGATTTAGTTGTAAGATTTCGAGTTTATTATTTTTCATTGTTGAATTTCTATGTTTATTGCTCTCTGTTCATGAGATTTTACAATATTGTAAGATTGAATTTATGTGTTTTCGTAATCTTAATGTATGTAAATTTGAACTCGTTAAATTACCCGCCAATGTCGTACCCGAACCCTGTTCAATTTCTCTGGCCAACGCTCAAGCGTCGATTCCGATTCGAAAAAGAAAGAAGAATTGTTCAAGTTGCTCTCGTCGTGAAAGGCCGTTTTTTACTGTCATCAAAAAATTTCTAGAGAAAGTTATAAACTTTATAACTTTCTATGTGTTTTTAGTGCTTTGCTCAAGTGATTTACGGAATCAAATCATCCGTCGTCGATTTAACTCGTGTTTTAAGTTTATTGTGCGTTTTACAAGAATTCGTGACCGCGCCATTCTGCTGCAGACACCAACGGTCCTCCGTCGTTAATCTTCGACAAGTAAACCCTTTGTTTTGCTTATTATCTGTTTGATTGATTGAAGCCTTCCGTTGCAACGATTTTTTTATACGTTTATGAACTGTTTGATTGATTGAACTCGTCCGTTCAACAATCATAAGCGACTACGGCTTTCGCAGGATATCGTTTCAAACGAAACTTACTTCATTAGACTGTCGCACCCTCCCGTAGCTGTGTCGTGGCTCCTCGATCGTGTCCCAGTCCCACCCATATACAAGGTGTTAATTATAAGTCGCGTATAATTTTATTCTTACATCCCGTACAGGGTGTTAATTATGAGTCGCGAGTAATTTTGGTCTCACACCACTTACATGGCGCTCTCGACTAGTAGCTTTTAATTTTATCGTCTTGCCCAACCTGTTGGGCGTTAATTAAGAGTGTATTTTAATTTGTACAGAACTGTATTTTGCTCAATAAATAGCTTTATCTGTACACCACTACATCAGTGCGTGTATCTTTCTCCACCCTTATCATATGTTGGCTATTGACCCGTACGTCAACACTAACATATATTTAATTAGTAATTAATAAAATTAGTAAAAATAAAATTCATTACTTACTTTATAATTTCCTGTAGCATAGAATCGCAATGCCATAGGTAACCGCAAATGTATTTGTTCTAGCCTCGGCTAATAGTGATGGCTCTTGCCAGAACAAGAGAAATAGATAGGTGCTGACTCAATTGGAATTCACCAACAAAAAAAACCAAATTTGAACTATGTACATTTATTTACAACACTGGTTGAGATTATTTACAATGATTGAAATACTACAACTTTGATGTAAATACAAAACAACCACCTCAGATTCATGTAGTGAGAGAAAGTCTTTTGCCGTGAATATAAACTTTACAGTGCTAATCTTGTTCCCGATCAGTAGATTTCTTTTACTGTCGCGATGGAGTGAGCTAGTGATTTATTTTATCACTTGAGGACA
Organism: Platypus cylindrus; assembly: GCA_949748235.1. Taxonomy (NCBI): domain Eukaryota; kingdom Metazoa; phylum Arthropoda; class Insecta; order Coleoptera; family Curculionidae; genus Platypus; species Platypus cylindrus. The sequence goes on along the minus strand of OX456488.1, from coordinate 45,521,387 downwards.
TGTAAGTAAGTTTACTGTCGCGAGAGAGTTAGAATTATACTTGTCGACACGTAAGTAACTTTACTGTCGCGAGAGAGAGAGAGCTTATGCTTGAGACACGTGAGTGATTGGTTGTGAGATATGATTGTAGAGATACACTTGTGTAGAAACACTTTAAATTAGTCACTGTAAAATTGTATACTGTCTTCTTGAATGTTCCATTCCCATATACATAATAAATAGGACGCACTGATCACTGAACCACCATTAAACGTATATTGAAGGGCCCTCTCACAAGCGTGAATTTAATCGAAGTGGCGATTGGAAAATTCTTATAATTAATAAATTTGAACAATTTTCGATGCAAGTTTGATAAGAACAGAATGTGGAAATCTTATTCTATAATACATATCACTACTGAACAAAAATATCAATCAATAAAAAAGATACAATCAAAATCATATAAAAATAAGTAGAGTTCATCGTTCAGAAACGATAAAAAAGTGCATAGTAATTAACGTAAATATTGTATACAAACAAAAATTGTGTGAAAAGTAAATACATATTTAAATCTACGTAACAAAAAAAATTATTAGTAATTACAGAACCAAAACAACATATAGCAGCGAAATTTAAATCGCCGGCAAAACAAGTGCCATATGTAGTCAAGACGGATTTCTTTGGCTACTCCTCTGACGTCACGTTAATAAGCAGTAAACTGTATTTTCGAATGCCTTAGTGTTATGTGCTGGTAAAAATGTGTTATTTTATGTGCCTTGTACTATAAAGCAGATGTATTGTTTCTTTGCAAATTTCCAATGTATGCAGATTTACTCACGTAGTGTATATGAAAAGTAAAAAACTTGAACCGTTATGTTGTTGTTAATAGTTTGCAGTTTGTTTGAGTTCATAATTGAATGGTATTATTTATATGGGTCAAGAGCATTGGTTATATTTAGTCGTTGTATGTTATTTTATTCATTTGAAAACTAGAATTATCATATGTATAAATGGTCAAAAATTGGTCCAATAAATCGTAGATAGAGCAGCAACATGATTTTACGTGTGTTACATATCTATTTCAATTATTAACAGACAATTCATTGTTTAAAATGAGTTAGAATAATCAATGTAGTTGACTCTGCATGATGACAGACGCGGGGTGGAGCTTACGATTAGAAACGGGTTGTGCGGCAGAGGAGAGGTAACGAGCATAAAAAGACGACAATACCAGCGAGCGACCGCAGTAGCTGGTGCTGCGTTTGGCGACATCACATCATCACCTAGACGACGGTTACAAACCAATCTGTTCTTTTCAGAACAAATTGAACATTGTTTCGGAAACAACATGAGCAATGGGGCTAAAATTAAAATCGTTCTTTTTCAAGAACACAATAGAAAAATAGAAATAGAAGATTTGGATAGAAATTCTATTGTTCTGTTTTAAAACAAAGAAGAGATATTAGTGTTGTAAACAAATCGTTCTTTTTCAAGAACAAATTCTGGAAAATCGTTAAAGTAAATCGTTCTTTTTCAAGAACCAAATGTAGAAAATCAAACTGAAAGTAAATCGTTCTTTTTCAAGAACCAAATGTAGAAAATCAAACTGAAAGTAAATCGTTCTTTTTCAAGAACCAAATGTAGAAAATCATACTGAAAGTAAATCGATCTTTTTCAAGAACCAAATTTAGAAAATCATACTGAAATACTAAATGTTCTTTTTCAAGAACCCAAAGAAAAAAAAGAAAATCGTGTTAATGTAGCAGTACTTAGTAGTAGTGTGACGTCACGTCGAAAACAGCTCGTTTCTAAGTGAAATACGACCCGCATTTTGTTGTGACGTCGCGTCATTGTTATTATTTTTAAAGAATGCCATAAATTCTCTTGTTGTTTTACAACAGTATTAGAATTGGGAAACTCCGATTGCTATCTATATTTAAAGAGTTTGCCACCAATGGCAATGAAACTTGTTGGACACTGCCTTTTCTATATCTGTATCTCCTAGCGTCCAAACGATTTTCTATGTCTGATATACTTTTGAAAGTCCTCGGGTTGCTATTGCCTCACCTACACCATCTACATACTCCATACATACTACATAAAAAATATTCCGCATCTTTCATTTCCATGAAAAATATAAAACCACAGTAATAATGCAATAAGAATTAAAAAATTGTTGACATTAATAATTAATATATATTTGTGCCTACATAACTTAATAAAAATTCACTTAACGGTACTAGAATTGTTGCTTAAGTGTTGAGGGAAATTTTGATCTCAGAAGCTCTAATCGATAACTATAAAACTGTGACTTCTGTGGCTAAGTAGTACTAAAGTGGAAAGTGATACTTAAGTAATGACTGTAAACACAGCCATAAGATTAACAAATATTATTAGAAAGCCCAGCTTTGTCAATTTATATATTTTATGTCTAATATGCATTGGCTTCTAATTGGATATTTTCAAAACATTTTGAAAATATCTAACTGTGATATTTGATCACAGTTAATAATACAATTATCACCAGCAGCAAGGGTAATAATTTTTGGAAAGTAGCAGAAGTTACATGATTTGGAAAAACTATTGCTTTAGCAGAGAGTCATATACATAACCTATTAATAACTAATAAACATTACTGCTATTTGATTTTAATACATATTATTACAATTTTATACAATTTATTAAAGTGTTACTTTCTGAATTGATTACTCCCGTAAATATTAGGGCTCTAATTTATGCATATTGTCAACTTTTTATGGATATAAAAAATTTGTGTTTAAGAGAATGTATGTTAATAAGCACTAATGACAAAGCCCAGCTTTGTCAGTTTGGTTGTGATTATAGAGTGCACTCAGCGAATAAAGCGCTGCAGCGTACATGTTTTATGCTTGATTTCATTGAATGGCTTGCTTTAAAAACTTGCTAATTGTCATCTGATATGGAATATTTAACCTATATGTTTCGCTATTGTTTTAGTGTCCATCACTTTGTATATTATATTTTCAGTTTCTCCAAAAATAAATTTGAATAATGTTCATATTTATTTATTTTAACAACCACACATTTATTTCACATCGCCATATTGGGTTGATGTTGTCATTTTATCGAAAAATATAGGTGCGCATGTCATAAAGCAATTCAGCGGAAAAAATCTACCCTTGATTGCTAGATCAAAAGTTCAGCGGCGCGGAAGAATGTTGAATAAATTGGACCAATCACAAGGAGCAATGTAAAAATGTGCTACAGCGCTTTATTAGCTGATTGCACCCATAGACAATGGTTGTGATTTCAGTGAGGGACCCCATTGCAAATCGTTTGTTTTGATAATTGAAATTGCGGTTATAATTTTCTATATTTGTTCGCTAATTTTGTTATTTATATTGATCTATATTTTTTATTCTAATACACTTTGCAGTTTGTTTACATTTCTACTTATTATTTTACAATAATTTAGTTAATATATGTTTTTAAATTTTTACTTCAATTATGGGACATTGTGCAGTTTAAGGCTGTTCCAGAATATAAAGAACGTACAAACATTTCCATGTGTCGATTTTTTATATATCCTAAAAATATAAACATTTGTAATGCGTGAGTTTTATACTATGTTATACCATCTCTTAATTTACTATATTAAAAATAATTTTTATTTAAATATGACAATCCTTTTTCAATGGAAAAAAACGAGGGGGTTACGTAGTGACGTCATGCACAGAAGTTTTTAAAATTGGATCTCAGGTTGATTTATTTTGTCTTAGTATAATGACTGTAACTTATATCAAATATTATAGATAGTACTATACCATCATACTAAAAATAAATTAAATGATTAACTAATTCGGTCAATCATCGTCGATCATGGGCCTTTGTTTGACACATAGGTAGGAAATGGAAGCTGTTCAAGAGCTCGATTGGCGACAGGAAACTGGATTTCGAGAACTCGATCTCCAGTTAGAAAAGAGTAGCCATTCAAGAGCTCGATTGGCCAAAGGAACTGGATCTCGAAGACTCGGTCACCAAGGGATAAGTATAGCCGTTCGAGAACTCGATTGGCCAAAGGAAACTGGATCTCGAGAACTCGATCACCAGGGTAAAGAGTAGCCGTTCGAGAACTCGATTGGCTAGAGGAAACTGGATCTCTAGAACTCGATCACCAGATGGAGAACGTAGCCGTTTAAGAACTCGATTGGAGAAAGGAAGGCTTTATGCTAAGCAAAGTGTTTCCGCCCTGTAACGGCAGGAAGTATGAGCAGAGTTTAAATCCCTCTTCAGGTGAGCGGATTACTTTGCTGCTTCCAGTGAACTTGTTTTAATGTTTCCTCTACCCCACCTTTCACAGCTAGGTATCTTGAAGACACTAACTAAGGTAATATTCCTTAATAATACCTATCTTATTCTTGATGTATTAGCCCGTATACAATAACAATTTAACAAAAACACCCTATTATTCTGGGCGCCGCTAAGTCGCCAATATAAAAAATAAACTCACAGTAATTAAGGCGGCAGACCAATATTTATAAAACAATATAATATACAATGTTTTCCTAAATTAAATAAACCCTTATTTCGCTACTACCAAACGTTAACGTCTTATCGTTATCAAAAGCAACAATAATAACAATTGCCAAAAGGAAAAACAACAACAAAAGAAAACATCTTTTGTGACGGGTATCTCCCCCAGGTCGCACAAAGTCTCTTTTCTTATTCGAAACCCATTTTTTTTCCGTAACTTCGTTGCAATATAATTATACATATGTGTGTATTATATTTAAAAAGATATTTCATTTAAATATGTCAACGCCCTCTCAACGAAAAAAAAAAAACTAAAGGGTTTCGCAGTGACGCTATGCGCAGAAATTCTGAAAATTGGATTTTGGTGATTTTAGTATCACCATGCTATACTTTGGTCTTTCTTGGAAGACTAATGCAAAAACTTATATATATTTCTAATGTCACCATTTCACACATATTAGAGATGTGTTCGCTATTATTAACCAATCAGTTACTATCGATGTGGTTTTCAACACTACCATTACATCGATACTTTTCTAATCCTAATGTCCATATTTATAGTCATTGGGATCAGTGAACCTTAAGGAAAACTTACCTAAGTAATTCTTAAGTATCACTTTACTCATATTTTAATTTCAGTTTTATAGTCAATAGCTGAATGATACTTATATGAGGGAAATCTAAGTGCTCATTTCTGGTTACTTTTTTTAGACTATAAAAAATATTGGTAATATAAAAAGTACCAAAAAATATTTGTAATAGAATAAAGTATAGGCATAACTGAAATTTCAAAATATTTTCTGATAATTTTCCAATATATTATCAAAAGGGGCCATTAATTTGAATTTAAAGAAAGTATCAGGTGGTATCAAAGGTTATAGATAGGTTGGAATGGATGTGTAGTTAATTTTTCAGGATTTTTAATTTTAAGATTCTTTTGATACAAGGAAATGTTTCTTTCTTCTTGTGAAAACATTATTTGTAATAAAATATACTATTTGATTTCAAATTTTTATTAACTAAATATATAATGAAAATTTTTATACACTAGTGTATAAAGCCGACTTCGTCCGGTGTGACTTCCAGGGCTGAATACTATGAGTAGTCGAACTTATTCCGCATTAGCACCGCCAAAATAGACGTCAATATAAAAGTTTTAATTATATTGACTACATGTAATATATCAAAGGTTTCGTCTATGAAGGATTTTACTTTCGCCCAATATTCTATAATCAAGGAAATGGGAATTACAAAGAATTACAATAACCGGTTTAAAAATACATGTAATAAACGCCAGAGCTTCGTTAGTTTACAGGGTACGCCGTTTGAAGATAAATTCATAATTCCTTATCTAATTACCACTAATCATACGTGAATTTAACAATTCTAACGTAAAATAAAAAAAGGTTGGCAACGTCGGAGCATTTCCTTTCGTTTTCGTCCGGATTGATTTATTAATTGAAAATCTCTATAAGACAATAGCCTATAAGAGATTGTGAGTCTATGAGACTCACAATAAAACTAAACAACCCGTTATAAATTAGAATTCTCTTGAATAATAAACTTAATTGCGACCAAACCAAGCGGCCCGTTATAAATCCGAATTCTTTATAAAGCAGAACTCATAACGAAACTAAATTTACGATTGCTTTATAAAGGATTCAGATTTACGACAGGTCTGTTTCGTTAGGTACCGTTATTCAACAATTAATTCCTATTGGTTTATAACATTTAAGCATGAATTATTTAATTATGCCAACACGGTAATACTTTTACTATGTATTGTAACGCCCATCTGTCGGTTAAACCGTTTCTTCGAATAATTCGGCTTCTTGCTCGGGCGCCACCCTTTGATTTCGAATGCCTTGCGGCTGCCTCACAACTCCAAAAGGAAAGTTGGGGGAAAAGCCTGTACGACCAGCTTTTAAACAGTGGAGAAAATAGTCTGGGGTTAAGGAAAGAGTGAAAGAAAAGCCAGAAAAAATATTAAAAACATCATGTTATAAAATTAAAATAAAATAAAATACAACTCTGATAAATAATAAACTAAAAATAAACATACCTGGTAGCTGGGTCCAGTACAAAAAAGCGAAAAAAAATCAAGGCGAAATAAATAGAAAAACATAAACTTAAAAACTTTTCTCTACCACTGGATCTCAGCATAATTACCCAATACTAACGGCAGCAGGCACCACAACATGAACCCAGAAACGGAATATTTAGCGGCTACCTGTGTTGGCGTGGCATACGCCCCCCGACCTACAGAATCCAACCAAACATGATACTCTGGCTGTCGGAAAACTCTCTTGCTAACCAGAGGGGAGGAAAAGTTAGAATCGGACTGCCGGAGAACTCGCTTGCTTGTCCTAAGCTGGAAAGGTTAGAATCTGGCTGCCGAAGAACTCGCTTGCTAGCCAGAAGCTGGAGACGGAATAATCTGGTTGCCGGAGAACAAAAAATAACGATCAACGATTATTCAAAATAAAGTAATATGGAAAAATTGAAATGAATATTTTTGAGGAATATCTTTAATGAATGTCTCATGAAATTAAAATATATTATAATATAGTATGTAATGAGTCTGTTTCTTCGTTCGTGATCTCCGTCAAACCTACAATAGGCTTGCTTGTCTGCTCGAATATAGCCACAACGTGTATATGTATATCTAGGTATGCAGATATTACAATTATAAAAATGTTGCCCTTCGCAGTCTTCATCACCAAGTTCATTATAAGTTACTATATATATATATATATATATATATATATATATATATATGACTACAATTTCTGGTGTAGGCTTGTCAGTCTTTTTCTTTTTTTTCCTTTTTCTTTTTTTTTTTCCTTTCTTTCTTTCTTTCTCTAGGCTTATTCGTTTTTGCTTCACGCCACTGCGTCGCTAAACTTGCTCCATTCTTTCCTGTTGTTGGCCATCCTACTAGCTTCACTCATCGTTATTCTTCTTCTTTGTAATATCTTTTCTATTATGTCATCCCAGGTAGTTTCAGGTCTTCCCCTTTTTCTTTTCTGCCCAGGTCTAGCTTTCCATACCCTTCTCACTTGTCTTTCCTGTCCCATTCTGTTCAGATGGCCCCACCATCCCAACTGCCTCTTCTTTATGTATTTGTGTGTCGTCTCTATTCCTAATTCTTTTCTTATTTCTTCTTTCTTGATTCTAAATCCTGACTGTGATTCGTCCAGAGTTTTCTCTATATTAATTTTTATTCTCTCGTTCATCATCACTTCCAACACTTTCATGTTTGTATTTACTAGAGTAATTCCTCTGAAATTATTACAATCTTTCTTATCTCCTTTCTTAAAGATTGGTATTATCAGTGCATGCATGCTGCCATTCTCTACCAAAGTCTTGAATTTTTTTTTACATTATGCTATATTTATAAAACCTACAGCAAAATCCTCATCTTTCAAATCACTGGTTAAAATAAAAGTTTATATAAAAAAAGAAAAAGGTTGAAAACACTTGTTTTTAATACTTGATGGTGGTGGCTGATGGTGATTCCAAAAAAAAACAGCTTGTAGTCTCCACTACTGCTCGGGACTTCACTGTACCTCCAGGACCAGAATTAGGCACAAAATCCTCAATTTGGGCACCGTCTCTGGCAGTTACCTCTGCCATTCGACGACAATATCTGAGAGCGGATTACGGAATCCTCGTTTTGGTGTTGCGACTTTTTGCACGACGTAATCGCTCCCAGGACCTTTGTCTGGACCCAAAGTCAAGAAGACTTACCGACCCTTAGTAAAAAAACTACCCCAAACTGCGACCAATAAGAAACAATGAACCAGTTTTGTTGGTGGTCTTAGCTATTCTCTCCCATCATTAAAATACACTCACCGATAATCACCGATTCACTCGCGCTCCGTTCCAAAAAGGCCGAAAGCGCGCAACGACGCCAGTGGCGTCTCGAGAATTGAAAGTAAGAAAATATAACTGATTATCCACCCAACAAACAGGATTTTCCTAGTGGCCGATTTAAACCGCTACAATATATCTAGATGATTTTAAGAAGATTGATTGAATATTGATTTTAGGAGAAATAGATAATCAATGCAACAGGAACGATAATGGATCTGATTAAAACTGTCTGCATTTGATTGATGTTTTTATTGACGAGTTGAGGACCTCGATGTTTTAGAGATGATTTTTATTGGGTTTCTTTTATTGATGAGTATTATACGAGGGGTGTTGTAAAACAACAAGAGAATTTATGGCATTCTTTAAAAATAATAACAATGACGCGACGTCACAACAAAATGCGGGTCGTATTTCACTTAGAAACGTGCTGTTTTCGACGTGACGTCACACTACTACTAAGTACTGCTACATTAACACGATTTTCTTTTTTTTTGGGTTCTTGAAAAAGAACATTTAGTATTTCCGTATGATTTTCTAAATTTGGTTCTTGAAAAAGAACGATTTACTTTCAGTATGATTTTCTACATTTGGTTCTTGAAAAAGAACGATTTACTTTTAGTATGATTTTCTACATTTGGTTCCTGAAAAAGAACGATTTACTTTCAGGACGATTTTCCAGAATTTGTTCTTGAAAAAGAACGATTTGTTTACAACACTAATATCTCTTCTTTGATTTAAAGCAGAACAATAGATTTCGATCCAAATCTTCTATTTCTATTCTTCTCTTGTGTTCTTGAAAAAGAACGATTTTAATTTCAGCCCCATTGCTTATGTTGTTTCCGAAACAATGTTCAATTTGTTCTGAAAAGAACAGATTGGTTTGTAACCGTCGTCTAGGTGATGATGTGATGTCGCCAAACGCAGGACCAGCTACTGCGGTCGCTCGCTGGTATTGTCGTCTTTTTATGCTCGTTACCTCTCCTCTGCCGCACAACCCGTCTCTAATCGTAAGCTCCACCCCGCGTCTGTTATCATGCAGAGTCAACTACATTGATTATTCTAAATCATTTCAAACAATGAATTGTCTGTTAATAATTGAAATGGATATGTAACACACGTAAAATCATGTTGCTGCTCTATCTACGATTTATTGGGCCAATTTTTGACCATTTATTCATATGATAATTCTAGTTTTCAAATGAATAAAATAACATACAACGACTAAATATACCCAATGCTCTTGACCCATATAAATAATACCATTCAATTATGAACTCAAACAAACTGCAAACTATTAACAACAACATAACGGTTCAAGTTTTTTACTTAACGCAGATCTACCATATGAATTACTTTTCATATACGCTACGTGAGTAAATCTGCATACATTGGAAATTTGCAAAGAAACAATACATCTGCTTTATAGTACAAGGCACATAAAATAACACATTTTTACCAGCACATAACACTAAGGCATTCGAAAATACAGTTTACTGCTTATTAACGTGACGTCAGAGGAGTAGCCAAAGAAATCCGTCTTGACCACATATGGCACTTGTTTTGCCGGCGATTTAAATTTCGCTGCTATATGTTGTTTTGGCTCTGTAATTACTAATAATTTTTTTTGTTATGTAGATTTAAGTATGTATTTACGTTTCACACAATTTTTGGTTGTATACAATATTTACGTTAATTACTATGCACTTTTTTATCGTTTCTGAACGATGAACTCTACTAATTTTTATATGATTTTGATTGTATCTTTTTTATTGATTGATATTTTTGTTCAGTAGTGATATGCATTATAGAATAAGATTTCCACATTCTGTTCTTATCAAACTTGCATCGAAAATTGTTCAAATTTAGTAATTATAAGAATTTTCCAATCACCACTCAGATTAAATTCACGCTTGAGAGAGGGCCCATCATTATACGTTTAATGGTAGTTCAGTGCTCAGTGCGTCCTATTTATTATGTATATGGGAATGGAGCATTCAAGAAGACAGTATACAATTTTACAGTGACTAAGTTAAAGTGTTTCTACACAAGTGTATCTCAAGAATCATATCTCACAACCAATCACTCACGTGTCTCAAGCATAAGCTCTCTCTCTCTCGCGACAGTAAAGTTACTTACGTGTCGACAAGCATAATCCTCTCTCTCTCGTGACAGTAAAGTTACTTACCTGTCCTCAAGTGATAAAATAAATCACTAGCTCACTCCATCGCGACAGTAAAAGAAATCTACTGATCGGGAACAAGATTAGCACTGTAAAGTTTATATTCACGGCAAAAGACTTTCTCTCACTACATAAATCTGAGGTGGTTGTTTTGTATTTACATCAAAGTTATATTATTTCAATACTCTTAACCAGTGTTGTAAATAAATGTACATAGTCCAAATTTGTTTTTGTTTGTTGGTGAAGTCCAACTGAGTCAGCACCTATCTATTTCTCTTGTTCTGGCAAGAGCCATCTCTATTAGCCGAGGCTAGAACAAATTGGTCCTTCGAGCCGGATCTTCATCGACATAAATCAACGGAATTGGATTGGTACGCAGCAGACAACCGCATCGCATCACATAGGTACCGTTAAGTTATTGTAATTTGAGTATTCGTCAAGTCAGAGTTAATTTCTTTTAAATAAATCTTACAATTAATTGTTAACTAATTAAATAGTGACTATCTTTTTTGCTTGTATCTATATCACGATATAGTACACTTTGTAATTTATTTGACGAGTATTCAACAAATTTGGCTAAATTTTAATTTTTTGTTTTGAATTTTGATTATTCGTTAATCAATGAATGATTGTTTAAGCAAATAAATAATTGTCTACACACTACACATTTAATCACTCCTTAATTATTTTACAAAATAGCTGCTCTAATTAATCATACGAATAATCAACAATTCTCTATTTACATTTTTTTTGGTATTTGATTATATAACGCCGTTTCTTTGTCGTACTCCTCTTGACATTTATCATGGCGACACTAGAATCTCTTATCAAATCACGCGGTGCCTATAAGGGTAAAATCACTTCTCTCAACTCATGGTATGAAAAAAACCATGAGGTCGAAACTGAATGCTTCATGTACGAAAGTAGGCGAAATTCACTGAGTCAATTTTATCACAAGTATTCAGATATACAACTTCAAATTGAGCTTATAGATCCTCTGAATGAAGATTCAGAGGATGTGGAAAAAAGGTATTTCGATTGTTTAACGAAATATAGTACAAAAATATCAGAATTAGCAGCATTGAAACTACATACTTCTACTTCTGAAATCTCACAAAATACCAGTGCGATAGCTTGTAATTCAATTCAACCAGTGAATTTGCCACAACTTAATATTCCACAGTTTAGTGGAGATATCACAAAATGGAACGCATTCATCGAGCTGTTTGAAGCGTTAATATCGAACAACCACACTTTAACGGACGTACAGAAGCTAGTATATTTACGCTCTTACTTAGAAAAAGAACCACTGCACTTGATAGAAACACTACCATTAGTTAATGACAATTTTAAAATTTCACTAGAGACCCTCAAAAACAGATATGATAATCAACTTTCGATTATCTTTGCTCATATCAAATTATTAGTTGATATCCCCGCGCTCACTAAAGTTACTGCTCACACTCTTAGAGACTTTATCGTAAAAATCAAACAAAATATCGCGTCTCTAAAACTTCAAAACATTCCAACTGATCATTGGGATTTAATACTAATTTATTTACTCTCTAATAAATTAGATTTCTCCACTAAAAGGGCATATATCGCTGATAGAGGCAGTCGCGTTAGATCTGGTACAACTTTAAAATTACCTACGATCTCTGATTTTTTATCATTTTTGGAACAAAGGTGTATTGTATTGGAAGATATGTCTGAACCAATTCCACAATCACGGAATAACTTTAGATATCCAAGTAGTGTGCATAGAGTGGCACATCATGCACAAACCATATCTTCCAATAAACCACCTTTACCCTCATTACAATGTGCTTACTGTACTAACTCAAATCATAAAATTTATAGTTGCCCTTCATTTAACTCTCTAAAGGTACTTGAACGCAGTAAAGTTGTTCAACAAAAAGGGTTGTGTTATAACTGTTTAGGTTCCAGACATAGTTCTAAACAATGTATATCTCCACGTCTCTGCTCTATTTGCCAAAAAAGGCATCACTCCCTCCTTCACGATTCATCTCGCAACCCTCAGCAATCAGTTCGGTTAGCGAATACACACAACACAACCCAATTCACACCTAATCACTCAGCTGATCGTGCCTATCGATCAGCAACCACATCTAGAAACACACAAGCTCAACAATCCACACAAAACACCAATGTAGTGAAGTCCAGCACAGATGATGATGCTAATACACAGACCACGTTATCAGTTCTTGGATCTGATAGTTATGAGGTACTGTTGGCCACTTGTGTGGTTTTAGTTTCTGATGTGGATGGACAGCTACATCAAGCTAAAGCCATCCTCGACCCTGGAAGTACCATATCCATACTCACTACGTCATTCATGCGGCAATTGAAACAAGTTCCAAATGAAGAACACGTACAAATCTCGGGCATATCTGGAATAGTTAGGCAATCTAACAACTCAGTTACGATAGATGTGAACTCGTCAACTGACCCTAACTATTCCATAAAGGTCAATTGCTGCGTGCTTGACAAAATCACTGGTAACACACCACAACGATTCATAAGTAGGCAAAGGCTAGCTTTGCCACATCACCTTCCACTAGCCGATCCAAACTTTAACGTTCCTTCCAGGGTCGACATTCTCTTAGGTGCGGATGTATACTATCAAATTCTCCTCCCCAATATGCAAAAAATTAATGATCACTCTCTCACACTAATCCAAACCAAATTTGGATATGTACTATCAGGTATAATTCCTGACACAGCTTCTAATAAGCAATCTCTCTCACCGAATAGGAAGCACAGTTGTTTTTTGACCCAACGCCCTACAATAGAGCAACTCATGCAACAATTCTGGGAAATAGACAACCCAGAATCACTCTCGCCTTCTCTCCTTTCAAAAGAAAATCAATTAGTTGAAACACACTTTCAAAACACTACACGTATCTTAGAAAACGGGTCTTTTCAAGTTGATTTACCCCTTAAACAGCCCACCAAAGAATTTCCATTAGGTGATTCATTCTGTATCGCCAAAAAGAGATTCCTCAACCTCGAGAAACGACTACAAAACTCTCCACAACTGCACGATGAATACAAAAAATTTATAGACGAATATGTCGCTCTAAATCACGCAAAAATAGTTCCACTCACATTAGTAAACGACCTTGGTGCCTCTAAGTATTTTCTTCCTCATCACTGTGTAATACGAGAGGAAAACAAAACAACTAAACTTCGCGTAGTGTTCGATGGATCCATGAAAAGCACATCTGGATTATCTCTCAATGATATAATGCATAAAAGATACACGGTACAACCAGAACTGTACGACATTTTATTAAGATTTCGCACATTCAAATTTGCTTTAACTTGTGACATTCAAAAAATGTATCGTCAAATCTCAATTAACCCCTCACAGACTTACCTTCAAAATATTTTATGGAGGGAGAGTCCATCTGAAGATTTAAAATGTCTCGAGTTAGTCACAGTGACGTATGGTACAAATAGTGCACCTTATTTTGCCACTAGGTGTTTAAAACAATTAGCTGAAACACATGCAGCTGAATATCCAATAGCAGCTGAATCTCTCCTCAATCAATGTTACGTAGATGATGTATTAACAGGGCATGACTCCTATGAATCAGTAACTACCCTACACCAGCAGCTGGTCGACTTATGCGGAATAGCTAAACTCACACTTCATAAATGGTCCACAAATTGCCACCCTCTACTCAGAAATCTATCCAATGACATAGATACTGACAGCAATGGTATTCACGAGATTACGGACAACAATCAGTCTAATAAGGTGCTTGGAATATTATGGGACTCTAATAATGACACATTCTCCATAACTTTGCCAAATTCTACTGTCAATAAACAAGCAACAAAACGAGAGGTGTTATCCAAAATTGCTCAAATGTTTGATCCATTGGGGTTGATTGGTCCAGTCATTGTCATCGCCAACCTTATTATGCAAGAACTATGGAAATTAAAAATTGACTGGGACGACAATTTGCCAGCTACACTACTCCAACAATGGAATACCTTTTTTGAAAACATTGGCCAGTTGAAGGAATTAAAAATTCCAAGATACATCATGGAAGATGCCACCCCAATTATAGTAGAGCTCCATGGATTTTGTGATGCAAGCAAACGAGCATATGGTGCTTGTATTTATGCACGAGCTATTTTCCCTTCAAAAAACATTTCGACACAGTTATTGACATCAAAAAGCAGGGTAGCACCAATAAAAGAAATCACCATCCCTAGACTGGAGTTGTGTGGAGCATTATTGCTTTCGACTCTAATGAAAAGAGTAGCATCTATCTTGACAAACAGATTACCCATCACTAATATCCACTGCTGGACTGATTCGGAAATTGTTCTCGCGTGGTTGAATTCAGACTCATCAAGATTCAACACATTTGTATCAAATCGCATTTCTCAAATCCAAACTATTACTCAAAATTACACTTGGAATTATATCTGTTCGACGGACAATCCAGCAGACTGTTTGTCTCGAGGACTTATGCCTGCTACACTGTCAACATCAACACTTTGGTTTCACGGCCCTAATTTTCTTCAACAAGAAAATATCACAACCAAAAGCAGATCACCATCACCATCCATCTCCGTGCTAATAGGTGAAGAAAGAAAATTAAAGCCAATAGTTTCAGCTTGTCTGGCAACACAACACACATCCACTGAATATTGGCAAGAAATTTTCAAAAAATTCTCATCATTTTCACGATTGCAATACACTATGGCTTATATAACAAGATTCACAAACAATTGCAAGTCTGATGTTGACAAAATCCACGGACGGTTAACAGTAGCAGAATTGACACAAGCTGAAGCACTAATCTGTAAGCTGACACAGTCTCATGCATTTCCAAAATTATACAAGGAACTCAATGACAGCTCGTCAAGCATCACTGATCAATACTTACAAAAATTAAGTCCGTTTTTGGATAATAATAAACTAATAAGGGTTGGAGGGCGACTAGCAGCTGCAGCTATACCGTATGATAAAAAGTTTCCTATACTACTACCCTCAAAGGATCACGTGACTACTCTAATACTAACTCGAGAACATATCAAGCTAGGACATGCAGGTCCGCAAGCAGTATTATCCAATATCCGAGCAAGATATTGGCCTTTAAATGGACTCAAGGACATCAAAAAATTAATCATAGAGTGTCACCCATGTTACAAGTTTAAAGCAAAAAACTTCGAACAAATAATGGCCCAGCTCCCTAAAGAAAGACTTACACCCTGCCGCCCTTTCGAAAAAGTTGGAGTGGACTTTGGAGGCCCATTTTTAATTAAATCATCGACATTAAGAAGTTCAAGAACCGAAAAAGCATACATCGCCTTATTTGTATGTATGGCCACCAAGGCAATTCATCTGGAATTAGTGTCAAGTCTATCAACAGAAGCCTTCTTAGCAACGTTAAAACGTTTCATTTCACGTAGGGGTTGTCCTAGCAGCATATACAGTGATAACGGCACCAATTTCGTAGGAGCAAAAAATCAACTTAAAGATTTATATAACTTTGTAAATAACACACACACACGCACTACCACGGAGTCGTTTCTCGTCACCAAAGAAATCTCTTGGAAATTCATTCCTCCGCTTTCACCTCATTGGGGTGGGTTATGGGAAGCAGGCATCAAAAGTACAAAATATCACTTACACAGAATAATGGGCAATCAAGCTTGTACTTTTGAAGAACTCACCACTATTCTCTGCCAAATCGAGGCTATATTAAATTCACGACCACTACAACCCTTAACCAGTGACCCCAGTGACAACCAATGCTTAACTCCAGGCCATTTTTTAATAGGAGGACCTCTAACTGCATACCCCGAGCACAATGTAACAGAAATTCCATTAAACAGGTTGAATCGTTGGAAAAGACTCACTCAAATCCAACAGTCCTTTTGGTCTCGGTGGTCAAAGGATTATCTCAATCTCCTCCAAAATAGGCCCAAATGGATCACCCCTGCTCCAAATATTAAAAATGACGATATTGTTCTCTTAAAGGGAGAAAATTCCCCACCACTCGAGTGGCCATTAGCCAGAGTTTTGGAAGTATTCCCTGGAAAGGATGGGAAGGTAAGGGTTGCGCGAATTAAAACAAAACAGGGAGAGTTTGTTAGGAACATTACGCACCTATGCCCGCTTCCACTCTGTAAATAGTTCATTCTACTATCCAGCATTCACGCTGTATATATATGTACGTACTTGTAAATATTTTTCAGCTTCTCAAATCGCATTAAGGCCACTCATATTTCAGTCACTCACTCAAAACATTGACACACATCATTGCCCAGATCGTTCACACAAGGGGGGAGTTTGTTGTAAAACAACAAGAGAATTTATGGCATTCTTTAAAAATAATAACAATGACGCGACGTCACAACAAAATGCGGGTCGTATTTCACTTAGAAACGTGCTGTTTTCGACGTGACGTCACACTACTACTAAGTACTGCTACATTAACACGATTTTCTTTTTTTTTGGGTTCTTGAAAAAGAACATTTAGTATTTCCGTATGATTTTCTAAATTTGGTTCTTGAAAAAGAACGATTTACTTTCAGTATGATTTTCTACATTTGGTTCTTGAAAAAGAACGATTTACTTTTAGTATGATTTTCTACATTTGGTTCCTGAAAAAGAACGATTTACTTTCAGGACGATTTTCCAGAATTTGTTCTTGAAAAAGAACGATTTGTTTACAACACTAATATCTCTTCTTTGATTTAAAGCAGAACAATAGATTTCGATCCAAATCTTCTATTTCTATTCTTCTCTTGTGTTCTTGAAAAAGAACGATTTTAATTTCAGCCCCATTGCTTATGTTGTTTCCGAAACAATGTTCAATTTGTTCTGAAAAGAACAGATTGGTTTGTAACCGTCGTCTAGGTGATGATGTGATGTCGCCAAACGCAGGACCAGCTACTGCGGTCGCTCGCTGGTATTGTCGTCTTTTTATGCTCGTTACCTCTCCTCTGCCGCACAACCCGTCTCTAATCGTAAGCTCCACCCCGCGTCTGTTATCATGCAGAGTCAACTACATTGATTATTCTAAATCATTTCAAACAATGAATTGTCTGTTAATAATTGAAATGGATATGTAACACACGTAAAATCATGTTGCTGCTCTATCTACGATTTATTGGGCCAATTTTTGACCATTTATTCATATGATAATTCTAGTTTTCAAATGAATAAAATAACATACAACGACTAAATATACCCAATGCTCTTGACCCATATAAATAATACCATTCAATTATGAACTCAAACAAACTGCAAACTATTAACAACAACATAACGGTTCAAGTTTTTTACTTAACGCAGATCTACCATATGAATTACTTTTCATATACGCTACGTGAGTAAATCTGCATACATTGGAAATTTGCAAAGAAACAATACATCTGCTTTATAGTACAAGGCACATAAAATAACACATTTTTACCAGCACATAACACTAAGGCATTCGAAAATACAGTTTACTGCTTATTAACGTGACGTCAGAGGAGTAGCCAAAGAAATCCGTCTTGACCACATATGGCACTTGTTTTGCCGGCGATTTAAATTTCGCTGCTATATGTTGTTTTGGCTCTGTAATTACTAATAATTTTTTTTGTTATGTAGATTTAAGTATGTATTTACGTTTCACACAATTTTTGGTTGTATACAATATTTACGTTAATTACTATGCACTTTTTTATCGTTTCTGAACGATGAACTCTACTAATTTTTATATGATTTTGATTGTATCTTTTTTATTGATTGATATTTTTGTTCAGTAGTGATATGCATTATAGAATAAGATTTCCACATTCTGTTCTTATCAAACTTGCATCGAAAATTGTTCAAATTTAGTAATTATAAGAATTTTCCAATCACCACTCAGATTAAATTCACGCTTGAGAGAGGGCCCATCATTATACGTTTAATGGTAGTTCAGTGCTCAGTGCGTCCTATTTATTATGTATATGGGAATGGAGCATTCAAGAAGACAGTATACAATTTTACAGTGACTAAGTTAAAGTGTTTCTACACAAGTGTATCTCAAGAATCATATCTCACAACCAATCACTCACGTGTCTCAAGCATAAGCTCTCTCTCTCTCGCGACAGTAAAGTTACTTACGTGTCGACAAGCATAATCCTCTCTCTCTCGTGACAGTAAAGTTACTTACCTGTCCTCAAGTGATAAAATAAATCACTAGCTCACTCCATCGCGACAGTAAAAGAAATCTACTGATCGGGAACAAGATTAGCACTGTAAAGTTTATATTCACGGCAAAAGACTTTCTCTCACTACATAAATCTGAGGTGGTTGTTTTGTATTTACATCAAAGTTATATTATTTCAATACTCTTAACCAGTGTTGTAAATAAATGTACATAGTCCAAATTTGTTTTTGTTTGTTGGTGAAGTCCAACTGAGTCAGCACCTATCTATTTCTCTTGTTCTGGCAAGAGCCATCTCTATTAGCCGAGGCTAGAACAAGGGGTTTATGAAGTTTGAAGTTTATGGTGAAGCAGTTATTATTATGAGTTTGAGGAGTTATTATTGAGCATTTTTAAGTGGATAATGTATTCGAGTTTTGATGTTTATGATTTTTGATACGGTGTTGATAATTTATTTTTATAATTGATAATATGTATTGTGGGAAGTATTTTGCCACGTGCGTTGCATACTTAGTTTCTTGTACTTGGAGATGATGCTGAAGAGTTGTGAAGGTTTTATCAGCAGCTGATTTTGTTATTATCAGTCCCTTTTTATTTTAGGTTTATTCATTGTAGTATTGAAACTCCTAAAACCGCATGACGGGATTGAATGGATCTCTCTGTTGTTGTGGCTTAAATGAGTCTATTGATATTAGTTTTGAGTGTCACTGATTGAGTTTATCGCTTTGTAGTGTTGAAATCGTTTCATTAATATTTTATTATTATATTTTACTTTATTTATTTCAATTATTTTATTTTGTGACGATTCAAATAATTTCAATTAATTTTGTAAGCTTCTTTCAATTTGTGGTATTTTATTATAACAAGTTATTACATAGTTTAATATTTGATTTCCTTATTTTTTTATATGCTCTGCTATGATTAATATGAGTAGCAATGTTTGTAATTTTTTTATTTTAATAAATCCAAATTCGTCAGGTCGAACTTTGTAAATATATTTTTTCCTAATTTTGCATGTATGCTTACTTGTATAATTTTTTTTGTATTTTGCTTTAGGTATAATTTTTGCGGGCTGCTTTTGCTTTAGATGTTTAGAATGCTTATTTTTATGTTTGATTAAAGACTGAAGGTATACTGTTATGTATCTTTATTAAATTTAACATCGATCGGGATTGTCGTTGAGTTTTCGCTTACCCCCCCTCAATTACATGTTTCATAAGTTTGTTTATTTGTATTTCAATCGGTTAGAATAGGGTTGTAGTTTGTTTTTTTTCTTGATATGTTTATCTCATTTTGAGTTTATTACGTAGCGCTTTGCATCTGCGGGCAATGGCGCCAGAACTCAGCTGGCTACTTATTTCGCCATTATTACGACAGATGTACGATATTACACTAAATGGGGTAACTATAGATTACGGGTTCGTGTTGGATTTCGTGTTTTTTATTTGTTGTGAGGCAAATAAGCCCAAGCACGTCGATAAATTTTTTATTATCATTATTTTTTTTCTCAACTTTCATCGAAGTTTTGGGTTTCATAATAGTGCGTTCCCACGTTTGTTTTCCTCGATTTTTTTTTATTTCTGTATGGAACTGATTTGACGGATATTTCTTTATTTTATTTGATTGTTTTGGTATTTAGGATATTGTTTTGATTTGTTTCTTATATTGAGATTTTTATTTCTTTTGATTTTCTTATCATGAAAAGGGCATAGATATTTTCTATTTTTTTGCCGTCGATAAATTTCATTGAAATTTCCCTCCTGTGTGTGGAGAAGGGGAGTTGTAACGGCTCAAAATGTACGTTACATTTGAAATTATATTTTTCATAAAAATTGGTATGTTATTCCATGGTAGCACAAAGTAGATATACAACAGCAGAACTAGACTACTGGTTCAAAATTCGTCACCAGAGGGCGCCACAATCGCGGGCCCCATTTTTATGTCATTGAGTTTCATGTGTTGTCCGCTAGGTGGCGCTGTGTGTAAATTTTCATTCTTGAATTTTTATGTTAGATGGCGCTTTATGTGTCAATTGTCACTGTCATATTTTTGAATTTTGTGCGTCAATTATCAGTGTCATATTTATTTTTGAAATGTGGCGCCAAGTTTCAGTGTGTTTTCCAAGGTATCTTTTGATGTAATGTTTGAAATTTGATGTTGTGTGGATAGATGTCAGTAGCATCGGATATTGTCAAGAATTTGAAAAAAGGTGAAGGCTTGTGCGTGCTTACCACATAGATAACTATAAAAATGCCGTCGGGGTGCAGTTATAATAGGCGTCCTTACACTTATCCTTAATGTGGTAAGCACACCTCGTGATTGCAGGAGTAAAGGAAAAGAAGAGAGAGAGACAGATGATAGAGAAGATCTTTAAAATAAAATTTTTAGATGTGAATAGGAATCGAACCTATAAACTTTATAAACTTTTATGGGGGTATAAAGACCTTACCACTGCACCACAAAGCCAACCGACATCCATTATATTGGGTTGAGTATATAAATTGAATTTTGGGTTGTGCCGAACAATAATCTGTAATTTTAATATAAAATATAAAATCGCCCGAGATCTTTAACAGGATGTTATTTGAAAGGATTATAAGGATGAACAAATTTTGTATAAATGTTATAATCTGTATTAAATCTAAATTAACATATTTGGCCATATGCAAATGGCTATAAAATCAGTTTTTATAAAATTATTATAAAATGTAATCAATTACATTTAGGCTATTAATTAAGGGAACGACATGATATGTATTGATGAATATTATGTTAACCAAATTAGATTCTGTGAAGCATATAGTCTTTTCCTGTCTAGTAATTAGAATCATTTTTAATTCCTCATTATTATTACCTGTGATGATTATATTCTTACAAAAAAGAAAATGTAAATAGTCTAATTCCATTGTACTAAAATATATATGACAAATCCACTACATATTTAAAATCAGTGTTTCCAATTGAAATTCTTCCAATTCGAGGGCATTATTTAATTATTTAGTCGATCATCAATCATTTAGTTATTGTAGAAAATCTCGTATATCCAATACATATTAGTGTTTTCTTATTTAAATGTTTCAAATTAAGAGGGTATTATTTAATTTTACAAAAGGCCTAATGTTTAGCCGAACATCAGTCATTCTTTATTGTATTTAATAATAATAAAGGTTTTGCTTCATGACAAACCGATGTTTATCAATTTGAACAGCACTTAAAACATATTTCTCTTAAGGAATTTTAGAATGCGTGGAATAATAATAATATGTATTTTTAATATAAAATCACCCCAACCTTTTAACAGGATGTTGGTTGTATTAAAGGATTATAAAGATGAAAAATGTTTCTAGAAATGTTATAATCTGTATTGTATATTTAGCAAAATATAAAATCAGACCGATTTTCTTTTAAAGAATTAAAGGATTTCTTATTAAAGGGACTATGATTTTTGCTGGTGGTGGTGGTGGTGGTACCTGCATCAGGTATTTAAGCCGTATGCTCATAGTAATGTTAAAGTATTCATTTCAACTACATAATTTTTAATTTGTTTGTTAGTGTTTGTTAGAGGACCAAGAAAAAAATTAAAATGTAAGTAACTATATTATTATCTTATTCTTCTTATCCTTTTGCTCATACTTATATATACATACATATATTTTATATTATTAGATATATTTTTAGATGGATTTATACGCTTTGAATAATTCTGCTAAATACCTTCGAAAAGAGTTCGATATCTCTTTTTTTTCAATTTTCTTTACATTTTTCATTTCTTTTCCATTTATTTCAGACGTTTTATTTTTAACAGCCGCATTGTCTGCTGCTATTTTTTTTAACTGATCAGTAACAGGTGTAAAAATTTGGTTTAATGTACTATCTTCATTAGAACGTCCCAATGTTAAGGCTAAATATTTTTTTCGGACATCATTAGCTAATTCTAAAATTTTTCTTTTGCGGGCTCTGACTTATCTAGAAGCTTCATGATTATAAAAAGAACAGTTTTTTTTTTAAATAAAACTATTCATGAACCTTTATATATACATCAAAGCTACATCGGTATCGACCATTATTTAATTCGAATTGTTTTACAATTACTAATGGTTTAAAAAATATGTTTTAAGTTAGTATCGTCTTGTTTAAAAAGTACACACACACATTACAATTGTGTGTGTGTACACACATTATTAATTGTTTAGGAATTTTGTAATAAGTTTGACATAAATATGCTACGTTTATAAATTTGTGTCGTCCCATTGAAAAATAAAAATAATAAAAAAAATAACGACCAAAAATGCAACCACATCTAAACTGTATTCAAGTCGATGGATGCGTCGATGCTCCCGCCTTACCAGAATTCACATCCACTGTCATTTTCTCACAGAGTACGACAGAACAATTCTTCTTTTTTATCGGCTTGAGTTTAGATTTGACAGTTTTCTGATGCAACCTGAAGTTGCCAAGGACCGGGTCGAAAGAGTGGAAAAATCATCACGGCGAAGTCAGTCCAGTGACAATTCTAGAGCAGTTCGTTCTCCTGTCGTACTTTGTCTACATTCCACGTGCATTCGCTCTTTGATATATACTCATAATTGAATTTGTTCAAACTTATACCTATTTCTTATCATTCCTCTCTTGTGCCGTAATACTATCACTCATTCTAAGCCATTATTTTGTCGTGTAAATAATAAACCAATTTTTTTTCGAATTCTTTGGTGTTTCAATTTAACTGTCTTATAAGTTGACAATTCAATCAACGGATTGGCGCTCGCGAGAATCCATTTTGTAATTCCAATCATCAACACACATTACAATTGTCTCTTATTAATTGTTTAGGGATTTTGGAATAAGTATGACATAAATATGCTACGTTTATAGATTTGTGTCGTCCCATTGAAAAATATGCCCTAATTTTATCCTGCTTATCGCATAAAACATCGTCGAATATGAATACAGATTTTTCTTTAGTTTCATCAGGATCAATAACTAATTCATTATCTTTATATGGGAAATATTTTATTTCTTTAACTTGCTGAACATTTTTACATTTTAACATTTTCAAATAATTTATACTTAGGCTGATAAAGAGACTTTGAATAAAGATAGATATTGGCAAATTTTAATCCATTTCGATCAAATAACAAAGCTAAGAGTGAATTTGTTTTGCCGCACCCGCGCGGACCACAGAAAATTCCGAGAAAATAATTTGATAGTAATTCACTGTGTATATATGTTTTAGATATCGAATCATCAAAGTCCCAATTCTCGATGGCAAGTTTAAGATCTTATCTTACTAAACGCATTTTTGTAACTATTATGGAGATGAAAACGAAGTGACTATATAAATGAATTCATTTTGCTTATACCGTTTAGTAATATGAAACCTATTCACTATAGAGGTGCGGGTATAGTAAATTCGTTAATTGACAAACTCCTCTTTGAGGCCCATCTCCCTCATCATCATTGGTGCGATCCTGGCACGCGAATCCAGAAGCGCCTGGCACGTGGTGATCCTGGAATTAACCCTTTAGATTCGGCTTGCAAGCAGCACGACCTCGCATACCACTCAAACTCTGCATTATCTAATAGACATAAGGCGGACAAAGAATTAGGGGATCGTGCTTGGAAACGAGTGAAATCAAGAGATTCCAGTTTTGGTGAAAAAGCTGCATCTTGGCTAGTTGTACATACAATGAAAGCTAAAAGAAAAATGGGATTGTGGCTTTCATTCTAAACACACGTTATCGATCCTACATCGAAAGCGTTAAGAAAATATAAGAATCATAAAAATTTACAAAAATCAAGCTTAGAAGGATTAAAAGCAGCCCGATTGATTATTAAAAAAGTAGGGGGCCGAAAAAATATCCGTTTGCCACGCGTTATTCCATTTGAGCATAAATCTGGAGAATTATTACCAATGTTGCCTATTTTATCTGCCTTGGGAGCAATGGGTGCCTTAGCTGGTGGAGCGTCTAATGTAGCTAGAAATATAATAGATATAAAAAAGAAAATAAATGGGAATAATAACAACAATGTTGAAATTGGCAAGAAAGGGTTAGGATTGTTTTTACTAGCTTCACTCATCGCTATTCTTCTTCTTTGTAATATCTTTCCTATTATTCCAGGTAGTTTCAAGTCTTCCCCTTTTTATTTTCTGCCCACGTCTAGCTTCCCATACCCTTCTCACTTGTCTTTCCTGTCCCATTCTTTTCAGATGGCCCCACCATCCCAACTGCCTCTTCTCTATGTATTTGTGTGTCGTTTCTATTCCTAATTCGTTTCTTATTTCTTCATTCCTGATTCTTTTTCTCCTTGCCACTCCCTTTACTCTCCTCATGTATTTCATTTCTACCGCTTGGACTTTACTTATTTCCTTTTTATCTTTTATCCATGTCTCACATCCAAATGTCAGTATTGGTTTTATTATTGTTTTATAGACGTTTATTTTTGTTTTTCTTGTTATTTCCTTTTTCCCTACAATCGTATTGCTGACACTGTAAAACACTTTCATTGCTTTTCCTATTCGGCTGTTAATTTCTTCTTCTAGCTTTCCTGAACTAGGTATTTCTACTCCCAAATATTTCCATTTCGTCACTTGCTCCAATTTTACCTTATCTACCATGATTTTTATCTCATGTTGTTCCGCGATCACCATTACTTTTGTTTTCTCTTTACACGTCTCCATTCCGTTCTCTCTAAGTGTTTCATTTCATTTATTTATGCTTGTCTGCAACTCTTTTTCGTTAGATGCTTTCACCATTATATCGTCCGCAAATGCTCCAATCTTTACTTCAACTCTCTCAATATAATTCCATCCCACGTCAAGTCCTCTAGTTCTTTCTTTCGTTTTCCTTATTATTTCGTCCATGTAAATATTAAATAATATTGGACTTAGTCCTCCTCCCTATCTTAGTTCGTCTTTCGTTTTAAATTTTTTTGATTGTCTGTTTTTGACTATCACGCTATTTGGGTTTGCTTCATATATTTTTTTTATTATGAAATATTAAATTGTATAAATAAACTGAAATTGCCATATTTTAGAGGTGTCTTTATGCATGATACATTACTCAAATATATACGTTATAATGAAAGTGGTATTGTTAATTTAGATTTGAAGGCCAATATAGGCACTCATTGGGTGGCGTATAAAAAGCAAGGTAATACTATCAATTATTTCGATAGTTTCGGTAATTTGAAACCACCAATAGAACTTGTAAAATATTTCAGTGAATCAAGTAATATAATCTACAATAGAAGTCGATTCCAAAACTTTAATTCTAATAATTGTGGTCATTTATCTATTGAGTTTCTGTATAATAGCAAGCCATAGTATAGTCTAGTGTTAGTTATGTCTATAATATTCACATTAAAGGATCGTAGATCAACACTTTCCATAGATTTTCCCAATCCCATACAGCTAGATACAAATTTTCAATACGGATTGGCGTTGATTGGTTTCTTTTTATACAACACTATAACGAACGTTGAAAAAAATACTAAATTTCACTATATAGATAAAAATAAAAAAGTCAATTCAATTAATCTACCTGCTGGAGTATATGAGATTACAGATATTAATAATTATCTAAAGAAGAAATTGATACCTTTCAAGTTGAATGGAAATGAAAAAGAAGAAGATATTTTTTTGCTAAGACCAAATAATAATACTTTAAAGTGTGAAATTTTTCATCGTGATTTTGATATAGACTATAATACAAAAAATTCGCGAGCAGAACTACTAGGATTCTCACGAAAGATATTGCAAGTTGGAATAGTTCATTCATCTGATCATCCTGTAAATATTGCAAAAGTCCGAACGATTCACGTGGATAGTAATATAACAAGTATAACAAGTAACAATATAACATACTATAACAACAAACCGTCACATACGTCATACGAATTTCCCATCATGTCCAATCCTGGATTTTCTATAGACGAAATTTTACGAAACTTGGTTTATTTACCAGTAGTAGGAAAAGAGATTAGTACCATATCACTAAAAATACTAGATCAGAATTTTAATCTAGTAAATTTTCGAGGGGAAGAAATTATCGTTCGGTTAGAATTAAAAAAAGATGGTTTTAATAATTAATAGTGATAGTAATAAGAATGTTAATAAATCGTATAAAAGGAGTATTAACAAGCAAACACATTCAGTTAAAAAACACCGTTCAGCTAGAAGGTTGGGGGGTAAATTGTCAAAGTTAAACACAACTTTTTTGAAATCGATTGGATATGCCGTCAGATCAAATTTATACCTGTATAAATCTCCATTGAATGATGATTCTATAACACATATGGAATATCGAACATATCTTCCCTATTTTAAGTCATTTTCTAATAGTGATGTAAGTGAAATAACAATAAATAGAAATGATGTTTGGCTATTAATGGCCGAATCTGCTTTGGTAATTAAAGGAAAATTGAAAAAGACAAATGGAGATGGAACTGTGTGCCCAGTTAATAATGCAGGACCATTTTTATTTGATTCAGTAACGTATGAATTGAATGGTGTAGAAGTGGAGCATGTTAAAGATCCGGGAATTATTAGTCTTATTCGTGGATACTTATGTTATACTGAAGAAGATGCAAAACATTTAATTATAGGAAATTGGAAATTCCCAAATAGATTATCAACATGTGCCAAAGAGGAATTCTTTATGCGAATACCACTATCTCATTTATTTGGTGTATTCAGCGATTATAGAACAATGATGTGTGGAAAACATACTTTACGTTTAGTACGTTCTCGTAATGATAACAATGCTATGTTAACAAGTGACAATACAACAATAGGAGAAATTCTAATTGACAATATTGAATTGAAAGTAAAGCATATAACGCCCAATGATTATATAAAAATGGAATGATTAAAATCGATAAAACATGATCGACCAATTTTAATTTCATTCAGAAAATGGAGTTATCATGAATTACCTTCTCTGAATATGGGATCTACAAAAGAGATATGGAATGTGAAAACTACCACTAATGTAGAATGTCCTCGGTATGTCATTGTTGCTTTTCAGCAAAACCGAAAAGATCAGATGACTAGTGATAATACTTTATTTGATCATACTAATATTTCTTATGCTGCTTTTAAATAGAGACTATTATCCATTTGAAATTCCAAATATAAATTTTGCTTCAAATAACTATGCAGATATATACTGTAATTATTCAGATTTTTATCGAAGTTATATGAACCAATCTCTCTTAGATCGCAAATGTGTCTTGTTAAGCTACGATACTTTTTTTACACATGCGTCGTTTGTAATTGATTGTTCAAGAAGAGATGAGTCTATAAAATCTTCAACAGTTGACGTTAAGCTTGAAATAGAGTCACATCAAGGTTTTGCTTCCGACATCAAAGCATACTGTATCATTATTCACGAGTGTGTGATAGAATATTTACCTCTCAGTGAAATAGTTAGAAAAATTAATTAGCCATGAAAATTGCTATTGTAGACATGCAAGGCTTTGTCTTAAATAATTATGAAGGTGAACGAGCATTCCATGTTAAAGAAATGACGATTATGCATGGATCGCAGTGTAGGCACTATGTATTTCAAGAGCCTAAACCTTACTCGACATTTCTGAAAAGAAAGATGTAAGTTAAGCAATTCATAATATTCATGGACTATGGACTACAGAACATTAAAGCGAGCAGAGTCAAATTATAGTACCACTGAAAAAGAACTATTAGCTATTGTCTGAAGCGTTAAACAATTTCTACCATATTTATATGGACGCAAATTTATAATAAAAACAGACCATTAACCTCTTAAGTGGCTCTTTAATGTTAAGGATCCAGGATCGCGATGGTTAAATGGAGATTCGCTTTAGAAGAATATGATTATCTCATTGAGTATAAACTTGGAAAACTAAATCAAAATGCAGACTGTTTAAACAGAATTCGACATCAAGAAAATACACCATAAATTTTGGATCAAAACTCTGTGAATAACAAATTGTGTTTAATAGAATCAAATAGTATATATCAGGAATTTAACAATAATTTAGAAACCACTATAATTACCAATAATCAATTCGAAGAGATAGATCTGCATTGAATTGCAAAGGTCCTATTTGAATTTTAATATCCTGTGATTTGCCAGAAAAAATCGAACATCAACTGATGGAAAAATATAATCATACATAAGTACTAAAGGAGAAAAATTCAAAACCAGAAGATATTGAAATAAAAGAATCTAATTTTCCAATATTTTATGCTTTTATTAGTGAAAATTACTGCGATAAAATAACATACGAAGGAATTTATAAAGTATTAATCAGATTAAAGCAAGAACTTATTGAAAATAATTGCTCAGAAATTAGTTTCTTAAAATTAAAATTTGCCTATAACACTTTAAGACGGGATAAAATAAGGGCAATGTTCCGATTCATACTTAAAAATAGTCCGAATTTTTCGTTCGAATTTACACCAATAATATAAGTACACCATCTGCGGATGAAATTTCACAAATCTTGTACGAAAGTCACAGTAGCCCTATTTCTGGACACTCTGGATTCCATCGCACATACAATCGTATAAAACAATATTATCGTTGGCAAAATATGAAGTCGAATATAAAAAAAATTATTTAGAGATTCTTATTAAAAGAATTAATTAGTTAGGCATAAAACAAGAAAACCTATGGAAATCACAACTACAAGTGGTAATCTTCTAGATAAAATAGTTTTGGACATCGTGGGTCCACTACCTTTAACCGAAGCAGGAAATTAATATATATTGTCACTTCAAGATGATCTTTCAAAATTCTCTTAAGCATTTGCTGTAATGAATCCCGAAGCTGTCACGATTTCGGAAAAGTTCATTCATGGATTCATCTGTAAGTTCGATATTCCAAAGGTCATGGTTACTGATCAAGGCAAAGACTTCACTTCGAAATTATTGAAAGCAATAGCAAAATATTTTAAAATAAAGCAGGTGAATTGTACAATATATCATCCACAAAGTAATGGTATACTTGAACGGAGTCATGCACCAGTTGCCAATTATTTAAAGCACTATATAAACGCAGATCAAACTAATTGGAATGATTGGGTAGACTGGCCAATGTTTGGATGTAATACAACGCCACATATATCAACAAAATTCACACTGCACGAATTAATTTTCGGAACAAAAGCTAATTTGCCTTCAAGACTTACGAAACATCCAACTTTTCAATATACATACGACAATTATATTGACACAATTAAGTTCAGAATGCAGAAATCTAATCAGATAGCAAGGAAAAATCTAGTAGATAATAAATTAGGGTAGGTCTATCTTCAATAGTTTCCGAGATAATCGACATTTTCTGATTCCTTCACAAACGTTTGTGAACCGCAGTGTCACTGACCTACGCAATACTTTGTCATGAAAACTAGTATAAACATTGAATTGATTAAGGAGTTCAATGTCGCTCGTAGTATAAAATTTCTCCATTTAGTTTGAGACAGTGGCGGCTTTTTAAGAATTTAGACGAATTTTAAAGTTTAAATTTTTATCCGATTTTCAATCTTTTAATATTCAAATTTAGTCGATAATAAATGTTTATCTTTGGAATTAAATGGATTATTAAATGCTGTTGTTGATCTAGATAATTTTTGACAACATTGAAAGATACATTTTTTAGTTACTCTACTAATTTTTTACAAATACATAATGTTATCGTTATGCTGAGAAAGAAAAAAAAGAGTTTCGCTTCTCCTTTGAGAAGTGGAGACCTCATTTTAGGAATAAATTAGAGAGTAATTATTTTTATTAATCTTGTGTTTTGAATATGAAGTATAAATTTAGTTTTAAGATTTTTTTATTTAAATGCCGTGAAAAAAACGTCCTTATTTGTTGTCCTTGTATGCCCACTTTAACATACAAGACCCATTATTTAATTATCATGGCGCGACAGTATTCATATTAGAACGCGGAATTGTGTGATATGTTGTTAATCTAAGGTAAAAGTGGAGGACACCAGCCAGAAGATTGTATACGGATAACTTTTCGGAAAAAAGTTATCAAGAAAACTTGGTTGTATTGATGTCAGGAGTACGTGGTGTGAATATTCTATAACTTTAAATTAAGTTTGAGTTCGAGGAAAGTCGCACCACGTATAGGTCATTAAGAAACAAACCGAAAATTGTTAAGGGAGGGTGAGTCTATCTTCAATAGTTTCCGAGATAATCGACATTTTCTGATTTCTTCATAAAACGTTCGTGAACCGCAGTATAACTGACCTACGCAATACTTTGTCATGAAAACTAGAATAAACATTGAACTAATTAACGAGTTCAATGTCACACGTAGTATAAAATTTTGCCATTTCCTGTGAGAGACAGAGACGGCGTTTTAATAATTTAGGCTAATTTTAAAGTTTTAATTTTTATCCGATTTTCAATCTTTTAATATTAATATTTAGTCAATAATAAATTTTTGTCTTTGCAATTAAATAAATTATTAAATGCAGTCGTTGATCTATAAAATTTTTGACATGATTGGAAGATGAATTTTAAGTTATTCAACTAATTGGTGAACATAATCTAACACTTTAGTGTTAGATTAAGTATTGAAAACGAGTAGTAACTATTAATACTAAACATTTAACATTCCATAAAACAAAATGTCGATTTAATAATGTAATTTAATTTCGGTTTTTATCGAAAGAAAGGAATAATTGCGACGACGCTGGTTGCTCACTAGCCGGCTGCGATACAAACCAAGCCTACACCAGGAATGGTAGACAGGCTTTAAGATACATATATATATATATTTATTATATAATTAATAGGGTAATGATATAGTAGTACCTACTAGTACATATAAATTTTTTTAAATACTGTCGTTGATTACGATTTGAGACATTTTGAGATTATTAAATAATCGATCTTGTCGAAGATTGATTATTTCATGAATCGATATTTCAATTTCGATTTCTAATCAATTATTTCAAAGTAAACGACATCCCTAGTGACGAAGTGTGTCTTCATTGTCATTATACACTTTCACAGAAAGTGTATGGTCATATAGATAAACAACTATATTTTTCTATATTACCTGGTTTTTCATAACGTTAACCAAAAATTTTTAGCCGTAAAATGTATTTTCAAATTCAAATAAAACACGATGTTAAAGACTTTAGTTGCTCTAGTTCATTTTATTTATAATATTTTGTACTACAGTATTTTAATTAATTATAAAATTGGTAATTTTTTAGTTATTTTCATTGATTCAACCATACAATGTTTGCAAGTAATATCGGGTAATTTGGTAAATTTATGTTTTAGTTTTAGTGAATCGTTGAGTATTTTTGTTCAAGATATTTATCATTTTGGGCACCAGTTTATGCCATCAATATTCTCGTATTTAGATTGTATTGGCGATAACTTAACCAAATGTATTGGACTCATCTTAGATTCCATTCTATTAGTAAAAATGAGTTCAGCGTTTATTGCCAATGGTATTTCAACCGTTTATTATCTGATTATTGAAGTGGTTTCCTTTTTAAGGCAAATCATTGTTTTATTTGGTTCAGGAACATGGTTTTTAATAAATTTGTTACCTTCCTTTCTATATTATTCCTATATACTTCTGGTAGTTTTTATCCAAGGCATTTACGTACACACTCAAAATTCTATTATTAGTGGAATAAAAAATTTTTTAATTCTTGTTAAAGATACCATTGAATTTTTTAAAGAAGTGCCAAAAGAATCCATCATTGGATTATTAATTGCCTCCAGTACATTATATTTAATAAAACATTTCTCTGTTATTATTTTAATCATCGTTAATTTTCAATGCCGAAGACTGCGTAACTTGTGGGACTTCTATTTTGACCAAATTTTTGCAAATCAAAGAAGACGAATAGCAACAAGAGTTCATTTGTCACACATTGACGAATCAAGACAACATCACAGAGTACCTGGAAGTACCAGTAGAAACATACCATCAAGATCAAGAAATTTAACAGATAGATGGATTAACACACCACCATCTTTAATAAATTCAAGTACAGAAAACTTTTGTGTTATATGTCATGAAAAGAACAAAAATATTTTATTACTACCCTGCAGACATTTGTGTTTGTGCATAGAATGTGTAAATAAATTATCTGATTTTAATCATATCTGTCCTATTTGTAGAGCAAAAATTGATCACGCTATGAGAATTTTCACATAAAATTAGTGTCTTGAGAATAGGCTCAGTGGTTTTTAGAAATGTGTTTTAAAAATAATCTTATTGTCAAAAAATTCAAGACTGCTAGTGAATTAATGTAAATTGTTAATAATAACATAATGGAAGCTTGTTATATTTCATGGGAATAACAAGTATATTTTATTACTACCTTGTTCTGCAAACACTTATTTGTTCAGTGTAAATGAATTACGTCATTACAAATATTTGCATAACAAGGATTGTTCATACACAGAATTTCTGAACAAAGTAAAAAATTCTCTCGAACTCATTTACATGTGGAGTTTCAAGTATTACTTTAATAATTTGTTAAAAAAGTGTAAAATTGTTCAGTTGGTTATTAAAAATAAATTGTTAATAATAAAGAGTGTTTAAAATACTCAGTATTATTTTGGTATTATGTTATAACAGATTTACAAGAAAAATCAAATAAGACATGCTTATAATTTTAAGTATCCATAAATTTGCTGTAATCTATTATCTACACTTTAATAAATATAACACTTCATTTTTCAACTTGATATTGACATCATCTCGCTCAATTTTACTAAAATAAAAACATTTTTTATTTTCTATTTATAACTAAAGCTTTTAAAGTTTACTTTTCTATAAATACTGCTAATGTCTGTTTGGTCACTTCTGGAAATGTATTTAACAGAGCTGCATTTTTTAATGAATGGTAACATCCAACGATATTCCATATAGGTTCAGTATTTTTATCCTCGCTCTATGTTTAAGAAAATTAGTATGCAAACTTCACACAGTACATGATACACCCACCTTTATTAAATGTAGATTAACTAAAATACTATTGTTAATAAGTGGTAAATAATTATTCCTTTGTCCCCATGTGAATAAATCTTTAAATAATTTTTCAACAATTTTTATTGATAATTTTGCAATATTTGGGTCCTTATTGTCGCCAAGTGATGCAACTTTCATAATAGCCAATACATAATTATCCAGGCTAATTGATTTTTCTACCTGCAATTAATTACAATAAATTCTCTACTAATTTAAACGACAATCCAAAACATTTATTTCACCATAATTCGATTTATTATTTGCTCTAGATTATTCGACTCTAAAAATTTCGATGTTTTCACGCTTGGGGTTTCTAAAAATTCTTCAATCGTAACTGTTCTAAACTGAAATACATGAACAATTATCTTGTGAAATTATTTTATAGTTGTTTTATTTACGTTTGTAATTTTATCATCTTCTGCATCACTAGTATCTGGTTCGTAATTATTATCACAATCAGATTCTTCTACAGAAACTTCATCAGAATCGCCATTATCATTGAATTTATAGCAAATTTGAAGTTTTCCTAAATTATAAATAATCATCCATGTTTATACACATTTTGTTCATGTTTATACTATACAATTTATCTAAGAATAAAGTGGGTCGATAAAGGATTGGAGAAAAAATTACATTAACTCATGTCATTAGAATCGAGTAAAAGTCTACTTATAATCTTATGTCTTATTCGTTATTTCATGATTAACAAGTATTTCGACCCCTACTAGAAAGTTTTGTTTGTTAGATTGGTATTATCCAATTTCTATTAAACTTAATGCATAAACAGTGGCAATTTTAGTACGTAAATCTTGATATAAGCATATTGTTTCTAATGGTTATCCAATTCCCTAATTCTTATTTCTTACTACATAATCTGATTTGCTAGCAAGATACAAAAAATACTTACATTTTTTTTAATTAGACATAAGGAAAGGAAGTTTTTGTTGGCTTTAAAAACAAAGAAATGGAGAGCACTACGAAAGAGCAAAACCGCGTCAGCAAAGTTAAAATTAGATAAACTCCGAAACAGATTTTGAATTTTTTTTCTCTATTTTACATTACATAACTTTTACAACTTTTTTTAAATTTAGTGTATT
Source organism: Platypus cylindrus (assembly GCA_949748235.1). Lineage (NCBI taxonomy): Eukaryota > Metazoa > Arthropoda > Insecta > Coleoptera > Curculionidae > Platypus > Platypus cylindrus. The sequence continues at coordinate 45,486,557 of OX456488.1, read as the reverse complement.
TGTAATAAAAGTGTTTTTGAAACGTATTTTCAAAACTTGATAAACAAGTGTGACCTTCCCTCATTTGCTGTGTGGGCGAGTCATTGCACGTGTTACTTATTTCATCGACATCTCACGGCTGCCTGGATAACGATTTTTTATGGTCGGTCGGCTCGATCCGCCGTAGAGTACAGTGGATATCAAATAATTTCTAGCAGCTTTTAAATGTGGCGTAATATTTTGAAATAAGTAAAGTGGGTGTTCCGAAGAAAAATTGTTTGTATTGATGTCAGGAGTACGTGGTATGAATATTATACAACTCAAAATTAACACCCTGTATATGTCCACCTGGTACACAAAAAAATCTTCCAATATGTTGACAAAAGTCAACATATTTACTAAATATGTTGACTTCCGTTAGGTCGATTCTACTCCGTATTATAGTTTTCTATAATTTTGATCGTTTTTTAGTAGAATTGACCGATCTTTGAATTCTTTCGGCTTTCAATTTCATTTCAATGTTAAACTTTCTATTTCTGAGTATGAATTAAGAAATTGTATAATTGTGTTTTTAATTTTTAGTGATTAATGTTATGTTTGCGAAGCAAAAATTAAGTTTTTCTACGACCATATAAAAACTTAACTATCTACTCTACCCGAAAATTTGACTTTTGCCACTATTAGCAATAATATGTATACTATTACGAAGTTGGGTAATCCACTACCAAGTACGTTGAGTAGCTTAATAAAATGTCACGTAAATTTAGTAAATTCCACTTAGAACTGGATATTGTTAAATTTACCGATAGTTTCTAATTGACGTTGTAATTCTTTTGCACCATTCTTCCCAAATTCATTTTCATCGAGTATGAGTTGTTTTAAGCATAGTTTATTTTCCATTGCCTTAATTATTTCCAATCCCCCAGATTTTCTTATCTCATTCGAACTTAAATTTAGTTCTTCTAATTTAATATGATTTGATTTTAATGCTATAATATAACGGAAATTTATTCTTTATGAATTTTGATTCTCATAAATACTTCTATTAATCATATTTGGGAATCAGCAGTTTCATAGCTAACCTTTTGCTAAAGCTAAAGCTCCTTCAGTTTTTAGCAGACAATCACCGAAATTGATGACTCTTAGGTTTGGTAAATCAGGCATTACGTTAGTTAATGAGAGTGTGCCTGGTACTCCAAAAGTATTGTCATTCAAATTTAAAATTTGTAGATTTTTATTTTGCTTGAAACTGTCAGACAATGCTTGTATACCTTCATAATATATGCCATTTTGGGGCATTGCTATTTCTTCCAAACTTCCCAATTTCTAACGAGTACATCAAAACCGTATTAATTTAAACACATAATTTTAAATAAATAAAACCTTAAATACAGCAGCTAAGGCCATGGCACCATCATTTTCTAATCGATTTCGGCCTGCTACAAATACTTTTAAGGCTAAAGGTTTTCCTTCTTTTGTACTGGAATTATAACAGTTTGTTAATGCTATAGAAAGTAGGTTACCACCAGTAATTCCTGAAAAATATTATAAAGTTGGGTGTTGAGTAAATGGTTTAAGGTTATAAACGTACCCAGGCCATTATTGTTGAGTCTTAATTCTTCTAATGCGTAACACGATGAACTTTCTAATAATGCTGCTAAACCATTTACTCCAATTGGACCAAACGCATTATCACTTAAATCTAAGACAGTTAGACGACTTCCGGCTTTTACAAGACTTGCACCAAAATATTCCTTCAAATAAAAGTATATATTAAAACTTCGGGCAATTATTTACATTAGGGACAAATGGAGTTGAGCAAAAATTTTCTGCTAGACGTACTTACGGCAACTGCAGACAGTCATCTTCACTACTCAAAGTTTGTGCAAATGAATACTTTTCCTAAAATCTGGAAAATTAAAAAATTCAGTTAAAGTTCCTAAATTTGAGTAAGTATGGCAACACCGACACCATATATGGAATCTAACGGGATCATGGAGTGAATAGGGGTGCTGGGAGGGTAAAATAATATAGAACATCTGTAACCGAGATTAACAATTGGTTAAAATAATACTGCATTTTAATAAAGTTATTGTAAAAACGCAAAGTTTATGGCAAGGGATTAAAAAAGTGTATGTGTAATAATTAATAATGATTATTTGGCAGTTTTTTACGTCATTAGTTAATTAATTAAGCATTGTTCTATCAGTGAGTTAAAAAACTAGATAAGAAATCGAGCAACGTTCTATCTTCATTGAACCTATCTTTATAATGAAAGTGTGTAAATTTACATTCGGCTCAGATCCGCATTTGGAACATTTATGATGACACGGGATTACGTCATGCCGATGAAAAAAATATCCAGCAAATTAGAAGCTAATGTTGCATAAAAAATTACACTGTTAATCCTACAGTACTCACAATTATTAAATTCACAATTTACCATTGGTGCACTACTTTGAGAGATACTGGCAGCGGTTGAAAGAGCCATTTTTTAAGTTTAAAGTATAGAACAAAAATCAACAAAATCAAATGAAACTGAACTAAGAAAAGTTGACTTGAATTTCTTCAAGTCAACTCAATTCTTAATACAGGCTATAGAGAGGACCAGAAGTGTTATTAAAAGAAGCAGATACAATGCTTGATATTATTATAGGCCGCATTTGTGACATAAACAAACATAAAATAGGTAATGAAATTAACCATCGTAGCAGTAATACTAAACATTAATTGTCGCTATCATAGGCCAGTTTGTTCGATTTCTCAACTAATTTCGGTTATAAATTTTATTTATTTTACCCTCCCAGGACCTATTCATTCCATGATCCCGTAAGATTCTACATATATATGGTGACGGTGTTGACATACTTACCCAAATTTAGGAACTTTAGCTGAATTTTGCAATTTTCTAGATTTTAGGAAAAGTATTCATTTGCACAAACTGTGAGTAGTCAAAATGACTTTCTGAAGTTGCTTTAAGTACATCTAGCAAAAAATCTTCGCTCAACTCGACTTGTCCCTAAAGTAAAAAATGACCAAATTTCGTATTAAAATTTCGAAATTAAATATGTATTGCAAATGTAAATATACCAGCGACTTTGGAATTTCAGTCTTTAATCTTCCAGTAAACATATCTTTCCATAACGCTTTTTTGAACTCTGGATGTTTTTCTAATGCTTCCGCAATAGATTTCGACGCTTCTACTCCCATAGTATTTCCTTCTAAATTTAAATACTCCAAATGTTTGCATTCTTTGATTTTCTCGACAATGGGTTTAGCTGAATGATCATGTCTGTTATTTTTAATTTTTCACAATTGAGATTGAAACAATTACCGTCGTTTACAGTATCCAATTTTAAAGATTTTCCTGCAAATGTAACCCCAGTTCCAGACAATTTTGTGGTTTGTAGAGCTGCTGTTAGCAAGTCTACATTGGCTGTTGCGTTTGCGAAATTCATTTTGTTGCCTGTTTTTAACAAAGAGCAACGTAATACGTATAATCACTTGCTGTTAAGCAAAAAAAAGCTATGAGATTGAGTTGTGCTGTGTAAAATGGGTATAAAGAAATAGCATAGACAAGAAATTCTAAAGTATATAGCTACGGATGTGCAAGAATAATTGATTACCTAGCTAGCCGGCGTTTATACGATAATTAACCGGATAATTTGGGTTAATTTTTTGTTTTATATACCGTAGAATTTTAAAACTATCGATACTCGCGAGTATCGATAGTTACACATAAATATCGATGGTTTTTTCAATAAGTGTTTATTTTAAAATTAAATTATCTTAATTGATTTAATTTTAATTTAATCAATTAGAAAGTCCTATTTTTATTCAAAAAAACAATCATATTCACTTTATTTGCTTTTATTCTCGATCTACGCTCGAATTTAATTAACTAATTAGCTAATGGACATTATAATTAGCGCTAACATCATACAGAATTGCCAACATATTACATAACCCGAAAGTCAAACTTCATACAAAATACCACAGATAGATCATACACGATGTATCACTCATAGATAAATCGGTATTATCTATGGTCTCCATAAATGGTTTCGGTTATGGCTGTTTTTGGACAAACAGTCGTTTGTCATTGTTTGAAATACAATACACCTGCACAGACAATTTTGTGGAAGGGATATCAAAACGCCAAAACAATAAAATCAAATGCTCATCACCCGCGAAATTCGCATTATGAAAGACTGAATTTTTCAAAATATCTCGAAGGCTAAGAAATTAATTTTTAATGAATTTTATTGCAAAATTTTTTATTTCATTGTGAAAACTAAAACTATCGATAGTTTCTATCGATGGTGTTTCGATAGTCTGAACTGTCGATATGATCGATAGCCCTATCGATTGCTTTGAGCCCCTAATACACCGAGCATATTGAACAGAATTAGCCCCAGAAACGTGGACGATGCCCAATATTTTTTTAAGCTAATGATCTAAAAGTGATGCAATATTTCAAAAATTGAATAATTATTTTAGTAGTAAAATTAAATAAATTTCAGATTTACATATTTGATCAAATTATAAACATATTCTGAAATTAATGCATTATCAGTTGGTGCAACATTAGCTGTATCTTAATAATATTAATAAAATATATCTGTAGTAGAGAGACAACGTTATTAATATTTACCAATTGCCAGTCATGCGCATTTGAAATTGTCTTTAACATAGTATTTATTTGCATTTTTATGGTTAACTATTTTAATTTTAAAGTTACTTGTGTTTAATTTATTTTTATAATTTGCCTATTTTAGGCAAATTACAATTAATAATCATATCTAATATTTGTATACTAAATTTTAGTGTACAAGTTGAGGCATGTATAATATTTTTTATGTATAATGTCTAGGCAATATGTATTATGCGATACAACTAAAAGTAATTAAAATACAGTCCCGATCTAAATTAATTATTGATGCATATTACTGCACTATATCATGCAATTTCATTTATCTGGATTTTCACTGTTTTAGTAATAGACCTATTTCCTATTGCCGGTAAAGTACAAGGCGCGCGCATATTCATGTCATCGACAACTGAAAATTTATATAAGTTAAAATAAATATTTTCCTGATAATAATAATCAATAAATACACAATTATACGTCATATATATATAAACGTTGTAGGAAATCGAATTTTAACAGTGCTTAAAACACAAAACTTAGTCAGTATTGTTTACCAAATGGTTATTGTTCATTAGATAGACTTACGGATTATGACGAATTCTAACGGAGTTTTCCCAAATGTTTTTTTCAAATTTCGTTGCCTTTCAAAATCATATTGTGTAGCCAGATTGTTAGTCAAAAGAAAAGGAATAAATAAATAATAGAAATCGCTACAGGATAGTTGATTAATTTTTATTGACCATTATTGCATCATATACACAAAGAACGACCACGAGTTTCAGATGATATTTTTGGAAAAGTAGGTGTCCTTTTTAAAATATGAACTTCATCATCACTTGAAAATAAAGCTGATGGATAATGTCTTTTTTTTGCCAAACTCCAATTCTGAACCAGATGATTGCAAATTGGATGTTTCTTCCCTGTTTTTAAAATTTTTCGTAGCTTTCTCGAAATCATCTAATAGAACAGATTTAATGAATGAATGAATGCACGGGGAGCCCCAAACGACCGCACTTCAGCTCTGAGTGGTCCATTGTGCGCTACCACCATTACCACACGGCGACCTCAAACCACACACTGATCCTGAGGACGACACTGACTCACTAGATGAGCCGTAGGTCTCAGGCCCCGATCCACGAATTGAGCCTGAGGGTACTCAGACAATCGATTCCCCAGTAAGCCAACATTCCTAAGAAACGAGTAGACCCCTTGAGGCTCAGCGCGTCTGACATTCCTGGGGTCTAAATAGTAATTCCTCAGGTATCTGAGTCTGCCCCAAACCAATACAAAACCTTCAATAAACTTATCATCTTTCTTAAAAGTCAAACATAAACATTTAGTAAATTTAAAATATTTCAAAACTTGCTTTGCAGATTTCTAGTGTGTTTCATTATAAGAATTATTAAACTGACTCAAAAAATTTATACTGTATGAAATATCAGGTCTAGTGATTACAGCCAAATACATCAATGAACCTAACAAATTCTGATATGGCAACTTATCCTTAATACCTGAATTACTATCACTAGGAAATTCAACATTTGATTCAATTGGAATTGAAATACATTTAGATTTTGTCATATTAAATTTGTCTAACAAACTAAGCCTAATTGTACCATTAGATTCTTTTATTATTCTCATACCTAAACAGTCATTACATTTTCCCAAATCTTTAATATTAAATTCTTTATCTAATTTACATTTTATAAGATTTACCTCATTAACATTATTTGAGAAAACAAAAGAAATATCCACATATAAAGCTATAACTGTTAATGATTTTAGCTTACTCTTTATATAAATATACGGCTCTACTTCTGATTTATTATACCCAATAGTTCTTGTCAGCACTACATTAACTCTTTCATTCCACATCTTGGTCGCCTGCTTCAAACCATATATTACTCGATTCAACCTCAGTACACCCGACTGCATCCTCTGATCAACAAAACCTTCCGGCTGCTCCATATAAACCTCTTCCTTCAATAGACCATTTAAGAAAGCTGTCCAAATGATAAATTTCCATATCAAAATTAACAGACAATGCTATTAGTAAACGTAATGCTGCATGTCTTATTACAGGAGAAAATGTCTCGCCATAATCCACGCCTTGTTGCTGAGAATAACATTTGGCTACCAGTCTTGTTCGATATTTAATATCATCATCAGTGACTTTATTCTTGAAAACCCACATGCATCCAACCACGGTTGCATTTTCTGGTTTTTTCACTAGTTGCTATGCATGATTCATATCAAATGTTTGGATTCCATCCTTCATTGCTGATCTCCACCCATCACCATTCCCTCCTGATAATGCTTCTGGAACTGTCATTGGATTATTACCAATCGCATTTCCGAGATAGGTCACATAATTATTCAATATTCTTGGTTTCGCCGTTCTCTCAGATTGGCTGATTTTTCCACTTTCCGATGTATCTGGCATATCACTTGAATTATCCCCCACTGGAACCAATTCTTGCCCGATTTCACCATCATTTTCATCTACATCAATCTATGCTGTCATTAGATCTGAATTGCTTGAACCAATTACCAATGAAACTATTTTATTATTTGTTTCACCTATATCTTCTTTATTCACTTGCGTCTTGTCTATTTGATTTTCAATTATAGCTACATTCCTGGATAATCTTATATCTCGAGAACTTGGTTCATACAATCTATACTCCCTTGTAACCTCTACATAACCCATGAAATACATTAACTGTGCTTTTTTATCCCACTTCTTCCTTTTTTCCTTTGGAATATATACCATGGCTTTGCTTTCAAACACTTTAAGATGTGACAAATTTGATTTCCGTTATACCGCATTTCAAATGGAGTTCTATTATCTAAATTTTTTTGGCGTTCTATTATAGATATAATTAGCAGTATTCACAGCTTCAGCCCAAAATCTTTTTCCTAAATTTGCATCAAACAATAAATATTTTGCTTTTTCTACCAATATTCTATTTGGCCTTATAAGTGTTCCATTCTGTTGTGGAGTATACGGATTTAGTTTTTAATGCACTATACCAATTCTCAAAAAATATTCCACAAAATTCTTTTCCATTGTCACTGCTTAGTATTTTTATTTTATTTCCAATTTGTTTTTCCATCACCGCTTTGAACTCTTTGAAACATTTCAAAGCTTGATCTTTTGAACTCATAAAATAAATAAAACTCATTTTACTAAAATCATCTTTAAATGCTGCAAAATATTTCGACCAACCCAATAACTTCTGTTTCATTGGTCCACAAACATCTGTATGGATAACCTCCAACAATTCTTTTGCTCCAGACCCAACAGTTGAATATGGTCATCGACTCATTTTACCTTCATTGCACACTGTGCATGTTTTCATATTCATTGTCATCGGATCATCATATTTTACACCTATTAAAGCACCTTTCGTCTGATTCTGTTTTTCGTTCACATGACATAATCTTCGATAACAAATTTCAGCTGACTTCCCTATTCCAGAGCTGCGAGGGGACGCAGATTTTCATCCCAACACCTCCTAGTGGCGTAGCTCGTCAACGGTTCCCCTGAACCGGCTAAAAGTGGGTATTTAAAAATATATCTGAGTGGACCCAGATGGGAAATGAGTAAATCATCGACGAGTAGAGGCAGATTCTGCTCGTAGTTGAGGTCAGGGTGTGAACTTAGCAGTGGTTCGTATTGCTAGTATAGTTTGTTTGTTGAGTCCGTATGCCTTTTGGTTGGGCGGAGCCGCAGCAATTTAAAGCATGTTGATGCTTTATCATCGATATATTAATGCTGCGGTAACGACAAATATAAGCAAATGATTACTGTGCTAGGGGCATCCATCCTAGGCGCATATCATATGCACGTTTGTTGTTCCATTTCGATATCTAATGACTCCCCTATTCCGGTGAAACAACACTTCGACTTGACCACCATCAATTTATACATGTTATTCACCAATTTTGCCACACCAATAATTTGATTATTTTTATCGAAAATATTACATTTTTCATTTTCAAAGACTGCCATACTTCTATTTTTTATTATGAGTGGCACTGATAAAAGATTAACCGCAATACCAGGATCATACAAAATATTATTTATTTTAATTTTATGTTGTTTAGCTTTTACTACAGTGTTAATAAAAATTTCACCTTTTGCTTCTAGTGATAATTTCTTTTTATTTGCACTAAGTGCTTCTGATATATCTCTTGGTTCCTCCTATTTTTCTAACCAGTTTTATTCGGGGTTAAATGCGTATTCGCTCGGGAATCTAAAAACCAATCCTCTTTATTTCAATTAACAGCTCCTATAAACACTGCATTATAGTGTCTTCGAACACCAGCATTCAATTTATTCGATTTTAATAATGAACAATCAACTTTAAAATGACCTTTTTGTTTACATTAGAACAGCTGTATTACCTTCTGTCATTTTGACTTTTGACAATCTTCTTCTTTTTGATCTTTCGGCAATAACCTTTACCAATAAAGGCACTTCCTGTGTTGCCACATTTATTTTCCTCGACCACATTTATCAACTTTGCTTTGATGACGTCAGTTGCCATTTCTGAACCACTATGGTCTATAGCAACACCTCGTAAACATAAAGCCTGGAAACGCTATGACGTATAGCCTGTGACGTATATTAAAGTAAGTAATAGGTATACAGAAAGTATATAGTGTTTATGTAGTGATTTGGATTTTTTAAAGTGTATTTTTTATATTTCAGGACTTTTAACTTGTTTTTAAGTGTATAATAAAATTGAGAACATACAAAGAATAAAAAAGTATAGTACATATATTAAAAAATGTTAGAAATAACTGGATAAATCTAAAGCCTATTAAAGAATTTAGATACCCTGATTTTGACTCAGATGTTGTTAGAATAGCATCTTTCGATGCATTGAAAGAATTACATGCAAAGGATATTTTAGGAATGTTAAGAAAACTAAAAGTAATCTGTTAAAAGTTCTGTTAAAACTATTAAAAACAACTGTTAAAAATTCAAACTTACATTGAAATCTTTATATCCTACATCTATGGAACGGGAAAATAAATTTAAATGAATAACTAAAGTAGTGATACAAATATTTTACGAAAAAACTATTAGATTCAAAGCAAATGTGAGAATATAGAATCTGATACCGGATCTAAACAGGATTCTTATTAATAAAATATATAAAAGCATATTAGTAGAAATGGAGATTATGAAATGATGTTATCACAGATATGGGTGTTATTTTATGTAAATGCAACGTAAACATATAATTTCTGCTATTTAAACTAATATTTGTATTTTTTTTTAAATTTACTTATCTTATTAATGGAATAACTCCATTAATAAGATAGGTTTATAGTTAATTGTTTTAATGCTTATTAACATTATTAACAGCATTAAAACAATTAACTATAAAGAAATAACAGAATAAAGAAACAATGAACAATAAAGATACATTCAATAATATAACAAGATCAATAATATTATTTAATAGTATTTACCAGTATTTCTTAGTCCCTGTGATGTTTCTATAATTTGATTCAAATATACAGCCATATTTTCTCTTTAGAACTTTAGAAAGTTCTCCGCCGAAAAGGTCCATTTCTCCGGTCTTTCAACTTTGGAATGTTCAAAACAAAATTGTTTCCAGCCATCGGGGCCAGAAAATAGCGCCACGTCACTAGCAACGAACACAGAATGAAAGAAATGGTTTCACAAATTCCAAAAAAAAAAACGTATTCCCTCTTTTCCAATTCCTTAATTCCCGTTAATTTAACCTGAGCTGGAATAACGTTTAGCACTTTATGACTTTACATGTTAAATAACAGGTGTCTAGAATTTTAGCAAACTGCCTTAGTCTGTTGTTTCTGATTGTTTATCAGCTGAACAATAGTTAAGATTCTTTATCTTTTCGCGATTATTAAATACATCCAACGGAATCTAATCTACTGATTTAATTATGTCTTCAATCGTGTTATTAAGTTCTTCTCTACTACTATCAAGTGATGCCGATAATGCTAGAATTTTTGCATCAAAAGTATTGATTAAAGCACTAATTCTATTAGATATATCTATTAATCGCTGCGTATTATTTTCCGCACTATTAGCCACATCTTGCTGTACCATTAAATATAAATTCATTATTATTTCACATGAACCATACACATCTTTTTTATTAGCAACGCCATCACCTTGAGTGGGTAAATTGACATTACATGTTTTACGTAATGTAAAACATATGTAACCTCCAATATCTAAATCACCATTATATGTGAATGAAAATAATAATGAAGAAGTAGACGAAATAGAAATCTGATAATGTGAATATTTATCGGACGAACGTCCAAACTTATCTATGCCCATTCGTTGTTGTTTAACTAGTTAATAATAACTAAGTAAATAAAACTAAATAAAAAAGTCTAGCTCCAATTTATTATCTTTCTTGTCACTATTTCTCTCTATAACATGTTTCACACTTAGGGCATCTTCAGATAGACTGTATAGTCAAACATTTACATAGTAAGCTTCACTTGAGAAATCATGCTAGACCACCAACTATACCTAATTAATAATAATTATGCATGGTAATATCTTAATATATAACTTGCTTCTTTTAATTCTTGAATAATTGAAATAATCTCTGTTCTAGCCTCGGCTAATAGTGATGGCTCTTGCCAGAACAAGAGAAATAGATAGGTGCTGACTCAATTGGAATTCACCAACAAAAAAAACCAAATTTGAACTATGTACATTTATTTACAACACTGGTTGAGATTATTTACAATGACTGAAATAATACAACTTTGATGTAAATACAAAACAACCACCTCAGATTCATGTAGTGAGAGAAAGTCTTTTGCCGTGAATATAAACTTTACAGTGCTAATCTTGTTCCCGATCAGTAGATTTCTTTTACTGTCGCGATGGAGTGAGCTAGTGATTTATTTTATCACTTGAGGACATGTAAGTAACTTTACTGTCGCGAGAGAGTTAGAATTATACTTGTCGACACGTAAGTAACTTTACTCTCGCGAGAGAGAGAGAGCTTATGCTTGAGACACGTGAGTGATTGGTTGTGAGATATGATTCTTGAGATACACTTGTGTAGAAACACTATAAATTAGTCACTGTAAAATTGTATACTGTCTTCTTGAATGTTCCATTCCCCTATACATAATAAATAGGACGCACTGAGCACTGAACCACCATTAAACGTATATTGATGGGCCCTCTCTCAAGCGTGAATATAATCGAAGTGGCGATTGGAAAATTCTTATAATTAATAAATTTGAACAGTTTTCGATGCAAGTTTGATAAGAACAGAATGTGGAAATCTTATTCTATAATACATATCACTACTGAACAAAAATATCAATCAATAAAAAAGATACAATCAAAATCATATAAAAATAAGTAGAGTTCATCGTTCAGAAACGATAAAAAAGTGCATAGTAATTAACGTAAATATTGTATACAAACAAAAATTGTGTGAAAAGTAAATACATATTTAAATCTACGTAACAAAAAAAATTATTAGTAATTACAGAACCAAAACAACATATAGCAGCGAAATTTAAATCGCCGGCAAAACAAGTGCCATATGTAGTCAAGACGGATTTCTTTGGCTACTCCTCTGACGTCACGTTAATAAGCAGTAAACCGTATTTTCGAATGCCTTAGTGTTATGTGCTGGTAAAAATGTGTTATTTTATGTGCCTTGTACTATAAAGCAGATGTATTGTTTCCTTGCAAATTTCCAATGTATGCAGATTTACTCACGTAGCGTATATGAAAAGTAATTCATATGGTTAAAAACTTGAACCGTTATGTTGTTGGTAATAGTTTGCAGTTTGTTTGAGTTCATAATTGAATGGTATTATTTATATGGGTCAAGAGCATTGGTTATATTTAGTCGTTGTATGTTAATTTATTCATTTGAAAACTAGAATTATCATATGGATAAATGGTCAAAAATTGGCCCACATAAATCGTAGATAGAGCAGCAACATGATTTTACGTGTGTTACATATCCATTTCAATTGTTAACAGACAATTCATTGTTTAAAATGAGTTAGAATAATCAATGTAGTTGACTCTGCATGATAACAGACGCGGGGTGGAGCTAACGATTAGAAACGGGTTGTGCGGCAGAGGAGAGGTAACGAGCATAAAAAGACGACAATACCAGCGAGCGAACGCATTAGCTGGTCCTGCGTTTGGCAACATCACATCATCACCTAGACGACGGTTACAAACCAATCTGTTCTTTTCAGAACAAATTGAACATTGTTTCGGAAACAAAATGAGCAATGGGGCTAAAATTAACATCGTTCTTTTTCAAGACCACAATAGAAAAATAGAAATAGAAGATTTGGATAGAAATTCTATTGTTCTGTTTTAAACCAAAGAAGAGATATTAGTGTTGTAAACAAATCGTTCTTTTTCAAGAACAAATTCTGGAAAATCGTACTAAAGTAAATCGTTCTTTTTCAAGAACCAAATGTAGAAAATCAAACTGAAAGTAAATCGTTCTTTTTCAAGAACCAAATGTAGAAAATCAAACCGAAAGTAAATCGCTCTTTTTCAAGAACCAAATGTAGAAAATCATACTGAAAGTAAATCGTTCTTTTTCAAGAACCAAATGTAGAAAATCATACTGAAAGTAAATCGTTCTTTTTCAAGAACCAAATTTAGAAAATCATACTGAAATACTAAATGTTCTTTTTCAAGAACCCAAAGAAAAAAAAAGAAAATCGTGTTAATGTAGCAGTACTTAGTAGTAGTGTGACGTCACGTCGAAAACAGCTCGTTTCTAAGTGAAATACGACCCGCATTTTGTTGTGACGTGGCGTCATTGTTATTATTTTTAAAGAATGCCATAAATTCTCTTGTTGTTTTGCAACAATCTCATTGCTACGAGAAGTATCACCTGCTTTTTGCGATGCGAATAACAATTGTAACTTATCGACAAATTCATTAACATCATCCCAGTAAACATATTCTATTGGCTTGAACCGTTTCATTTCATTTCTCTTTATTTACAAATAATGTTCTACTGGTTTGGAATTATAGACAATATTATAGTTTCCACGTCGCTTTATCAACAGTGGACAAATAATACCTCGACATTTCTGATTCTTGGCTCCAACTATTCTGCCTAGAATAGTTGAAGAGTAAGCCTTTGTTAGTGTCATCTAATATGCGATCGAGTTCCTCGAGGTCTCTACTAGTATAATTTTTAGGATCTTTATAAAATAATAAATTATAAAGTCTCTTGCTACTTGTATATAGTTCTCTACCCATTATTATGTGGCTAATAGTTCTATCAAATTTAATTTTATTAGGGCCCAAGGTCCATGTATTAGTGATCGCATTATATCTTGGAGAATGAGTCATTATTAAGAGACTGCTGAAAATAGTCCTTTATAAGTGCTTTAACAATCACATTATCAGCTGCTTATTTTTGAACTGATCAGCAATAGGTGTAAAAATTCGGTTCAATGTACCATCTTCGTTATAACGTCCCAATTTTAAAGCTAAATATTTTTTTCGAACTTCATTAGCTAATTCTAAAATTTTTCTTTTGCGGACACTTTCCGACTTATCTAGACGCTTCATGATTATAAAAACTATTTTTTGTATATAAAATTATTCATGAGCCTTTATATATACATCAAAACCACATCGATGTCGACCATTATTTAATTCGAAATTTTTCACAATTACTAGGGGTTTAAATTTATTACTATGCCAACATTGTTGACACATGTTTTTAAAATAATTGTATGATATATCTGGTGTGACATGTTCATCAAAAGTATGCTTTAAGCTAATGTCGTCTTATTTAAAAAGAACAATCACATTACGATTGTCTCTTATAAATTGTTTAGCGTTCTTAGAGTAAGTTTGACATAAATATGCTACGTTTATAGATTTACGTCGTCCCATTGAAAAATATACCCTAATTTTATCTTGCTTATCACATGAAACATCATCGAAAATAAATACAGTTTGCTTTAGCTTCGTCAGAATCTATAACTAATTCATTATCTTTATATGGGAAATATTTTATTTCTTTAACCTGTTGCAATACGTTTTCCAATAATTTACTTATTGTGATAAAGAGATTTTGAATGTAGATAGATATTAGCGAATTTTAATCCATTTCGAAAAATAACAAAGCTAAGAGTGAACTTGTTCTCCCGCATCCGCTCGGTCTACAGAAAATTCTACGAAAATAATTTGGAAGTAATTCAGTGTGCCTACAGCGTGTTAAATTTGTAATGGCCATATTGATCCGATTCAGATGATTCCTTTTGCGCTTTGTATCATTTCATCATATCTTGGATTTGACCAACACTCTGAAACACTGACATTCGGACTTTAATCCGAGTTTTCCAAAATTGGAAGAGTTGGCTATACAGTTTCATTTTTTTTTAATTCAATATGCTACTTTTTTCGCCTATTACTGCAGATAATAAACACTTCAAATCAGCTTCGCTAACCGCAAATTAAAATTCCGAGCCGTTTCGGAAATAGAGCACTCTAAAACTAAACTAATTTCTTACTATATTTCGATACTTTTTTATCGAATAACCTGTTACGATACCGAAACCCATCACTGCTTTTTTCATATCTGAAATAAATTAGCAACAATGGCAACATGCAAATGTTGAGCAGATGGTGAGATGACATTCTATCATGGCGTAATGTTATTTCAATGTATATATTTATAGCTAATATATTACTTCCTAAAATTAAAAACATCAACACCAATGGAATTATTTTCCGTTCCGTTTCATTCATTGAATCGCTATATAATAATTTTAATTGTGGATCAAGTTTAAAGTTATTGTTGATGCACGGGCTTTTCACCAACATTAATTTATTAGTGCTAAGGATCGTATGTATATCAAACAGCCTCTGGGTTAATGGGGAAACTCGGAGGTGTTAAAAAATAATAAAGAAAAGATTTTTGCTCCAACTAATAAACTTATTTATTGTTTATAAAATAAAATGTAATCAAATAAAATATTCTATGGAGAAAAATTACACAGATCAGACAAGTCTGAAAATTAAGTTTCAATGAAAAGATTCTATAATTTTATCTGTAAATTAAGGAGATAAATGTTATTAATGAAAAAAACGGTATCTAACGTGCAATAAGTAATGTTAATGTATGATTTATTATAAACATGCCTCCACATAAGAGAATTAATGTGTAATACAATCAGTTGCAACTACCAACATTATCCCCATAATATGTGAAAAAACATGCCTTTAACTAGAGTAAAATTCTATGATACAATTAGTTGTTCATGCATCATAAACTGCATATGCGGTTCATGAAATTATGTAAGTTTTCCTCAATGAAAATTCATGCAACAATCAGTAAATTGTGTAGATTCTACCTTAAGTGTTTGCCTAAATGCAATACTATACGTGCACCTTCCAGCCAATAATGTTCGTCGTGGCGATGATGACTTCGTCGGGGTACTGATAACTCCTTCAGTTACGGGGACGGCGAGAACGTCGCACGCACAGTGGTCAGAATTATGGCACTAGTTGATTGTAGGTGGCAGATAAATGCAGCTATTTCGCGACGATGGATTGTCGATGAAGTTGAAGAACAAAATATATTTGAAAATTCGAATAATTGAGAAGAAAACGTGCAGGTAAGAATGAAAAACGAATGTAAAACGTTTTTCCTCGTTGAGTGATAGTGAGAAGGTGGGAATTTATTGTGAAATTCTCGAAAAGTACAAAATTTTCCATTTGGCGTCAAATTAAAATATAACGCGAATTGGACAGGAAAATTTTATGAAATTGAATATTGCTTATAAAAACGGAGTAAATTGGCAATAATTCTTCTAGAAGTGAATTACTGAAAAATGGAGTTAATTAGAATAATTAACTATGAAAAATTATGGATTTGAAAGTTGAAAAGAAAAAAAAATGAACGCGGTGTAAGATTTTAACTTAACAAAAATTGATATAGTAATGGCTACCAGTGGCTACTGGTCACTCCTATTATCTGTTTTTTACATGGAACGGGCTTTTTTCGGTGAAAACGGCGGAAAAAGAAGATCTTCAATTAGCAAATTTTAATTGGTCGGAAGGTGTAAGAATTGTCAAAAACAATGTATTTGGAAAGACATGAAATTCATAAGGTTAATTGGTTGCATAACTTCCATTAATATTGAAAACGATACTTCATTCTCGATATGTAGAGAATACTAGGTATACTAAACATATAGAATAATTTTCAATTACTACAATTGCATATATCTATTTTGTTCTGGTTATCGATCGGCGCTTCGAACGCAATCTCTCTACCGTGAAACAAAGATAAAAAATCTGAAAAGAGAGACAGATCTATCGCTGCCATTTATGGCGTTGAAATTAGATGCAATGAACGTTGCAAAGATAATTAGGGATATTGTTAAATGTAAAACATTTAAGGGTTTATTTTCGCTACAGGTAAAACAGAATTAATATCCTGTCCTTTGTCCATAACCTATCGAGTAAGTACCCGTTTGAATTACACCCATGAACGCTTTTTTGAAAAATAGACCGCTAACCTAGTAATGGGGCAACAGGTGGCTTGTATTAATTATTATTCTTTCCTCGAACGAAATTGAAGGACCTAGGTAAACTCGACCAGCGTGACTGATAATGATACAGAAATAATATTAGTGAAAGAAATGGGGCGTCTGATAAGATATGTATTTATTAAAACGTAAGTAGAATTTGCCCTTATCGGACTCAAAATAATCTCTAGCGAATTAATTAATTAAATACCTAATATTTGCAATTTGCAGAAATAGATTAGGTGCATTTTTTACACTACTAGTCTGATTTGTGTAATTGGCGCAAACAGTTATTGTAAGTTTAGATAAATAAAAAACGAGGTTAAACTATTTATTTACTTTTACGAATCGTACAAGTTTTGGTACAATTTATTGAAACGAATAACGTAAAATCAAAATTCAACTGAAAAAAAAATGCAATGGAATTCAATACATTTATTACTGTACTACATTTAAAATTATAACATGATTAGGTACGTAGTCTGTTATTGTTTAACCAAGTGAAATAAAACCCCAAAATCTAGTTCCAATTTATTATCCTTCTCTTTCAATTTTTTGGTCTATAACATGTTTGGCCCTTGGGGCATCCTTAGATAGACTACAATAATAAATATGAGTGATCGTTTATAGGTAGATTGAGGCTGGAGGCTTGATCTAAGTCTAACACTAATACCACTTAGAGGTACCCCTACCTACGTTATCTGTATGCGGATAACATATAATTTACAATAACTATCATAACTAACATCCGTATTATACATCTGACACTATAACTTATAACAAGGACATCTAAAAGTTATCAAATTATCTTAAAATTTTATTACATTAAATAATTAGTCTCTATTATTAATCTTTTAAAGTCTGTTTTTGTTTTATATTGAAGTGTTGTATTCTATCTATCACCTACCTCTACATTTCTATTATCTATGTGTTATATATTGATTCTTATTCACATTGAAAATCTAGTTAAAATTTATTGTCAAATTTATATAAAAAACCGGCCATAGTATTGATTTTTGTGAGTTATCAATTATCTATCTATTTGAACTATTAAATATTGGACGGTGAAAAAAGGTATTCAGTTTATTTTTATTACTTCTTTGAATTATTTGATTAGTTTCAAGTGTAAGATTTTTATAATCGTCACTTTTGACGGTGGTATTGTCGGTAATGGGCGTTCCGTGTCTCTTAGTTCTTCTAAGTAATAGAAGATGCAGTTGCTTTCAGCGCTTTGGACATGATTAAGACATAATTCCTTTTTATCTGTCAGACTTATGTATATAAAATTTTTCCCATAAGTCTAAAATGACGCCTTTATGGGCTATTTCTATAATTGTTTTTAGTTCCGTATTATATTGTACACTATTCAGTGGAGTTTTTAATGCTCTATAAAGCATGGAATTGAAAGCTGTCATCCTGTGTGTGTAAGATGTTGAAGTATCGAATTGTATCACATTGTCTGCGGCTGTTGGTTTGACATGAACAAAAAATGGAAATAATTCACCAAGAAACCTAGAACCACCTAGTCAACCACAAACGTTAGAGCACATAAATTCCACGATAGGACACTGAATTAGAGCAACACCATATTCCCAAAAGAAAAACAAGAGATACTAAAATTAAAACTGAAATACAATATACCAACGAAGAGTGTAGACAAACACAGAGTTAAAATAGCAATAGAGGTAGAAAATATAATACATAAAACCAATACACCAGCTAAGAATGACCTGAGAACTAGCGTCGCAGCTATTTTAAACAATCCAAGTAACTTCACACTACAAAAATACCAACAAGGAATATATAAGGAGATAAAGGATATCAAACAGAAAATACAGAATAACAACCTACATATAACAAAAGCTAATAAGGGAGCCTGCACGATAATAATAAGTAAAAACGAATACAGAGACAACGAAAATCAATTTCTTACATCAGGAGGCTTCGAGGAGAGTGATTACAATCCCACAGACGAATACTACGATAAACTCAAACAAGTTCTGGATGAAGCAGCCATCACACTCTAATAGTTACACACCAACCAATAAAGGCTACGACCTATGGTCCCTGATACCCCCAAGCTATTTGGGAAAATTAAAATACATAAACCGGATAAACCAATCAGGCCAATAGTCTCCTACAAAGGCTCACTAGCTTACTATCTAACAGCTTGGCTCAGTACTACTTTAGTAAGATTAACTAACTTCAAAGCGAATAATACAGTTAGAAACTCCCTTCAGCTCACTGAAGTACTAAATCATCTACATCTACCATGACCGGCCAGATTGGTGTCATTAGATGTCGCCAATCTATTCCCAAGTATACCCAATGAACAGTGTTGTGATATAGTAGAGCAGAAACTAATAGAAAATTCGATTCCGGGACCGATTATAAAAGACATTTTCATGCTCCTTAACATGACACTACAACAAATTTTTTTAAAATTCAATAACAAATTTTACACACAAAGAAATGGGTTAGCAGTGAGATCATGCTTGTTAACTCTACTTGCGGATATCATTATGGATGTGGTAGAAAGAGGCATTACAGAGGGTATCTACTCGAAATTTATCTTAGTTTATAAACACTACGTCGACGATATCTTCATGGTGTGGACTGGCGATGGACAATCTTTGATGGAATTTATGGAATACGCCAGCAGGCTACATGACTACATTAAGTTTACCGAAACTGAAACTAATAATACCCTACTATTCTTAGATCTAATAATACACAGAAAACCCAATGTACTCACCTTCAACATCTAAATCAAACCAACAGCCACAGACAATGTGAAGCAATTCGATTCTTCAACACCTTTTCCACACAAGATGGCAGCTGTCAACTCCAGTCTTTATAGAGCATTCAGTACACTATTCCACTGAATAGTGTACAATATAATACGGAACTAAAAACAATTATAGAAATAGTCTACAAAGGCGTCATTTTAGACTTATGGGAAAAATATTATATACATAAGTCTGACAGATAAAAAAGAATTATGTCTTAATCATATCCAAAGCGCTGAAGGTATCTGCATCTTCTATAACTTAGAAGAACTAAAAGACACGGAACGCCCACTACCGACAATACCACCGTCAAAAGTGACGATTATAAAAATCTTACACTTGAAACTAATCAAATAATTCAAAGAAGTATTAAAAATAAACTGAATATTTTTTTCACCCTCCAATATTTAATAGTTCAAATAGACAGATAATTGATAACTCACAAAAATCAATACTATGGCCGGCATTTTATATAAAATTGACAATAAATTTTAAATAGAATTTCAATCTGAATAAGAATCAATATGTCACACATAGATAATAGAAGTATAGAGGTAGGTGATAGATAGAATACAACACTTCAATATAAAACAAAAACAGACTTTAAAAGATTAATAATAGAGACTAACTATTTAATGTAATAAAATTTTAAGATAACTTGATAACTTTTAGATGTCCTTGTTATAAGTTATAGTGTTAGATGTATAATATGGATGTTAGTTATGATAGTTATAGTAAATTATATGTTATCCGCATACAGGTAACGTAGATAGAGGTACCCCTAAGTGGTATTAGTGTTAGACTTAGATCAAGCCTCCAACCTCAATCTACCTATAAATGATCACTCATATTTATTATTGTAGTCTATCTGAAGATGCCCCAAGGGCGAAACATGGTATAGACATATTATGTTTGGATTTATTAATTATTTTAATAGTTTTAGAAGTCAAATTTCGATATTTTATAATAAAATTATATTTTATTAGACAGAGTGTGTCGCTACAAGTATTTTTAATTTCAATGGTGGATAGGGGATAAAAAACTGAACGGAAAATGTCTAAACAATCTTCAATAGTTGCCGAGATAATCAGCATTTTCTGATTTCTTCAAAAACATTCGTGAACTGCAGTGAAACTGACCTACGCAATACTGGGTCTTGAAAAGTAGAATAAACTTTGAACCCATGAACGAGTTCAATGTCACACAACGTATAAAATTTCTCTATTTCCTGTGAGATAAGTGTTTGTGAGAGTTAATAATTTAATTTTAAAGCGAATTTTAAAGTTTACATTTTTACAGATTTTCAAACTTTTAATATTGAAATTTGGGCATTAATCAATTCGGAAGTTTAGAATTAATTTGGAATTGGATGCAGAACATTTTAGAGGGCATTGAAGGATTAGCTTCTTAGTTATTAGAGTAATTCATTATTTAATATGCCATATTAAGTATTGAAAATTAGTGTTAATTAATCTTATTGCGAAACATTCCCTAGGATAAAATTTCAGTTTAATAAAATAATTTAATTTCTTTTTCTAACGATACAAAAAGAAAATCATAATTGCGACGGCATTGTCTCACTAGCTTGGTCGACTCGAGTCGCCGATAATGCTAGCGTATTTATTTTCCAATACAAAATGTAATTACCCATTTAATGTTTACTCTTAGAAAAAAAAACAACTATGCTTTTTTTTTTTAATGTTGACCTCATTTTTATAGCAATAATTTAGAGATATTGCGTTTGTTTTGAATATCAATTTCAGTGAAAATTTAGATTTAATTATCAAAAAAAAATATCTCTATAAAAAAATCATTTTTTACATTTTAATAGACCGTACAATAGAATGTACTAATTTAATTTCGAAATCAAATTGTACATCGTATCATAGGTACAACATTATGTGTCAGCTAATAAAAAAGCACGTAGCATGAAACAGTTCTACAATTTTACACTTGGTACTAGGTTTTGTTACTATGCTGTATCAAGCAATGCCAACTTGTTTAATAACATTGCATTAACTTCGCTTTAGTCATTCTTTAAAAGTAAAAACAGGAACAAAAAAAATTTTATTAGCAGGTTATTGATAAATTTCTTGGGATTGTTATGATAAAGTGAGAATCGAAAATAATAAGGTAAAGAGAACAACAGATTAGAAAGAAACACTTTAGTGTTTCTTTCTAAAGAAATGTAAAATTAAATCAGTTAAATGTTGAATTTAGAGCGAGTAACTTTGATTAGATCTGAACTTTTTTGAAAGTGTTTTGAAATATTTTCTAAACAATTATGGCAAATAATACTACAGCAGAATGGTGTAGCAATGTGAAATTTCGCGACATGTTGAAGTTTCCAATTCTACAGTGTGGTGTGTATTACGGGAAAATGGGCACTATCCGTATCACATACACCGTGTCCATTCTTTGGAACCGCAAGATTATTTAAATCGACTACAATTTTGTCATTACTAATGGGTGATTAGTAAAAATTGAAGGCAATCTGGAATTGCGTCATAAGTTTTATTTACGGACTAAGCATGCTTTAGACGATTTGGAGTTTTGAATAGCAGAAATAGCCACATTTGGAGCGAAGAAAACCTGCATGCTTATCGTCTTATTAGTTTCCAATGACAGTCACGAATTAATGTACGGGCTGGCATTGTGGGAAATTATTTGATCGGTCCCTTCGTTTTACCTTCTCGTTGAACTGGAGAAAGGTATTTGGATTTTTTGAGGAACAATTTATGGGAACTATTGGATGATGCCCCATACCAATTACGTCATGATATGTGGGTCATGCATGACGGAGTTGCACCTCATTTTTAGTCTAATGTTAGATCTGTTTTGAATGAAAAATGTCCAAATAGGTTGATTGGCCGTGGAGGACCTATTGCGTGGCCAGCTAAATCTCCTTATTTAAATCTCTTAAATTTTTATTTATGGGGCTACATGAAATATCTAGTGTACAAAGAGCCTTTTGACAATGAAGATCAACTTCATGCACGAATTTTTGAATTTGCACGAGTAATTCGTGAAAAAGCTGCAGAACAATTCCCAAGAGTTCACAATTCTTTTATAAATCGGGCTCGGCATACGATTGAAGAAAAAGATGGTCATATTGAACACAATCTGTGAATATCTAATAAATTTCTAGTGAACTGATAGTGATGTTTTAGTGAATCATTAATGTCGATATTGTACTTTTAGTGTAAAGTTGAATGTAATTTGTATTATCTGACATAGTATTCATTGTCTAGTGTTGTGATCATCTGTTTATGTAATGATAGCTGATTAATTGCGGGCGGCAGCGGGGTGATAAGTCATACCACTGCCTGGTAACTTGAAGTTCATTACTAATTTGCTGCAGTAATTACACCAAATAATTAGTGGTATACAGGTATTGCCGTAATCTGCATTACGCTAATAAAGGTAACATTAAAGTACTGTTTGTGTAATTGATAAGTTGCTATCTAATTTGTTAGCATGTTTTGATTTACACAAAACACATTTTTTAAAAACTAGGCATGACTAAAGTCAAATAGTTTTGTTGGCTTTAAAAACAATTTGGTAGAAATTATTATGAAATAAAAGATTTGACATACTCTCGTCTGATTGAAATTAGGCGAAGAAAGTGGAAATTAGAATTAAAAAATTAAATGTAAAGAAATAACTTGAAAATAGATTTTCCATTTTTTTAAATAAAAAACTTTAAATTTTTCAATTTTACATTACATAACTTTTACAATTTTTTTTAAATTTTGAAGTGTTTTTGAAAGATATTCTTATGACTAAATAAACATGTTCAATTTTTCTTATTAAATTTTTTAAATTTTAATTTCAAGACATTAGTAAAAAATAAAAATAAACAAGCCTAACCTTCAAACATTTGCTGCAAAAAAAATTATTAAGAATAGTTAAACCACTATTATGAACTCTTAACTAGTATTAAAACTATAATCGACTCTCTTAATTTTGATGTTCAACTAGGTAGTTATTCGCCTAGTCACAGTTCTACCCAGCAAACCTCTCGTCAATGCCCACGACAGAGTCTTAAACTTCCTCAAATAAAGATTCCCACTATCTCTGGAAATATAACACAGTGGGACTCTTTTTATCAGTTATATTTTGCATTAATTCGGGACAATGAGACCTTAACAAACATCAGATATATAAAAAATTTATATATCTTAAATCGCTGTTAAAGGGGGAACTTCTTCGCTTAGTTGAATCATTAATGTTAATAAATGACAATTTTGAACTCGCGTTGAATATATTAATCGAACGATACCATCATAATTTGGCCACTATAAATACATTGGTTAGTTCTAAAATTAATTACCCTAAAGTTTCAAAAATTACGGCAAATACACTTAGGAAATTTACAACTACCTGCAAATATACTTTAGAATGTATAAAAAATCTGAAATTCCGGTAGAATCTTGGAACTCATTACTGTTAAACTTATTAGAAAGAAAGCTAGATTATAACACAAAACGGGTTTTTGAATCTGAAAGAGATATAAGATCACTACCAACAATATCCGAATTTTTTACATTTCTGAAAAAAAGATGCAAAATTTTGGAAAATATTTCAACTAGTGAATTGCAACCTTCAAAGTTTTTATCGCATACTGGTAAACAATCAGCTAAAGTAGCTCATTTTGCTTTTAATAAATCATTTAATGAAAAACAAAATGCTAGTACTCCTTCCGCTCTATACTATAAAGCTAACCAACAATCAAGCAAAACTTGCTTATATTGCACGAAATCGGGTCATAGAATTTACGCTTGTTTTTTATTTAAAAATTTAACATATTACGGAAAGCTGAATTCTATAAAAAGCAAGGCATTATTTAGCTGTTTAGGTGTAAAACATGTCACAAGCAATTGCAACTCATGCGGTTTCTCTATTTGCTCTAGAAAATATCGCACATTATTACACATACATACTTCTAATATACAACATACTCAGCAGACTGATAATGACATTACGCATGTTATGATTAGACATCAGCATGAAAATCTACTCGCTACAAATCAATCTATTAATCAAAGTGAATCTCCCAGCGCAAATAATATGCTACCTCCGACAATTTCTCAACCATCTGTCCAAAATTTAAGTACCCACCATGTTTTACTTGTCACCGCAACAGTAACAGTTTACACCGCTAAAAATCAGCAAATACAGGCAAAGGTGTAGCTAGATTCTGGCAACCAGAATTCGTTTATCACTAATGATTTCGTAGCTAAACTAGGAGTAACACCATATAAAAAAAACATTTGAAATCTCAGGAATTGCCCAGTCGTTAAGTACAATAAATAATATGTCAAACGTTATAATTCATTCTAAGAATTACCAAGATAAAACTTTTACGTTCCCTTGCGTAATATTAGATAAACTTACTTGTATGTTACCACAAGTATACATAAACACAGAAGCTATTAAAATACCCAATATCATTTTATTAGCAAACTCTACCTACTTTATCTCATCCAATATTGACATTTTGATAGGTGTTGAGATTTATTATGACTTATTACTTAATGAAGTTCACACGTTGGGTAAAAATCTACCTTGCCTACAAAACACTTGGTTGGGTTGGGTTATAACAGGTAGAATTCCCTGCCCAAACAATTCAATGGATCACTTGTCTCTCCTTAGCTGTCCAATCAACAATGTTTCACTTATCATCACCTCTAACGTGTCAAATGACGCACTAAACAACATTGTGACTAAATTTTGGCAATTAGAAAAGGTCCCTGAAGTAACACATCGTACCATTGACGAAGAACTCGCTGAAAATATTTTTGTGAAGACTACCATTAGACTAAAAGATGGTTCTTATCAAGTTAACATCCCTGTTAAAACAGATGACGAATACATTAAATGAATCATTCTTACAAGCAAAAAAGAGATTTGCAAGTTTGGAGCGATGTTTTGCATGGAACCCCGAAGCCCAAATTGACTGGGATAGTAATCTTCCAAAATCACTATTAAATGACTGAATTCATTTCGTTACAGAATTAAATAATATTAATAAAATAACGATTCCTCGATGTTTATTTTCACCATCTAAAATTGGAAAAATTGAACTACATGGTTTTTCCTACGCAAGCATGAAAGCATATGTTGCATGCATATATGTAAGAACGGTATATGCAGACCAGACTGTTTCCTGTAACCTATTAACAGCGAAGTCTCGAGTAGCACCAATCAAAACGACTTTCTTCCACGACTTGAATTATGTGCCATGCATCTTTTAGCTAAACTAATTCGGAAAATAACAATCACCATTAAAGCAACGTGCAATTATTAGTCAGTAATTCTATGGAGTGATTCAACAATTGCTCTGTGTTGGGTTCACTCGCATCCATCTAAATGTCAATTTTTGTAGCCAATAGGATATCTCAAATCCAGGAATCAACTACTGGATACCCCTGGTACCATGTCAAATCTATAGATAATCTTGCAGATTTGGCATCCAGAGGTGCTGATCCTAACAAATTAAAAGAATCGCATCTATGATGGCATGGGCCATCATATCTACACAATTACAATTTTGATCTACACAATGCCAAGAATAACATTCACGTTGATAACCCGCCTGAAGCAAAAAGAATTTTATTAATTCAAATACCAAATTTTAATAGTCCATTTTGGCCTGACTTAATAACTAAATACTCTAAATTTTTTAAACTGCAACGCGTAGTCGCTTATACGTTTTATTAATAACTGTCAAAAGAATAATACGAAATTAACTGACGTTACATTAGTGACTGAAGAACTAAGACGTGCTCATGACAAAATCTTTATGCAAATGCAAATCGCCTCATTTCATAACGAAATTTTTGAACTCAAAAATAGAAAATTTTTTATCAAATAAAAAATTGACATTTCGGAATCCTTTTATTGACCATTTTGGATTTTTATGTGTAAGAGTTCGGTTAGATAACGCTGATATTCCATATAGGCAAAAACATCCTATATTGCTACCAGATCATTCTCATTTAACAAATCTCTTAATAACTCGAGAACACATTAGATTGGGTTATGCTGGCGCTCAATCAGTATTATCAAATATAAGATGTCAATATTGACCTTTAAATGGTTTAAGACAAATAAAAAAGATACTATATGGGTGTATTACTTGCCTTTGATTTAGACCCATATCTAGTCAACAAATTATGGGAAACCCTAAAGAACACATCACAATTACGCGTCCACTTCAGAATTTATGTGTTGATTTTGGAGGTCCATTCATGATAAAAACTTAAAACCTTAAGAGAGCACCCCTGCAAAAATGTTATATGGCAGTTTTCGTGTGCATGTGTACCAAAGCTGTGCATATCGAGCTTGTATCTAGTTTAACAACAGATACATTTTTATTAACGTTAAAAAGATTCATTGCACGTAGAGGCAACCCTGCAATAATATACTCAGACAATGGCACCAATTTTGTAGGTAGCCGAAATAAATTGAAAGAGCTTCACCAATTATTTACTACCTCACATAATACATTAAATCTATTGTAGACTTTTCTTCCGTACACGGTAAAAAATGGAAATTTATTCCACCCCGCAGCCCCCACTGGGAAGCAGCAGTAACAAGCGCTAACAATCATCTTTTGCGAATAATAGGATATTCACATTTCACGTTTGAGGAGTTCAATACCATTTTAACTCAAATACAGGCCATATTGAACTCGCGCCCATTATATCCACGGTCTTCCGGTTCTGCTGATTTCAATGCATTAACACCAGGACATTTTTTAATTGGTTCATCTCTTATTACATACCCTGAACCACAGTTAACCCGATTACCTACTAATCGCCTGTCTTTTTACCAACAACTGATAAAAATTAAACAAGTATTTTGGAAAAAGTGGTCTAGTGACTATATTAATAGGTTACAAAATCGTCCGAAATGGAATACTGCAACAAGAAATTTGCAGATTAATGACTTGTTATTGGGCAAGGAAGATAACACTCCACCCTTAACTTGACCATAGGCGCAGATTGTTGAAGTACTACCTGGTAAAGACGGCAAAATTAGTGTTGTCAAAGTAAAGACACAAAACGGTGTCTTTATCAGACCAATCACAAAATTAGTTCTATTACCTGTAAATGCATCCTGAAAATAATCTTTCAACACTTATGTATCTTTATTATTATTAGTATTAATATTAGATCTTAAACATAAGTCTTTCTGTACATTGTACTTAATATGTATAAGTAATTTAACTCTGTTGTTATAGGCACTAGATTGTGAATTTTAAAAATCATGTGTGCTTTGAAGTTAACACTTCAAGGCGGGCAGGATGTTGGGACTTCAAGTAAAGCAATTTTTATTTTGTCATTTATCAAGTAATCTATATATTTGGTATAATCCAACATCTACATTCAATTAACTAAGGTACTGCAAAAAGGAAGGTATCATATAAATGTCCACCTATATTTACTAATCCCTCACGCTCATAATATTTTACCATATTTTCCCTTAAAAACCTTTGCCAGATTGTCAAAATTTATTGCTTTAGATAAAGTTTTTTTTTTGGTAAAAGTCTGTGACTTTTGTCACAGACTTTTACCAAATGTGTAAAACATTTGAAAAAGTATAGTATTTCTATTCCTTCAAAAGAAGAGTTGCTTTGTGTTAAAAACTATCTAAAAAAATACTTCTGAAGGTAAATGTATTGAGAATTGAGATAAGTATAATATAATCATTAATTTAAATTTTAAATATTGTAGAAAGCCACATTTTGAAGAAAATCTATCAGCAGCGAATTGCATTTGAGGACACCTATGAAATGTTCAAGGGAGTGTTAACTTTATCTTTGTAAGATTGGCGACTGATGATGATTGTAACTGCTTCTTTCTGTTTCTAGAAATGTTATAATCTGTATTGTACATTTAGCAAAATATAAAATCAGACCGATTTTATTTTAAAGATTTAAAGGATTTCTTATTAAAGGGAATATGATTTTTGCTGGTGGTGGTGGTGGTGGTGGTACCTGCATCAGGTATTTAAGCCGTATGCTCATAGTAATGTTAAAGTATTCATTTCAACTACATAATTCTGAATTTGTTCTTTAGTGTTTGTTAGAGGCTCAAGAAAAAAAATTAAAATGTAAGTAACTATATTATTATCTAATTCTTCATATCTTTTTGCTCATATTATATATATATATATATATATATATATATATATTAGATGGATTTAGACGCTTTGAATAATCCTGTTAAATACGTTCGAAAAGAGTTAGTAAAATTACAAGATTTGGTACCAAACCAAAAATATGCAATTATGGGAATTAAAATTTCAAACAGCCGTTATGGAGAAGCAGTACAAGTGGATCTTCCAGATAATAAGATTCTGTTTCTGCCCCTACGAGTAACGGACATTTTTAAGAAAAATTTGCACCATTTTTTGCCGGGCAAGTTCAGCATAATTTTTAAAGAATTAATTTGCAGTTAATAATTTAAATTCGACTCCGGTCTTTGAAGTGGCTCTCAGTTAATTCAGTTAATACAAAACGTTAAAAAATTAAAATTATCTTCATGATTTTTCTTTCTAAAGTCAATAATTACTTTTCCAGATTTCCCAGTTTTCAACCTGTTAATATATATTTAAAATAGTTACAAGAAAATAAAACGATTTATATTTTAAAAATGTATATTACAATATGTATATTATTGCTACTATAATAAATTTTCAATTATCAAGTCAACAAATATTTTTTCTTTATTTATTAACATGCATCCTTTCAAACAAAAACTGCGCTCATCAAATGCTAAATTGTGTATTTCATGTTCAAACTTGTCTAATAGTTCAAACAGATCTTTATCAATTTGATCAGCACTTAAAACGCATTTATTTTCACAAGGCGTCATGTTTATACAATTTTTGTAAAACAACTAATTTTTTTTTCATATTATATTTTTCTCATGAATCCAGCTATTATGACAATTATCAAAACCAAGCCATTTTACATATACCATGTTGCCTTTTTTCTTTAACACTTTCTCAACTAAATAGATATCTGGTTGCTTTGTCTTCTGCAATTCGTAACTATAGAAAGATCCCTTTATTGGCTGTTTATTTAAATCTTCCAACAAATACGTCACAGGATTGGTGTAATTGATTTTGATAATTTTAAATAGTTCAGTGGTCCAGTTAGGTGTGTACCCTTTATCGAAAACATGCTTTTCTTTACTGATGCGTGCCATATTGCCAACATTGAATTTCCATCCTGGAAAGATTTTCATATGGTTATAGATTGTATCCAACAACTTTTTCTCAATTGTCGCACCAACAACATCACATGGTTTCATTTTAATTGTACTATGTTTTGCTTCATTATAATTTTTGACAATAACTGGTAAAATTGAAATCCACTTGTGCGTTCCATTTAAACTGAAATATTTATACAGTCGTTCTTTTATAGTACGAATTGTTCGTTCAGCAATGGCTGCTTTCATTCGCGAATATGTTGAATAGTCATTAATTTTGTATTCTTTAAGCAAATCTTGAAAATGACGATTGTAGAATTCTTTGCCTTGATCAGTTTGTTAGTTTTTAGGGCGACGCTTTGAGGTAGTTAATTTTTTAAAAAACGCTTCCACCACCGAATCACCAGATTTATTTTTTAGCGGTTCGGCCCAAATATATTTAGAAAAACAATCAATAACAAGCAGAAAATATTTAAACTCGTTATTTTCTTTTGCGTATGTATCCATTTGAGTAAGATCTGCTTGACTGGGTAAATTAACATTACATATTTTTAAACCTCCAATATCTAAATCACCATTATTGTGAATGAAAATAATGATGAGGAAGTAGGCGAGGAAGAAATCTGATAATGTAAATATTTATCGGACGAACGTCCAAATTTATCTATACTCATCACCGTTGTTTAACTAAATAATAATACTCATGCATGGTAATATATAACTTTTGCTTTTTTTAATGCTTCAATAATTGACGCAATCTCATTACTATGAGAAGAATTACCTGCTTGTTGCGATGCGAATAGCAATCGTAATCTATCAACTAGTTCATTAACATCATCCCAATAAACATATTCTACTGGCTTGGAATTATAGACCATATTACAGTTTCCACCTTGCTTTATCAACAATGGACGAATAATACGTCGATATTTCTGATTCCTGATTTTAACTATTCTGCCTTGAGAAGAGTAACCCTTTCTGTATAGATTTGTGTCATCTAATATGCGATCAAATTCCTCGAGGTCTTTACAAGTATAATTTTTAGGATCTTTATAAAATAATAAATTATAAAGTCCCTTGCTACCTGTATATAGTTCTCTACCTATTATTATATGGCCAGCAGCTTTATCAAATTCAATTTTATTGGGACCCAAGGTCCATGTGTTAGTGATAGCATTATATCTTGGAGAATGAGTAATGTCAATATTAGGAGAATGCTGAAAATAGTCCTTTATAGGTTCTTGAGAAACCTATATCCAATAAATTAAATATTTATCTAATTGCGGTGTATCTGCATTACTAATTGTATCGTCGCTTTCATCTACTTCATCATCCCCCTCATCCAGCTCGTCTTCTTGTTCCATTTCTTCCTCCTCTTCTACTTCTTCATCTATCTTGCCAATTTGATCTACATCAGATATCTCGTTTTTTTTCAATTTTCTTTATATTTTTCATTTCGTTTCCATTTATTTTAGACTTTTTATTTTTAACAACCACATTGTCTGCTGCTAATTTTTTTAACTGATCAGGAACAGGTTTAAAAATTCGGTTCAATGTACCATCTTCATTAGAACGTCCCAATAGTAAGGCTAAATATTTTTTTCGGACATCATTTGCTAATTCTAAAAATTTTCTTTTGCGGGTACTTTCCGACTTATCTAGCAGTTTTTTTTTAAATAAAACTATTCAGGAATCTTTATAAATACATCAAAGCCACATCGATATCGACCATTATTTAATTCGAATTCTTTTGGTCCCCATTTTACATATTTCTTTAACTAGGAAATGACTATCATAATTTGAAAGATTACGACAAATTATTGGTGCTACAAATAATTTTTTAAAATTTAAGTTACAGGCTGCATGAGCTAGACTTCGCATAAGGCCATTATAATGATTATGATCCCTGACAATTTTATCATTAATTAGAAACGGTTTTTCACAAATGTGACAATCTTTAGCGGCTTCAACATCTAGTCCACTAGACATGGACACAGATGATTTAATCTTTTCTTAAATCTTGTTTGTTAATAACTCTAACTGATTTACTATCCATCCTACACAATTTTCTCCTCGATAAGAGTCGTAGTAGCAAAGTGATTGATCATAAGCATATTTTACATTATAGCCTACACTAAATGGCGTATGCTGTTGATAACAAATTTGACTTTTAATGCGTGAAATATCTATTTGCTCTAGGACACATTCAAAATCTAAATAAATTACGAAAGGTGCTTTTTGATTATATGCAATATTTTTGAACTCTACGTAATCATCACTTGGAACAGATATCGCAAACAAAAATTTTACGTTTATTAATCTGTTTTGATATGAGCCTAGACATATTTTTTATAAGGCAATAGTGATACTTAAGCTTCTCATCTTCCGTGTTATCATCGGGTAACGGAGAGTAATCATTTATTTTAGGATAATATTTATTTTGTATGTACAATAAATTCACATGTTTTTCTAATTTGGTGTCCGTTATTCTGCAAGGTACTGTTATATAATTTTTTTGTTTTTCGGTGTTTTCATGTAACTCTAACGCATAAACATTCACTAAAATGTTATTAAGTTTTTCAAATATACTTATTTGACCTATTGAAATTGGCAATTGTAAGCCATCTGTTTTTAATACATTTAAATAATGTGGATACGATGAAATTCTATCTGAATGATTAGTAGCAGGATAAAGTCCTGCAATAACGCTCCAATAAAAACATGAATTATCATAATTTTTTATATTAAGACACGTCTTTTTATTAGAAATTTCTTTAGGTAATTTAATATAGGATGAAGCAGCAAGACCGAATTCATATTTATTTATATTAATTTGTAAATTAACTATTTCGTTCAGGGCCTAAACACTATCACGTTCTTGAAATTCACCCATTTTATGTAATATTTGGTCAATGACGTTATTTTTAAACCAGTTTACTAAATCCGTGCCACTATCAATTTTTTCGTTTCTGGTATGAACATACTTATATCCCAAAATTTCTATATTTTTTTTGATGGTGATATATTGAGCGCATAAACAGGGGTTGACCTTAAGTACATTCATTGATTTGAATATATTATTTACACGTCTCTTAAAAAGTTCAAATGAATTTTTAAAAAATTTTGCGGCATCTGTGTGTCTTATGTTGTAAATGATGCCTGTTCGGATACGGTTGTTAAATGCAGATTTTAGATTGTGCCAAATTATTATATCACTTCTCTTAGCAGCTCGCAAATTACTACCAGTGTGAGTCTGGTAATTATTATTTTTTAATGTAAGACGAAATCTTCTTAAGTGACTTAAATTAGTAGAAAGCTTATTACGAACACTTACTGGTTGCTTCTTACGCATGATTTTCATGATGTCTCGGATACTTTTGTTGATTTCCCTGATCCATGTGCTCCTTTCTAGATTGGAACTTTCTTGTAACAATGGTACAGCTTTTGAAAGTATATTTACTATATTACTGCTTAAATTAATTGCAATTTCCATGATCACTATATGAACACTTATACCATTGGAAACAATACTATTAACTTTATAATATTACAAGCAACCAGAAATTTAATTCTTTGTAGTAGAACAGTATAACATTACTATGAGCATACGGCTTAAATACCTGATGCAGGTACCACCATCACCATAACCACCACCAGCAAAAATTATAGTCCCTTTAATAAGAAATTCTTTAAAAATTTAAAAGAAAATCGGTCTGATTTTATATTTTGCTAAATATATAATAGAGATTATGACATTTCTAGAAACATTTTTCATCCTTATAATCTTTTCTAATAACATCCTGTTAAAGATCTCTTTATATTAAAAATACAGATTATCATTCCACGCATTCTAAAATTCCTTAAGAGAAATGTGTTTTAAGTGCTGTTCAAATTGATAAATATCGGTTTTGTCATGAAGCAAAACCTTTATTATTATTAAATACAATAAACAATGATTGATGTTCGGCTAAACATTAGGCCTTTTGTAAAATTAAATAATGTCCTCTTAATTTGAAGCATTTAAATAAGGAAACACTAATATGTATTGGATATACGAGATTTTCTACAATAACTGAATGATTGATGATCGACTAAACATTAGACTTTTTATAAAGTTAAATAATACCCTCGAATAGGAAGAATTTGAATGGCAAACACCAGTACATATTTAAATATGTATTGGATTCGTCATATATATTTTAGTACAATGTAATTAGACCATTTACGTTTTATTTGTTGTAAGAATATAAACATAACAGGTGATAATAATGAGGAATTAAAAATGATTGAAATTACTAGACAGGAAAAGACTATATGCTTAACAGTATCTGATTTGGTTAACAAAATATTCATCAATATGTCGGTCCCTTAATTAATAAGCTAAATTTAATTGACTTTATCACATTTTATAATAATTTTATAAAAGCTGATTTTATAGTCATTTGTATATGGCTAAATATGTTAATTTAGATTTAATACAGATTATAACATTTATAGAAAAAATTTTCACTCTTATACTCCTTTCAAATAACATTCTGTTAAAGATCTCGGTAGATTTTATATTTTTTATTAAAAATACAGATTATTGTTCGGCACAACCCAAAATTCAATTTATATACTCAATCCAACATAATGGATGTCGGTTGGCTTTGTGGTTCAGTGGTGAGGTCCTTATACTCCCATAAAACTTTATAGGTTCGATTCTTATTCACATCTAAAAATTTTATTTTAAAGATCTTCTCGATCATCTGTCTCTCTCTCTCTCTGCTTTTCCTTTACTCCCCTGCTTTACTGTTGCAATGACGAGGTGTGCTTTACCAGATTAAAAATAGGCGTAAGGACGCCTATTATGACTGCGCCTCGACGGCATCTTTATGCTTATCCATGTGGGAAGCACGTCTCACAAGCCTTCACACTTTTTCAAATTCTTGACAATATCTGATGCTACCGACCTCTATCCACGCAACATCAAACTTCAAACATTACATCCAAAGAATCCTTGGAAAACATATTGAAACTTGGCGCCACATTTCAAAAATAAATATGACATTTCATTGACGTAAAAAAATATGACATTGATAATTGACACACAAAATTCAAAAAATTGACACATAAAGCGCCATTTAACATAAAAATAGAAAAATGAAAATTTTTCAATTGGCCAAATTTTGAACCAGTGGTCTAGTTCTGCTGTTGTATATCTACTCGCGGATTTACCTACACCAACGTGCTTGTTCTATAAAAAATTCGGCACGTTCTCTTTTATAATAGTTAAAAATAAATATTTAATAGTTTTGGAACTCAGTTTATGTTTACATTTAATCAATTTACACATTTTAATTATAATATTATTGTTTAATTATTATAATTAATGCAACAATTTAAGTTACGTTATTTGAATAAAAAGCATATTAGCGCCGGTTAACTGTCTACTCTGAGTTTGTTTGCACCTTATGTTCTGCTGCCCTACCCTGTGACGTAATGTATTGTTCATGAATGAATAAACATAGAAATGATCATTAATTGTCATATCAATTATCATTTTTTATTAGTTAATTACTAATTTTACTTTTAAATCATTGTACTCAGCACAAATTAAAATCCTTAACATTCCAAACAACACAACAAAATAAGCAACATTATTCCGTTTTTTCGATATAAACCGAAATTAAATTACATTATTGGACTGAGATTTGCTTTGATGGAATGTTAAATGTACAGTTAGTAATGTTAGTTAATACTCATTTGCAATGCTTGATATAATGAATTAAAAAATACGAGTATGTTTAATAACATGTTGAATAACATACTCGTATTCATCCTTTTTTCGTGTCTGTATTGTATTCATTCATGTTATAACGACGCGGTAGCGTAGTGATTTTTAAATAAGATTAATGGCATTTACCATAAGAGATTGCGTAACACATATATAATTAATAATTAAATAATAAGCAAGTTATTTATCTATGACACGGCATCATAATGTATTTCCATAAAATGTTGACGTAATGGGCAATTATGTCAAATAGAAAACCCCACATATAACATATACCCCTAAATATTATCAGTAATTGTGCTACCGACAACCATATACCATGCCGTATTTATACAATGACGCCGTTAGCAAAAGCCAAAATAGTTATATTCGTATTAGCTACCAAGTCAAATCTTATCTCAAACAAGTATTTGAATGGATAAAAAAACAGTTCAAGGGAAACATCGTTTTATGTTTCTGACTTTTATTGTCACTATATTAAATTTATGTCCGTTAGTATTTTCTGTTAGAGAGCAAACAAGAATAAAACTAATTTAGGGTTCAAACTTCTGCTAAAATACATTTTTTTTTAAGATTTAGTGAATGCCACTACACGGCAATAACTTTAAAAATGTGAAAAAACTGGCCGGGTGACAATATTTGGAGAAATCAGATGATAAGAATGATATGCAAATTTAAATTTGATTTAAAGACAATTTGCTAATTAATTGTTTTTCTTCTTATATGATACAAAACTGCCATTAGATTCGTGTCTAGTTTCAATATTCGATACAGTTTCTAATATAGATATTTATTTATATTTCCTTGATTATTTATAGAATAATTAAAGCGGAGAAATAGAATGTTTCTGGCTGCCGCAGTTTGATTGAATTTCGTATACCCGCATCATCTTTGAACACTAGTAGATATTACATAAACTTCCCGTTTAAATTTAAATTCAAGTTCCATTTTTTTCTCAAAGAGACGTTATATTGTATAATTATTATTATAAAATTTTCTCCAATCTACGTCTCAAAAAGTTATATAATATATATTTAAGCAATATACATATAAAAAATCATAATATAACACGTATTTCGGTATAAACCATCCTCAGATATTATGACAAGAATATAATTATGAAAAGAAATATTTATGAAAAGTAATTCAAATTGACAATTAAGAAAATTATGTCAATATATGAAATTTAATGACTTTAGCGAACCAGTTTAAACTGGTGGAATATGATTAACTGAAAGCAAGGGTGAAAAAAAAAAAAATTCTGTCGTCGAAATATAATTTTTTTGGAAACTGATACGTTCTAGTATCGTTGTTCTTTCTTTTCTTCTCTGGTAGGGGTTCCATTGGTTTTTATATCACCCAACTTTCCCAACTCTTGGGTCGTTAAAGCCGGTCCCCTGGTAGATGGTATACGTCGGCATAATTTTCTCATACTCGTAATTTATCTGCTTCCTCGGTGTTTAACCCGCCCATTCTCTGGATAGATCCTGGATCCTCTGAATCCAGATATCCATCTCTCTAAACAGTTTATCTATTCGTTTAACTAATATTTAACTGTCCCTATATGCCCAAACTTCGTCTTCTGTTTCTACTCTAGGCTGTACATTCATTAACGTTATCTCTTCCTCTCTTATGTTTATGTTAAGTCTAGGGACGTATTGTTTTTCTGGTCGTTGGTAAATTTTTGCATTGGTCACCTATTTTCATGTATCATGTTGCAGATCCGTTCGCTTGCTTCGCCCACATCTTCTTCATCTTTGGCTACCTGTATTGTTTCCCTCAGGTTTTTGCAATTTCTTGCCTTAATTATGGATTTAGTATTTTGCAGCTTCAAACCGTTGGCGAATGCATTTACTGCTAGCTTTTGGTAGGTCTCTGCTAGCACTTCCCGTGATTTTCCATTTCCATCAGCTTGCGCTATTGTTAGATCTTGCGTCCGCTGCTCGATGCCTATGACAAACTCCTCTATGTTTTTAGGATTTTGTTTGGCGTTGTGCAGTGCCACTGATAATACCCCGGGGAACTCCTTTTGTATAAAAAAGTTTCCATTTTCTTAGTGGCCCATTTAAACCGTTACAGAACCATTGAAGTAATTAGGTTTTGAATTTAAGTTTAAAATAATAAAGCAAAATTTTAGTTTATTTTTAAGAAAAACTTACACTTACGGATTTCTTATACGATGATTTTTAGACATGTGCATTAAATTTAGCATGGTAAAACCATCCGATTTCAAGTTTAGGATGCATTTTTCAATTATATACAATACTGGTATGAAATATTTTTTTCCCTATCCCTGCGAATGTAATCCATAACATGTGCCTAAATACACATATAAGCTATATGTAAAGGCTATACTATATTATAATATAACGGGCTATACTATAAGCCGGAATCAAAAATAGAACGTATATTCTAAATTATAAATCGTTATTAATAAAAAGAAATACTCTCGCAAAAATAAAATAATTCAATCAATAAATTCGGTTTTAAACAAGCGTATATACCTTTCACTCTTACCTTTAATTTCTATAGCTGTATTTAAAGAAATGAAATATTTGAAATAAATGAAATATACTGTAAATTTGAATTATACCTTTTTCCTAGAAAATAAAAGTAAATGCAATAATTAAACCTTATAACTAATAATAATAAATAAAATAATCTTATGGCAACAGGTACCATACCGCTATAGGGTGAAAAATACTGAACATAAATTAAATGACTAAATAATTCAGCCAATTATCGGCGATCATAGGCCTTTCCTTGACACGTAGGTAGGAAAAGGAAGCCGTTCGAGAGCTTGATTCTTGACAGTGTAACGCCCATCGATGGGTTAAGCCGTTTCTTCAAATAATTCGGCTTCATGCTCGGGCGCCACCCTTTGATTTCGGATGCCTTACGGCTGCCTCACAACTCCAAAGGGAAAGTTGGGGGAAAAGCCAGTACGAGCAGCTTTTAGACAGTGGAGAAGATAAACTAGGTTTCAGGAAAGAGTGAAAGAAAAGCCAGAAGAAATACTAAAAACATCATGTTATAAAATTAAAATAGAATACAACTCCGATAAATAAGAAACTAAACATAAACATACCTGGTAGCTGGGTCCAGTAAAAAAAGCGAAAATCAAACAAGACGAAATAAATAGAAAAACATAAACTTAAAAACTTACTCTCTACCACTGGACCTCAGCATAATTACCCAATACTAACGGCAGCAGGCACCACAACATAAACACAGAAACAGAATATTTCGCGGCTACCGATGTTGGCGTGGCACACGCCACCGCGACCTGCCCAATCCAACCAAACATGATACTCTGGCTCCCGAAAAACTCTCTTGCTAACCACAGCACCCTCTGGTTAGAAAGGTTAGAATCGGACTGCCGGAGAACTCACTTGCTAGTCCGAAGCTGGAAAGGTTAGAATCTGGCTGCCGGAGAACTCGCATGCTAGCCAAAAGCTGGAGAAGGAATATTCTGGTTGCCGGAGAACTCGCATGCTAACCAGAAGTAAGGAAAGGTTAGAATCGGACTGCCGGAGATCTCACTTGCTAGTGCGAAGCTGGTAAGGATAGAACCTGGCTGCCGGAGAACTTGCTTGCTAGCCAGAAGAGGGAAAGGACAGGGTTTTGTTTGGATTGGGCAGGCAGGGCGGCCCAGGCCCCGCCTCCATCCCGGTTCCGATCTCCTTGCCTTTATGATGTGTTGAAGGAGTAGTCCCGACGGTCAGGACTCTCTGTTTTCTACAGAAACAGCCCTTTATATACCGTTTTGGGTCGCGTAATTCGGAAGGCGCGTAGTGGGGAATGCTAGATGCGCATAGGGGTGGTTTCTGCTACAGTATTTATTCGGTTAACAGCTTACAGTTCGATAATAATCTATTTTTATAGTTGATAATGCCTTGTCTAAGTGATGCAATTAAATGACTTTCGGTAAAGACGACATGCCTGATTACAATGGCATTGTCTTCAGAGATTATCATAGATAATATTTTGTTTGTATTTCATAAAAATCGGTTGACGCAACACTTAGAAAACGGCATTTTACATTAAGAGAAAAATAAAGAATAAATCCATTCTATCATAATCTAAACATTAATTTCGGAGCCTATTCTAGGCCAAAAATATAACACGGAACATAAACTAAATATTTGATACTACGGTCATTCATTGGCTTAATTAATATTAATGAAATAATCAATACAATATTATTGCTATTGAAAATCGGTCTTAAACGTAAAGTGTTCGAAAAGTGAAAGGTCGGGGTAGTTTTCTTAAATAAACAAATTCTTTCTTGTAAACAGTGACCATAGACCATGGCTCTACTTCCCTTCCCAGCGGAATTAAATTATTAAAGCATTCTCAAATTTAGTAACTTCGTTACAACAGGAAACTGAATCTCGACACCTCGATCACCAGGGGAAAAGAGAAGCCGTTCGAGAACTCGATTGGCGAAAGGAACTGGATCTTGAGACCTCGACCACCAGGGGAAAAGAGTAGCCATTCGAAAACTCGATTGGCCAAAGGAAAGGGTTAGGTCAAGCTAAATCTGTTTTTACTTTTACAATCCAAATGGTCATAGTTAATATTTTTTAATAATACCTATAATTATACTCTATGTATTAGTTCTATTCAACAAAAATTTACCGCTAAACAATTTAACGAAAGACACCCACCTATTCTGGGCGCTGCTAAGTCGCCAGTATAAAAAATAGATTAACAATGATGTTTTGTATTGGTATACTGCACTAATTGAGCTTTCTAGATGATATAATAGGACTGTATAAATGATACGATGTTCTTGCATTTAATTTATTATCACGTACTTATAATTTTTAGAAATTTGCACTAGATATTTACCCTTTTTGGCTTCTTAATGTTAAGATGGATAAATGCTTACTTGTGGTCGAGTATGTCTGGATTGAGTTTTGGTGTATAATGCTGAGATAATTTTTGGATTTGTGTTTAGTTTAGTTGATGTGTTTTTATATGATTGTCGAGATGAATCTTAGACCTTTTTTTTTTAGTTGTTTCTTGTATGAGTATCGATAGAATTCTCCCTGTACTGTTTAGTTTTCTGACAAGGAGACAAATTTCCCCCACCCTTCTATCAATATTTTGGTGGTACTGGAATTTACCCTATCGTCAAAAATTCTTCCTGTATGAGTCAAGAGAATTTGGAAGGTTCTTATTGTAAAGGTTGAGATCAGAAATGCTGTCCTTTTTCATGGTTTTTACAACGTTAACCCTATCACTTTTATTACCCTTGACGACCAAAAAAAATCTTCGAGGTCGTCTGTGTCTAGGAATTCTGCTATCATGACAAAGAAGTGCCAAAAAAAATATAATAGAGCAGCAAAATAGCAACAAAAGAAAACCTCTTTTGTTTTTGGGGGAACGGATATCTCTCCGAGGTCGCACTAAATATTTTTTCATATTCGAACCCCACTTTTTACGTTACTTTGTTACAAAGGGGGTTTACATTTCAGGCAATTTTGAACGAAATTTTTACTTCAGCAATTTTCAATAAATGCTGCTTTCAAATGTTGCGTGCGTTTACACATGCAAAACAGTCTGTACTGAATTTCCCAAGAAAATACCGACAATTATAGAGGTACGCATGTGGCATTATATGGTCGCAAGACAATAAATAGTCATAAAAATTTCATTTTCTCTAAACCCTAACAAAAAATTGAATCAGAATTCAGTTTAAATTTCTACATCTTTCATTATGCATTTTTGCTCTTCGAGGGAAAAGCAATAAAAATAAAGATACATAAACCACTTGTTAAAGGTGGTTCGGCAAGACACAGATGTTCTAGCCTCGGCTAATAGTGATGGCTCTTGCCAGAACAAGAGAAATAGATAGGTGCTGACTCAATTGGAATTCACCAACAAAAAAAACCAAATTTGAACTATGTACATTTATTTACAACACTGGTTGAGATTATTTACAATGATTGAAATAATACAACTTTGATGTAAATACAAAACAACCACCTCAGATTCATGTAGTGAGAGAAAGTCTTTTGCCGTGAATATAAACTTTACAGTGCTAATCTTGTTCCCGATCAGTAGATTTCTTTTACTGTCGCGATGGAGTGAGCTAGTGATTTATTTTATCACTTGAGGACATGTAAGTAACTTTACTGTCGCGAGAGAGAGAGAGCTTATGCTTGAGACACGTGAGTGATTGGTTGTGAGATATGATTGTTGCGATACACTTGTGTAGAAACACTTTAAATTAGTCACTGTAAAATTGTATACTGTCTTCTTGAATGTTCCATTCCCATATACATAATAAAGAGGACGCACTGAGCACTGAACCACCATTAAACGTATATTGAAGGGCCCTCTCACAAGCGTGAATTTAATCGAAGTGGCGATTGGAAAATTCTTATAATTAATAAATTTGAACAATTTTCGATGCAAGTTTGATAAGAACAGAATGTGGAAATCTTATTCTATAATACATATCACTACTGAACAAAAATATCAATCAATAAAAAAGATACAATCAAAATCATATAAAAATTAGTAGAGTTCATCGTTCAGAAACGATAAAAAAGTGCATAGTAATTAACGTAAATATTGTATACAAACAAAAATTGGGTGAAAAGTAAATACATATTTAAATCTACGTAACAAAAAAAATTATTAGTAATTACAGAACCAAAACAACATATAGCAGCGAAATTTAAATCGCCGGCAAAACAAGTGCCATATGTAGTCAAGACGGATTTCTTTGGCTACTCCTCTGACGTCACGTTAATAAGCAGTAAACCGTATTTTCGAATGCCTTAGTGTTATGTGCTGGTAAAAATGTGTTATTTTATGTGCCTTGTACTATAAAGCAGATGTATTGTTTCCTTGCAAATTTCCAATGTATGCAGATTTACTCACGTAGCGTATATGAAAAGTAATTCATATGGTTAAAAACTTGAACCGTTATGTTGTTGGTAATAGTTTGCAGTTTGTTTGAGTTCATAATTGAATGGTATTATTTATATGGGTCAAGAGCATTGGTTATATTTAGTCGTTGTATGTTAATTTATTCATTTGAAAACTAGAATTATCATATGGATAAATGGTCAAAAATTGGCCCACATAAATCGTAGATAGAGCAGCAACATGATTTTACGTGTGTTACATATCTATTTCAATTATTAACAGACAATTCATTGTTAAAAATGAGTTAGAATAATCAATGTAGTTGACTCTGCATGATGACAGACGCGGGGTGGAGCTTACGATTAGAAACGGGTTGTGCGGCAGAGGAGAGGTAACGAGCATAAAAAGACGACAATACCAGCGAGCGACCGCAGTAGCTGGTCCTGCGTTTGTCGACATCACATCATCACCTAGACGACG
This sequence comes from Platypus cylindrus, assembly GCA_949748235.1. Lineage (NCBI taxonomy): Eukaryota > Metazoa > Arthropoda > Insecta > Coleoptera > Curculionidae > Platypus > Platypus cylindrus. The sequence goes on along the minus strand of OX456488.1, from coordinate 45,443,198 downwards.
GTTACAAACTAATCTGTTCTTTTCAGAACAAATTGAACATTGTTTCGGAAACAAAATGAGCAATGGGGCTAAAATTAACATCGTTCTTTTTCAAGACCACAATAGAAAAATAGAAATAGAAGATTTGGATAGAAATTCTATTGTTCTGTTTTAAACCAAAGAAGAGATATTAGTGTTGTAAACAAATCGTTCTTTTTCAAGAACAAATTCTGGAAAATCGTACTAAAGTAAATCGTTCTTTTTCAAGAACCAAATGTAGAAAATCAAACTGAAAGTAAATCGTTCTTTTTCAAGAACCAAATGTAGAAAATCAAACAGAAAGTAAATCGTTCTTTTTCAAGAACAAAATGTAGAAAATCATACTAAAAGTAAATCGTTCCTTTTCAAGAACCAAATGTAGAAAATCATACTGAAAGTAAATCGTTCTTTTTCAAGAACCAAATTTAGAAAATCATACTGAAATACTAAATGTTCTTTTTCAAGAACCCAAAGAAAAAAAAGAAAATCGTGTTAAGGTAGCAGTACTTAGTAGTAGTGTGACGTCACGTCGAAAACAGCTCGTTTCTAAGTGAAATACGACCCGCATTTTGTTGTGACGTCGCGTCATTGTTATTATTTTTAAAGAATTCCATAAATTCTCTTGTTGTTTTACAACAACAGATATGCCGTCTGTTCTCCGCATCAAATAAATTAGCAGTTAATAACTCAACATTTTGGAACCAGGCAGATTTTGTTAAAAAATTTATTTTATTACCTGCTCTGCATGGGATCTAATTATCATATTCCTAGTCAATGTGGGGAGTCCACGTTGACTGTGCGTTTCAATGTTTTAAAGAACTCCATTCGTTCGAGGAAATTTAATCTAACCAATGAGCGTTTGACTTTGTTCAGCCTGGCTTTTGCTGGATCAAAATATTGAAAACACGTTTAGACATTCAATATGCTGGTTTGGAACTTATTGTTCTCGATGATTTTGAACAAAATCGGTTGAAATGTAAACGGCTCTTAATATTTTATAGATTCGGATCAAATAAAAGATAGATAGATGTAGAGAATTTTTATTCGTCATATTACAATTAATTATATTCTTTTTCAAATTTTTTCCCCATTCGTTACTTTATCTATCTTTCTCCCGATCTACCTCTCGGTAACCCCGGTATTCGTTTACCAACAAACTATTCTCTTACTAGTATGATCAAAACCACCTTTGACCACTAGAAATATTAGTGTTTTTTTTTTTTTTGTTGTTAGACATGAAAGATAACACAGAGGCAATTTTGCATTTTAGACGATGGTATCATACAATTTAAAAAACTACATGCCTATCTGAAATATTGAAAAATCTGTGAAATACACATGAAACTGTGCATACATATGTTTATTACACATGTTACTGTGTAAGCATAAAAATACATATAAAAGTGCATCAGTACCGTTATGTGATGTAGTACGCAACATGATAAACGCCATAAAGTTAATTAAAGTTATAAAAATTTAATAACTGTTGTTTTTTTTCCAAATTTAAATTCAGGTTCCATTTTTGTCAAAGGGACGTTATTTTGTATAATTATTATTATAAAATATTCTTTAATCTACGTTTCAAATATTATATTATTTTTTATAAATATATACAGGGTGTTGGCGAAAGGTTGTCAGAAAATTTAACCATATAATCTTGACATCAGTACAAACGACTTTTCTTAATAAATTTTTCTCGAAAAATCAACTTTAATTATTTTACAACGTTGCGCAGCATTTAAAAACGGCTAGAGAACGTTTGATATCCGCTGTTTGGCGGCGGCTCGCGCCAGGCAACGGTAACCAACCGTTATCGAAACAACCATTAGAAACGTGATGGAGAAAACGTTGAATGACTTGTCCACATAGCAAATGATTCAAGGTCAGGCTTGATTATTTTTGTTATTTTACTTATGTCTTGAAATTAGAATTAAAAAAATTTAATAAGAAAAATTAAACATGTTTATTTAGTTATTAGAATGCCTTTTAAAAACACTTTAAAATTTTAAAAAAAATTGTGAGTTATGTAATATAAACCGAACAATAATCTGCATTTTTAATATAAAGAGATCTTTAACAGGATGTTATTTGAAAAGATTATAAGGGTGAAAAATTTTTCTATAAATGTTATAAACTGTATTAAATCTAAATTAACATATTTAGTCATATGCAAATGGCTATAAAATCAGCTTTTATAAAATTATTATAAAATGTGATAAAGTCAATTAAATTTAGCCTATTAATTAAGGGAACGACATGATATGTATTGATGAATATTATGTTAACCAAATCAGATTCTGTTAAGCATATAGTTTTTTCCTGTCTAGTAATTTGAATCATTTTTAATTCCTCATTATTATTACCTGTTATGATTATATTCTTACAACAAATAAAACGTAAATGGTCTAATTCCATTGGACTAAAATATATATGACGAATGCAATACATATTTAAAATCAGTGTTTGCCATTAAAATTCTTCCAATTCGAGGGTATTATTTAACTTTATGAAAGGTCTAATGTTCAGTCAATCATCAATCATTCAGTTATTGTAGAAAATCTCGTATATCCAATACATATTACTGTTTCCTTATTTAAATAATTCAAATTAAGAGGATATTATTTAATTTTACAAAAGGCCTAATGTTTAGCCAAACATCTATCATTCTTTATTGTATTTAATAATAATAAAAATTTTGCTTTATGACAAACCCATGTTTATCAATTTGAACAGCACTTAAAACACATTTCTGTTAAGGAATTTTAGAATGCGTGGAATGATAATCTGTATTATTAATATAAAGAGATCTTTAACAGGATGTTATTAGAAAAGATTATGAAGATGAAAAATGTTTCTAGAAATGTTATAATCTCTATTGTATATTTAGCAAAATATAAAATCAGACCGATTTTCTTTTAAAGTTTTAAAGGGTTTCTTTTTAAAGGGACTATGATTTTTGCTGGTGGTGGTTATGGTGGTGGTGGTACCTGCATCAGGTATTTAAGCCGTATGCTCATAGTAATGTTAAAGTATTCATTTCAACTACATAATTCTGAATTTGTTCTTTAGTGTTTGTTAGAGGCTCAAGAAAAAAAATTAAAATGTAAGTAACTATATTATTATCTAATTCTTCATATCTTTTTGCTCATATTTATATATATATATATATATGTTATGATTATATTCTTACAACAAATAAAACGTAAATAGTCTAATTCCATTGTACTAAAATATATATGACGAATCCAATACATATTTAAAATCAGTATTTGTCATTCAAATTCTTCCAATTCGAGGGTATTATTTAACTTTATAAAAGGCCTAAAGTCCATGGCCATATTTAATCCAACATCAATTAATATATTATCACTTATTGTAGAAAATCTTGTATTTAATAATAAAGGTTTTGCTTCATTTTTTTCACTAATTTCATGTTCAAACTTGTTTAATAGTTCAAACAAATCGTTATTAATTTGAATAGCACTTAAAACGCATTTATTTTCAGAAGGCGTCATGTTTATACAGTTTTTGTATAAACACTTGTAAATATTTTTTTCGGACATCATTAGCTAATTCTAAAATTTTTCTTTTGCGAGTACTCTCCGACTTATCTAGAAGCTTCATTATCGATGTTATACATATCGATAATATATATATAAATTAAATATATATTTCCAATCGGAATTAATTCGTAAATTTTCTTCTAGCAATCGTTCATACTGATGAGGACAATTCTAGTCAATCTAATGAAAAAACTCTACCATTCATTGCGGACAAAGTATGATTGATTATCATTTAATTTCGTTATGGTTTATTTGTATTTTTGTTAGGTTTGAATCATGCCAAATCATCAGTGCAACGTTTATAATAATTCGCATCAGTCATCATCATTATAAAAAGAACTGTTTTTTTTTTTTTTGAAAATAAAACTATTCATGAACCTTTATATATACATCAAAGCCACATCGATATCGACCATTATTTAATTCGAATTCTTTTACAATTACTAATGGTTTAAATTTATTACTATTCCAACATTGTTGACACATGTTTTTAAAATAATTGTACGACATATCTGGTGTGAAATGTTCATCAAAAATATGTTTTAAGTTAATATCATCTTGTTTAAAAAGTACAATCACATTGCAATTGTCTCCTATTAATTGTTTAGGGATTTTGGAATAAGTTTGACATAAACATGCTACGTTTATAGATTTGTGTCGTCCTATTGAAAAATATCTTGCTTATCACATGAAACATCGTCGAATATAAATACAGAGTTTTCTTTAGCTTTATCAGGATCAATAACTAATTCATTATCTTTGTATGGGACCTATTTTATTTCTTTAACTTGCTGCAATACATTTTCCAATAATTTATACTTAGGCTGATAAAGAGATTTTGAATAAAGATAGATATTAGCACATTTTAATCCATTTTGGTCAAACAACAAAGCTAAGAGTGAATTTGTTTTGTGCACCCGCTCGGACCACAGAAAATTCCGTGAAAATAATTTGGTAGTAATTCACTGTGTATATATGTTTTAGATGTCGAATCATCAAAGTCCAAATTCTCGATGGCAAGTTTAAGATCTTGTCTTACTAAACGCATTTTTGTAACTATTATGGAGTAATTTAGTAATTCTTACTAAAGAATTAGAAGATCGTGCTTGGAAACGAGTGAAATCAAAAGATTCCAGTTTTGGTGAAAAAGCTGCATCTTGGTTAGTTGTAAATGCAATGAAAGCTAAAAGAAAAATGGGAATGGGGCTTTCATTCAAAACACACGTTATCGATCCTACATCGAAAGCGTTAAGACAATATAAGAATCATAAAAATTTACGAAAATCAAGCTTAGAAGGATTAAAAGCAGCCCGATTGGCTACTAAAAAAGCAGGGGGCCGAAAAAATATCCGTTTGCCACGTGTTATTCAATTTCAGCATAAATCTGGAGGATTTTTACCAATGTTGCCTATTTTATCTGCCTTGGGAGCAATGGGTGCCCTAGCTGGAGGAGCGTCTACTGTAGCTAAAAATATAATAGATATAAAAAAGAAAGTAAATGGGAATAATGGCGACAATGTTGAAATTGGCAAGAAATGTTCAGGATTGTTTTTACGTAAAAATTCTAGAGGATATGGATTATACTTAAAAAGAAAAAATCACCTAATCTACCTGACAGAGCTCTTTATGATTATGAAATATTTAATTGTATAAATAAACTGAAATGTCCATATTTTATAGGTGTTTTTATGCGTGATACATTACCCAAATATTTACGTTATAATGAAAGTGGTATTGTTAATTTAGATTTGAAGGCCAATATAGGCACTCATTGGGTGGCGTATAAAAAACAAGGTAATACTATCAATTATTTCGATAGTTTTGGTAATTTGAAACCACCAACAGAACCTATAAAATATTTCGGTGAATCAAGTAATATAATCTACAATAGAAGCCGATTCCAAAAATTTAATTCTAATAATTGTGGTCATTTATGTATTGAGTTTCTATATAATAGCAAGCCGTAGTACAGTCTAGTGTTAGTTATGTCTATAATATTCACATTAAAGGATCGTAAATCCACACTTTCCATAGATTTTCCCTATCTCATAAAGCTAGATACAAATTTTCAATACGGATTGGCGTTGATTGGTTTCTTTTCGTACAACACTATACCGAACGTTGAAGAAAATACTAAATTTCACTATATAGATAAAAATAAACAAGTCAATTCAATTAATCTACCTGCTGGAGTATATGAAGTTACAGATAATAATAATTATCTAAAGAAGAAAATGATACCTTTCAAGTTGAATGGAAATGAAAAAGAAGAAGATATTTTTTTCCTAAGACCAAATAATAATACTTTAAAGTGTAAAAGTTTTCATCGTGATTTTGATATAGACTATAATACAGAAAATTCGCGAGCAGAACTACTAGGATTTTCACGAAAGATATTGCAAGTTGGAATAGTTCATTCATCTGATCGTCCTGTAAATATTGTAAAAGTCAGAACGATTCACGTGGATAGTAATATAACAAGTATAACAAGTAACAATATAACATACTATAACAACAAACCGTCACATACGTCATACGAATTTCCCATCATGTCCAATCCTGGATTTTCTATAGACGAAATTCCATGAAACTTGGTTTATTTACCAGTAGTAGGAAAAGAGATATCTACCATTTCAGTAAAAATACTAGATCAGAATATTAATCTTGTAAATTTTCGAGGGGAAGAAATTATCGTTCGGTTAGAATTAAAAAAAGATGGTTTTAATAATTAATAGTGATAGTAATAAGAATGTTAATAAATCGTATAAAAGGAGTATTAACAAGCAAACACATTCAGTTAAAAAACACCGTTCAGCTAGAAGGTTGGGGGGTAAATTGTCAAAGTTAAACACAACTTTTTTGAAATCGATTGGATATGCCGTCAGATCAAATTTATACCTGTATAAATCTCCATTGAATGATGATTCTATAACACATATGGAATATCGAACATATCTTCCCTATATTCATGACATATATTCATATGTCATTTTCTAACAGTGATGTAAGTGAAATAACAATAAATAGAAATGATGTTTGGCTATTAATGGCCGAATCTGCTTTGGTAATTAAAGGAAAATTGAAAAAGACAAATGGAGATGGAACTGTGTGCCCAGTTAATAATGCAGGACCATTTTTATTTGATTCAGTAACGTATGAATTGAATGGTGTAGAAGTGGAGCATGTTAAAGATCCGGGAATTATTAGTCTTATTCGTGGATACTTATGTTATACTGAAGAAGATGCAAAACATTTAATTATAGGAAATTGGAAATTCCCAAATAGATTATCAACATGTGCCAAAGAGGAATTCTTTATGCGAATACCACTATCTCATTTATTTGGTGTATTCAGCGATTATAGAACAATGATGTGTGGAAAACATACTTTACGTTTAGTACGTTCTCGTAATGATAACAATGCTATGTTAACAAGTGACAATACAACAATAGGAGAAATTCTAATTGACAATATTGAATTGAAAGTAAAGCATATAACGCCCAATGATTATATAAAAATGGAATGATTAAAATCGATAAAACATGATCGACCAATTTTAATTTCATTCAGAAAATGGAGTTATCATGAATTACCTTCTCTGAATATGGGATCTACAAAAGAGATATGGAATGTGAAAACTACCACTAATGTAGAATGTCCTCGGTATGTCATTGTTGCTTTTCAGCAAAACCGAAAAGATCAGATGACTAGTGATAATACTTTATTTGATCATACTAATATTTCTTATGCTGCTTTTAAATAGAGACTATTATCCATTTGAAATTCCAAATATAAATTTTGCTTCAAATAACTATGCAGATATATACTGTAATTATTCAGATTTTTATCGAAGTTATATGAACCAATCTCTGTTAGAACGCAAACAAGTCTTGTTAAGCTACGATAATTTTTTTACACATGCGTTGTTTGTAATTGATTGTTCAAGAAGAGATGACTCTATAAAATCTTCAACAGTTGACGTTAAGCTCGAAATAGAGTCACACCAAGGTTTTGCTTCCGACACTAAAGTATACTGTATCATTATTCGCGATTGTGTGATAGAATATTTACCTCTCAGTGAAATAGTTAGAAAAATTAATTAGCCATGAAAATTGCTATTGTTGAAATGCAAGGCTTTGTCTTAAATAATTTTGAAGGTGAACGAGAATTCCATGTTAAAGAAATCACTATTATGCATGGATCGCAGTATAGTCATTATGTATTTCAAGAGCCTAAGCCTTACTCAACATTAACCATTTCTGAAAAGAAAGATGTAAATTATGCAATTCATAATATTCATGGATTATTGTATAAATCAGGACATATAAGGTACAATGATATACATTTAATAATAATGAAATTATATGGATTTGATATAGTGTATGTTAAAGGCCATCAAAAGAAAGACTTTTTACAAACATTATTCAGTGAATCTAATAGAATCGGATCATCAACAACATCACTTCTACCCAAAATTATAAATATTGAAACTTCAACTAATTTTAATTGTGTACCTAAAATTATAAATATTGAAACTTTAAGTAATTCTAATTGGGTACTTAAATTTAATCGTGATATTCCAAAATGTATGGAACATCTAAATGATAAGTTGTATATGTGTAGTTTAAGAAATTATTTTATACTTAGTAGTTCGATGTATAAGTTTTTGCCTCAATAAAAATAAATATATATATATGCATACGAAACAGTTGATTTTCAACTTATTCAAGTAATCCAAATCAGATGATCATGATTGGATTTACTTTCCTTTTTTTAGTTATAATTTTTAATAATGTATGTAATATATGTAATTGATCCGAAAAATGCAGAACAAGTTTATATTTGTATCAATTCAACTAATGATAGTTGGCCTTCTAATTGGAGTAAGATGGAAGAAGCTGCAGACTTTTGTTTACAACTATTCCAAATAATTCAACAAAATACAAAATTCGAATTATAAACAAAAATGCTGAGTTTAAAGATAGTGAGTGGGAGAGTTTAGGCAGATTCCCCGCCACAATGTTTATTTCATCTGTTTCATCAATACAGAAACTAGATTCAATCTTGTCGATACTCTATTGTGTGGCAGCAGTAATAACAACATTATTTTTAAAGTGTGCTTTTAAATTTATTGGTAAAAGAAGAAATCATGGTAACGACTAATCAAATTTTAGAATTAGAAGATATGATTAACAGCATTGAGTGTCCATGCAGATTCCATGATTATCTTATAAGGATATTGAGTAATCAATTAGAACTACCAGAAGAAATGGTATCAGAATATTTGAAGCCTTGTTGGGGACATCGTACAAATGAAGATGATGATGATTGCGATGTAATTGATGGCCCTCTACATACACATAAGATTAACTGTTTCATATGTGAAGAAATTATTTTAAATCGATATATTTGAATGTCTTTGTATTTATTATAATCTTATATCAATTTATAATAGAAAATAATAAATTTATTACGGAATTAGTTATTTTACCTACTTTCTTACTTTCGTCTATCAACAGATCTGAACTTGTTTGAACTTGAAAAGGGTCAGCTTGGTTGGTAGCGTACATTGTATAGTGATGTTAAGTATAACAAACGACGCAGACAAATCGTATTTCTCATTTATTTAAAACACACCAGGTTTAAGTAAAAATAATTTTAAACATAAAAAATGAGAAAGTCCATTCATACATATTATATACCTATTCCTAAAATATATTTCTAATTATCTATTTCAAAGTATTGTACTACAAATGAATAAATTTATAGATGTTTAGTAATACTACCACACATTTGGGATACAAATTATATACACATCTTTACTATTTTCGTTAATTTGATTGAATTTTATAGTATAAGTCATACATAAGAGTTTTAGATATATCTAGAATACACATTCGTATATAAACCGGATTGTTAAACACTATATGTGATTTGTTTAGCTCTATAGCAACTAAACTTTCATCAAATATTTTATAGCTATGGAATAATGGGATCGATATTAGATTTTTAGCACCATAACGGCCTTCCCATTTTCGCATCATCTTGATATATCTATGTTTCCTAATGTTTTCCATTGTTTTTCCGAATACGGCATTGTTCATTAATTTGAACAAATTTTTCTTAAAATCTAGACATAGACACAGATGATTTAATCTTTTGTTCAATCTTGTTTGTTAATAACCCTAACTGATTTACTATCCATCCTACACAATTTTCTCCTCGATAAAAGTCGTAGTAGCAAAGTCATAAGCATATCATAAGCATATTTTACATAATAGCCTACACTAAATGGCGTATGCTGTTGATAACAAATTTGACTTTTAATGCGTGAAATATCTATTTGCTCTAGGACACATTCAAAATCTAAATAAATTACGAAAGGTGCTTTTTGCTTATATACAATATTTTTGAACTCTACGTAATCATAACTTGGAAAAGATATTTTACAGAATTTTAATTGTTCACATAAAATGAAATGATTGTTTAGTTTTTCCTGAGTTAGAAAATAATTAAGGCACCTATCGCGAACAAAAATTTTACGTTTATTAATCTGTTTTGATATGAGCCTAGACATATTTTTTATAAGGCAATAGTGATACTTAAGCTTCTCATCTTCCGTGTTATCATCGGGTAACGGAGAGTAATCATTTATTTTAGGATAATATTTATTTTGTATGTACAATAAATTCACATGTTTTTCTAATTTGGTGTCCGTTATTCTGCAAGGTATTGTTATACAATTTTTTTGTTTTTCGGTGTTTTCATGTAACTCTAACGCATAAACATTCACTAAAATGTTATTAAGTTTTTCAAATATACTTATTTGACCTATTGAAATTGGCAATTGTAAGCCATCTGTTTTTAATACATTTAAATAATGTGGATACGATGAAATTCTATCTGAATGATTAGTAGCAGGATAAAGTCCTGCAATAACGCTCCAATAAAAACATGAATTATTACAAGAACCTTATTACAAACACTTACTGGTTGCTTCTTGCGCATGATTTTCATAAGGTCTCGGATACTTTTGTTGATTTCCCTGATCCATGTGCTCCTTTCTAGATTGGAACTTTCTTGTAACAATGGTACAGTTTTTGAAAGTATATTTACTATATTACTGCTTAAATTAATTGCAATTTCCATGATCACTATATACTTATACCATTGGAAACAATACTATTAACTTTATAATATTACAAGCAACCAGAAATTTAATTCTTTGTAGTAGAACAGTATAACATTACTATGAGCATACGGCTTAAATACCTGATGCAGGTACCACCATCACCATAACCACCACCAGCAAAAATTATAGTCCCTTTAATAAGAATATCGGTTGGATTTTATATTTTGCTAAATATACAATAGAGATTATAACATTTCTAGAAACATTTTTCATCCTTATATATATATATGTATCTTAAAGCCTGTCTACCATTTCTGGTGTAGGCTTGTTAGTCTTTATCTTTTTTTTCCTTTTTTCTTCTTTTTCTTTCTTTCTTTCTCTAGGCTTATACGTTTTCGCTTCACGTCACTGCGTCGCAAAACTTTCTCTATTCTTTCCTGTTGTTTGCCATCCTAGCTTCACTCATCGTTATTCCTCTTCTTTGCAATATCTTTTCTATCATGTCATTCCAAGTAGTTTCAGGTCTTCCCCTTTTTCTTTTCTGCCAGGTCTAGCTTCCCATACTCTTCTCACTTGTCTTTCTTGTCCCATTCTTTTCAAGTGACCCCACCATCCCAACTGTCTCTTCTTTATGTAATCGCGTATCGCCTCCATTCCCAGTTCTTTTCTTATTTCTTCATTCCTGATTCTTTCTCTCCTTGTCACTCCCTTTACTTTCTTCATGTTTTCATTTCTACCGCTTGAACTTTACTTATTTCCTTTTTATCTGTTATCCATGTCTCACATCCAAATGTCAGTATTGGTCTTATTATTGTTATATATACGTTTATTTTTGTTTTCCTTGTTATTTCTATTTTCCCCACAATCGTATTGCTGATACTGTAAAACACTTTCATTGCTTTTTCTACCCGACTGTTAATTTCTTCTTCTTGCTTTCCTGAACTAGATATTTCTACTCCTAGATATTTCCATTTCGTCACTTGCTCCAATTTTACCTTATCTACCATGATTTTTATCTCCTGTTGGTCCCCAATTATCATTACTTTTGTTTTCTCTTTACACATTTCCATTCCGTTCTCTCTAAGCGTTTCATTCCATATATTTATGTTTGCCTGCAGCTCTTTTTCATTAGATGCTACCACCATTATATCGTCTGCAAATGCTCCACTCTTTACTTCAACTCTCTCCATATAATTCCATCCCACTTCAAGTCCTCTAGTTCTTTCTTTCGCTTTCCTTATTATTTTGTCCATGTAGATATTAAATATTGTTGGACTTAGTCGTCCTAACTGTCTTAGTCTGTCTTTCGTTTTAAATTTTTTTTGATTGTCTGTTTTTGACTATCACGCTATTTGAGTTTTCTTCATATATTTTTTTTATTAAGCTTATCATTTTCGTGCTTATCTCTTTCTCTGACATCATCCTCCGCAATCTATCTCTTTCTACTTTGAAGTAGGAAGAGAATCCCTGACTGAGATTCGTCCAGTGTTTTCTCGATTTTACTTTTTGCTCTCTCATTTATAATCAATTCCAGCACTTTCATATTGGTATTTAGTAGTGTAATTCCCCTGTAGTTATTACAGCCTTTCTTGTCCCCTTTCTTGAAGATTGGCACTATCATCGCATGCTGTCATTCTTTTGGTATTCTTTGCTCTGTCCATATTTTTCTATATATATCCAGCATTCCTTGCCTTCCCTCTTCCCGCATATATTTTACCATTTCTGTCGTTACTGTGTCGCTTCCTGGCGCTTTCCCATTCATCCTTATAATCTTTTCAAATAACATCCTGTTAAAGATCTCTTTATATTAAAAATACAGGTTATCGTTGCACGCATTCTAAAATTCCTTAAGAGAAATGTGTTTTAAGTGCTGTTCAAATTGATAAACATGGGTTTGTCATAAAGCAAAAACTTTATTATTATTAAATACAATAAAGAATGATTGATGTTCGGCTAAACATTAGGCCTTTTATAAAATTAAATAATGTCCTCTTTATTTGAAGCATTTAAATAAGGAAACACTAATATGTATTGGATATACGAGATTTTCTACAATAACTGAACGATTGATGATCGACTAAACATTAGACCTTTTATAAAGTTAAATAATACCCTCGAATTGGAAGAATTTTAATGGCAAACACTGATTTTAAATATGTATTGGATTCGTCATGCATATTTTAGTACGATGGAATTAGACTATTTACGTTTTATTGGTTGTAAGAATATAAACATAACAGGTAATAATAATGAGGAATTAAAAATGATTCAAATTACTAGACAGGAAAAGACTATATGCTTAACAGAATCTGATTTGGTTAACATAATATTCATCAATACATATCATGTCGTTCCCTTAATTAATAGGCTAAATTTACTTGACTTTATCACATTTTATAAAAATTTTATAGCCATTTGCATATGGCTAAATATGTTAATTTAGATTTAATACAGATTATACCATTTATAGAAAAATTTTTCACTCGTATAGTCCTTTCAAATAATATCCTGTTAAAGATCTCGGGCAATTTTATATTTTATATTAAAAATACAAATTATTGTTCGGCGCAACCCAAAATTCAATTTATATACTCAACCCAACATAATGGATGTCGGTTAGCTTTGTGCTGCGGTGGTAAGGTCCTTATACCCCCATAAAAATTTATAGGTTCGATTCCTATTCACATCTAAAAATTTTATTTTAAAGATCTTCTCTATCATCTGTCTCTCTCTCTCTCTCCTTTTCCTTTACTTCTCTACTTTACTGCTGCAATCACGAGGTGTGCTTACCACATTGGGGATAGATGTAAGGACGCCTATTATGATTGCGCCCCGACGGCATCTTTATACTTATCCACGTGGTAAGCATGCCTCACAAGCCTATACCTTTGTTCAAATTCTTAACAATATCCGATACTACCGACATCTATCCACGCAACATCAAACTTCAAACATTACATCCAAAGAAACCTTGGAAAACATATTGAAACTTGGCGCCACATTTCAAAAATAAATATGACATTTCATTGACGTAAAAAAATATGACATTGATAATTGACACATAAAGCGCCATCTAACATAAACATTGAAAAATGAAAATTTCCACACAGCGCCACCTAGCGGACAACACATGAAACTCAATGATATAAAAATGGGGCCCCGCGATTGTGGCGCCCTCTGGTGGCGAAATTTTGAACCAGTGGTCTAGTTCTGCTGTTGTATATCTACTATAATTGTTTAAACATTTTCCGTTCAGTTTTTCATCCCCTATCCACCATTGAAATTTACAATACTAGTAGCGACACACCCTGCATATATATAACTATGTTTTTTTTTTGTTATTATTGAAATTTTTTAGTTATACTAATGCGGCGTTCAGCCATTCGGCGAATAGGTAAATATCGAGTAGGTTTCGTCAAACATTCGGTTATATTCATGTATGTTTCAGATCAACCTTCGTCTATAAATGTTTGTGAAGCAACTTTTTCCATCCAGACATATGGCATTCGATTAAAATTTCATCGACTGTTTCATATTTTTGGAATGGTGCGCATACTCCACCCTATTTATTGAGAATCCGTAAGCAAACGAATTTGTTTCATCAACTACGGAAAATTATCGGCCAATAAACAGAGAAAATCTACATTTAAAAAGAGAAACAGATAGACTGTACTCTAGCACCTTTATTTTTCTAGAAAACTCATAATATTTTTCTACCTGGGTGGCGGGGTTTCATATACTAGTACATAATTTAATTTTTTCTTTTGCGATTTCAAGGAATTAATTATTGTGCATTCTACGGATAATTTTAATAAATTGAAACGGTCAAAGAAAGATTTGCGTCGATTTTATTATCCCTATGTTGTACACTAGATGTGTTTTGTCCGTCTTCATAAAAATTTTCCGTCTTCATAAAAATGTGGTGTTCGTCATGTATGCGGCGGATGTTCCGCCAAATAGCCGAACATTCGGTATTCGCCAATTCGCCGAATGTTTGAACGCCGCTAAATACCATAAGTCTACCGATATTGCTTGACATAAATGTAAGATTATATCGTCACTGTATATAATTAATAATTAGTATTTTAAAGTTTTTTTTAATGCTTTTAACTTCTATAATTCAAGTAATTAGTTTTAATTTAGACTAACTTCTTTTACGAGTAGTATACAATACATATTGTAACGTTCTAGTCTTATGAGTTTGAATGGGTGTAAAAATAATAATTACTCTTTAAATAAAAAAAAATGTTATTTATTGAATTAATATCAAAATGTCTAAAAGAAACACAAAACAATCAATACAATTATTAAACACGATTCACGACAATATTTGGACAATATAACAAAGACTATTTATATTCAGATTTACCGAGCGGATTCTTATACAAATATTTATTTATAGGACGCGTATCTAAGCAATAGATAAACTGATCCTGGAAATTTGCGGATTTTTTATATCAAATACACATCCTAGAACATTCCCAATGGTTCTGACTAATCTATGGCTCATCGATTTAAATAATCTGTGTCTGTCAAGACAGTTCTAGATAATTTGATTTATTAAAAATACAAGTCATTGAGATTATTCTAAAGTGTACCCGTGGTCGCTATTATTTATGTAAGTAAATATCGATACTCTGTCCCCTCTTTAAAAGTCCTTTCGCCCCGAAAAATGTCTTTACCTCATGCCGGTATGGGCGTGTAAGTAAATATCGTTACAATATTATAATATATTCCGAAATACTTCGAAAAAAATTAAAATCATATCAATACTCTATTGTTTTTTAGATGACTTTCATAAATATATAACTTAATGTTTTCGACAATTTCCTATTTACTTGGAATTTTTATGGATCAATTTCCTTGATCCATACGCTAACCAGCAAATCATTAGTTTATATTTTTAAAGACAGGTAGTACAAAATAATAACTTCCAAATATTTTTTTCACATAGTTACCTTGCTACATATTACTGCTCCATCGTATACTGTACGATTTATGAAAACAAAGTAAGTTGTTTATATTATATATTATATAAATAAATAAATATATTATTCAGTTGCACTGAATAATATTTTTATGTTTTTCAAAACTGCATTGTTACGCAAACGCCATCGAAAGCATGTGTTTCGAAAACATATGCAGTAGCCAGACTAATGAACATTTTTCGATAATAGACTAATTTGTTTATGTGTATAAATTGTATACATTCTACTAAAACATAATTTTAATTACATATTATATGATTAATCGCAATTTTGGTATATCTACTAACATTTCTCCACAGATAATTCATCTTATATAAACAAGTTTGTATAAACTTGTCTGGTGTCTTCGAGTCCGTCTGCGAACAGTGTTGTTAATGTTTTCTGGGGGAACAACGTGAATTTTCCTTTTCTCTTTTGCTTTTAGCAATCCATATTTTCGTCTCTTTCTGTTTAAGATCTGTGAATATGTCGTATCTTCTAACAGTTAAATCTCATATCTGTAGAATGGGACGAGTATATATATAGCATAACTTCGATGATATACAATTTTAATCATATCTGCATGATCGTATCTACATCCACAGCGCGTGGCTACGAGCTCTCTACGTTAGTAGCATTAAGGTGCATATCATCGAGCTATGCTATGTACATACTCCTCCCATTCTACAGCTATGCATTATAAGATACGACATACTCAGAAATCTTACACAGGCGAAGACAAAAATATGAATTGCAATATGAAAGCAAAAGAGAGAAGAAAAATTCATTGTGTCCCCACAGAAAAATTAACAATACTGTTCAGAGACGGACTCGAAAACACTAGCAGAGCTAATGCAGATTTGTTCACATAAGATGAATTATCTGTCGAGAAATGTTAATAAATAAACCAAAATTGCATTTAAACATATAATATGTAATTAAGATGATGTTTTTATTCTGGGTTATATGTTAGAATTTGTACAATTTATACACATAATCAAATTAGTTTATTATCGAAAAATTTTAATTAGTCTGCCCCATGCATATGTTTTCAAAACATCTTATTTTGAAAACACCTAAACAATGTAGTTTTAAAAAAATTAACAGTATTAATCATTTCAAAAACTTACTTGGTTTTCATAAGTCGTACACTATACAAGGGAGCAGTCATATGTAGAAAACTAACTATGTGAAAGAAATATTCGGAAGTTATTAATTTGTATTATTAGTCTTTAACAATATAAACGAGTAATTTGCTAGATAGTGTATGGATCAAAGAAAATTGAACCACAGAAATTCCGGACAAGCAAAAAAAAAATTGTCCAAAAAATACTATATTTATATATTAATGAAAGTCATCTAAAAAACAATAGAATATTGACATGATTTTAATTCCTTTCAAAATACATATTTGGGAATTTATTATAATATGTATTGTATACTATTAGTACATAGTATATATTATGGTATTTTTAACTTCAAATAACTAAACTTCATAACACAATAGCCCCGCTTACCTTTGGCTCTGTTCTGTTTATACCTAATAACGAAAAGATTGTAAACTTAATTTTTTTATGTTATTGAATATTGATCAATAATAAAATCCATATTGCATACCATCAATAGATATAGGATATTTAATATACATCTCTTTTCCGGATGCACAAAAACTAATCGATTGCTAATTAGTTCTTAACAGACAGCAGAATTTTTTTTTGCCACCAAAACAAAAATTACATTAACGACTGAATAACAATCAATTAATATTTGTGCATCCGGGCATTAAGTAAATAATTCACAGTATATAGTTAGAAATCCATGTTACATTTTTCCAAAAAAAAAAATTAGTGGTCATCCTGACAATTAAGAGTGTGTTTCCACTATATGATTTTTTCTGATCTGACAAGAATCTTGTATTTAAATTTGTTGGTCCACACTATTTTTTCAGCTACTGGTTTCATATTGTATGCAAAAACATACGGTGATTTTATTTTGTTTTATCGAAAGAAGGCGTGAGCATATATTTACTTCCATTCATTAGCCACTGTCTCTGAATAATGTTTACTGTTTCTGTAAGATGCAGATTATCTAATATTCGAAAAATGAACGACGTAGCATTTTTAAATATATAGAAAATCAAAACAGACCACACATGTGAAACATTAAGATTACGAAGAATTCTGGTACAAATAGGAGTTTTGTCCTTCTGTAGTAGTACGGCAATCAAAGTATTGTTTATTTATAATACGATTAAAAACGGTTAGTACATGGACACATCTGGACGCAAATCCAGATTTTCAGTCCCAGTGATCAGATTCAGACACAAAATCCCCAAATTGGGCACCGTCTCCGGCAGTTTTCTCTGCCAAACGACGACAATATCTGGGAGCGAGTTACAAAATTCCCGATTGGGTGTTGCGACACTTTGCAAGACGTAACCGCGGGTTACGATACGCGGGGTTACGTTAACCAAACCCAGGACCTTCTATCTAAAATTCACTCACGCGCCGATTTAAAAAAGTAGAAAGCGCGCAACGACGCCAGAGGCGTATCGAGAGTTGAAGGCAATTAGATCACTAAAATAAAATATAAATCATTATCCACCGAACACACAGAATTTTCTTAGTGGACGATTTAAACCGTTACAATATGTGTATCATGTGTTTAGTAATTGCTACATTTACAAGTACCAACATGACATTCATATATTGAAATACAAGGCACACATACAAACACATTGAAAATCAAAGCAATTTTGGGGAAAAGGCCCTCATATTTTTCCTGCAGTGTGAGTGACTACCAGACAGTTGTTCTTTTTTATTTAAATATAAAAAGAAACGGATGCGATACCGGACACGCACCACAAGGCTTTTTATTGTTCTTTAAAAGTGGTTGATAAAAACATGAAACATTTTTTATAAACAAACATTTATTTAATGTTTGTTTATAATTAGTAATTAGTAATTAGTAAAAGTAGTAATTAATTAGTAATTTTAATTCTAAAAAACGTAAGGTGTGTAGTACATTTTTCTAGCAAAAAGCTTTATTCTAACTCCATAATTCTGTTCACTGTTTACATTTTCTTTGGTAGTTAGTGATATTCGAAGCGAATACTTGATACACAACTAACCGTTTACATTATAGAATAAAATTAACTTAATCCTCTAGCTCGTCTTCTTGATCCATTACCTCCTCTCTTCCTCGTCTTCATCCTCTTTTACTTCTTTATCTATCTTGTCAATTTGATCCACTTCAGATACCTTTTTTTTCCTTTTTTTCCTCACATTTTTCATTTCGTTTCCATTTATTTCAAACGTTTTATTTTTATCTGCCACATTGTCTGCTGCTAATTTTTTCACCTGATCAGTAATAGGTGTAAAAATTCGATCCAATGTACCGTCTTCATTAGAACGTCTTAATTTTAAGGCTAAATATTTTTTTTGAACACCACTAGCTAATTCTAAATTTTTTCTTTTGTGGGCACTTTTGGACTTATCTATAAGCTTCATGATTATAAAAATAACAGTTTTTTGACAATAAAATTATTCATGAACCTATATATCAAAGCCACATCGATATCGACCATCATTTAATTCAATTTTTTTTACAATTACTAATGGCTTAAATTTATTACTATTCCAACATTTTTGACACATTTTTTTAAAATAATTGTACAATATATCTGCAGTGACAGGTTCGTCAAAAATATGCTTTAAGTTAATATCGTCTTGTTTATAATGTAAAATAACAATACAATTGTCCCTTATTAATTGTTTAAAGATTTTAGAATAAGTTTGACATAAATATGCGACGTTGATAGATTTGTGTCGCCCCATTGAAAAATATGATCTAATTTTATCCTGCTTATCACATTAAATATCATCGAATATAAATACAGCGTTTTCTTTAGCTTTTTCAGTATCTATAACTAATTCATTACCTTTATATGGGACATATTTTATTGTTTTAAATATTTTATTTCTTACTGCAATACATTTTCCAATAATTGATACCTAGACTGATAATGAGATTTTGAATAAAGGTAAGTATTAGAAAATTCTAATCCATTTCGATGCAACAACAAAGCTAAAAGAGAATTTGTTTTGGCACGCCCGTGCGATCACCTAAAAATTTCGAAAAAATACTTTGGTAGTAGTTCGCTGTGTATATATGTTGTAGATGTCAAATTATCAAACTCCACATTCTCGATAGCAAGTTTAAGATTTTTTCTTACTAAGCACATTTATGGAAATACTATGGAGATGGAAACGAATTGACTGTATAAATGAATTCATTTTGCTGATACGGTTTAGTAGTATGAAACCTATTGACTACAGAAGTGCGGGTATAATAAATTCATTAATTGATAGATTTCCCTCTGAAGCCCATCTCCCTCAGTATCAATACTTATAGATATCAAGCTTATAGATAAGTCCAAAAAAAATATTTGGCCTTAAAATTAAGACGTTCTAATGAAGACGGTACATTGGACGGAATTTTTACACCTATTACTGATCACTTGAAAAAATTAGCAGCAGACAATGTGGCTGATAAAAATAAAACGTTTGAAATAAACGGAAACGAAATGAAAAATGTGAAGAAAAAATGAAAAAAAAAAGATATCTGAAGTAGATCAAATTGACAAGATAGATAAAGAAGTAAAAGAGGATGAAGACGAGGAGGAGGAGGAGGTAATGGATCAAGAAGACGAGCTAGAGGATGAGGATGATGAAAAAGATGAAAGCGATGTTACAATTACTAATGCAGATGCATTAGTAATGGATCTGCATTGGATGAATATCCCCAAGTAACGCAAGAGCCTATAAAGGACTACTTTCAGCATTCTCCTAATATTGACATTACTCATTGTCCAAGATATGACGCTATCACTAATACATGGACCTTGGGTCCTAATAAAATTGAATTTGATAACACTACTGGCCATATAATAATACGTACAGAATTATTTACAAGCAGCAAGGGACTTTATAATTTATTACTTTATAAAAATCCTAAAAATTATACTAGTAAAGACCTTGAGGAATTTGATCGCATATTAGATGACACTAATCTATACAGAAAGGGTTACTCTTCTCAAGGCAGAATAGTTAAAGTCAGGAATCAGGAATATCGACGTATTATTCGTCCATTGTTGATAAAGCATGGTGGAAACTATAATATGGTCTATACTTTCAAGCTAATAAAATATGTTTATTGGGATAATGTTAATGAATTAGTCGCTAGATTACGATTGCTATTCGCATCGCAGCAAGCGGCAATACTTCTCATAGTAATGAGATTGCGTCAATTATTTAAGAATTAAAAGAAGTAAAAGTTATATATTAATATACATATATTTTGCATGGTAATATATTAATATATTACCATGCAAAAGTATTATGAATTAGTTAAACAATACTGATGAGTATGGATAAGTTGACGTTCGTCCGATCAATATTCACATTATCATATTTCTTCGTCGTCTACTTCCTCATCATTATTTTCATTCACATATAATGGTGATTTAGATATTGGAGGTTTAAAAATATGAAAAGTTAATTTACCCACTCAAGATTATGACGTTGCTAATAAAAAATTTGTGAATAGTTCATGTGGACCAATAATGAATTTATATTTAATGCTACAGCAAGACGTGGCTAAAAGTGAAGAAAATAATAGACATCGATTAATAGATATATCTATTAAAATTAATGATTTAATCAATACTTTTAAGATAATAATTATAGAATTATCGGCATTATTTGATAGCAGTAGAGCTGAATCTAATAACACGATTGAAGATATAATTAAAACATTAGATAAGGTTCAGATGAATGTATTTAATAATCGCGACAAGTTAGAAAATCTTAATTATTCCAAAGCTGATAAACAATCAGGAACAACACGTCTTGACTGAAGGTAGTTTGCAATGATTCTAGACACCTGTTATTTAATATTTAAAGTGATAAAGCGCTAAATGGCATCCAAAGAAAGAAATCAAGTTGTTAATGAACTACATAAACCATTAAGATGTAATTTTCAGAAACGACATACAATTATTAAGGGGTTAGACGATTTATGGCAAGCAGATCTTGCTCAAATGGATATATATGCAAAACAAAATGACCAGTTTAAATATTTTCTGCTTGTTATTGATTGTTTTTATATACATATTTGGGCCAAACCGCTAAAAAATAAATCTGGTAATACAGTGGTGGAAGCGTTTTTTAAAATATTAACTACCTCAAAGCGTAACCTTAAAAATTTACAGACTGATCGATGCAAAAAATTCTGCAATCGTTCTTTTCAAGATTTGCTTAAACAATACAAAATTAATCATTATTCAACATTTCCCCGAATGAAAGACCGACTATATAATTATTCCAGTTTAAATGGAACGCACAAGTAGATTTTAATTTTATCAGTTATTGTCAAACATCATAATGAAACAAAACATATTACAATTAAATTGAAGCAACTCGAACGTATTGGTGAAATCATTGAAAAAAAAAATTGTTAGATACAACCTATATCCTTATAAAACTCTTTCCAGAACCGAAATTAAATGTTGGCGATATGGTACGCATCAGTAAAGCAAAGCAGGTTTTCGATAAAGGGTACAAACCTTACTGAACCACCGAACTATTTAAAATTATCAAAATCAAATACACTAATCCTGTGACATATTTGTTGGAATATTTAAGCTAACAGCCAATAAGAGTATCTTTCTATAGTTATGAATTGCAGAAGACAGACCAACCAGATATCTATTTAGCTGAGAAAGTGTTAAAGAAAAAATGCAACATAATATATGTAAAATGGATTGGTTTTGATAATTCTCATAATAGCTGGATTCATAAGACAAATATAGTATGAAAAAAAATTCGTTGTTGTACAAAAATTGTATAAACATGGCGCCTTCTGAAAATAAATGCGTTTTAAGTGCTGATCAAATTGATAAAGATCTGTTTGAACTATTAGACAAGTTTGAGCATGAATTTAGTGAAAAAATGAACCAAAACCTTTATTATTAAATACAAGATTTTCTACAATAAATGATAATATATTAATTCATGTTGGATTAAATATGACCATGGACTTTAAGCCTTTTATAAAGTTAAATAATGCCATCGAATTGGAAGCATTTGAATGGGAAACACTGATTTTAAATATCTGTTGGATTCGTCATATATATTTTAGTACAATGGAATTAAACTATTTGCGTTTTATTTGTTGTAAGAATATAATCATAACAAGTAATAATAATGAGGAATTAAAAATGATTCAAATTACTACACAGGAAAAGACTATATGCTTAACAGAATCTGATTTGGTTAACATAATATTTATCAATACATATCATGTGGTTCCCTTAATTAGCCTTAATAGGCTAAATTTAATAGACTTTATCACATTTTATAATAATTTTATAAAAGCTGATTTTATAGCCATTTGCATATGGCTAAATATGTTAATTTAGATTTAATACAGATTATAACATTTATAGAAAAAATTATCACCCTTGTAATCCTTTCAAATAACATCCTGTTAAAGATCTCGGCAGATTTCTTATTTTATATTAAAAATACAGATTATTGTTCGGCACAACCCAAAATTCAATTTATATGCTCAATCCAACATAATGGATGTCGGTTGGCTTTGTGGCGCAGTGGTAAGGTTCTTATACCCCCATAAAAGTTTATAGGTTCGATTCCTATTCACATATAAAAATTTTATTTTAAAGATCATCTGTCTCTCTCTCTCTCTCTCCTTTTCTTTTACTCCTCTGCTTTACTGCTGCAATCTCGAAGGGTGCTTACCACATTGAAGATAGGTGTATGGACGCTTATTATGACTGCGCCCTGACGGCATTTTTATACTTATCCATGTGGTAAGCACGCAATAAGCCTTGACCTTTTTTCAAATTGTTGACAATATCCGATGCTACCGAAATCTATCCACACAACATCAAACTTCAAACATTACATCAAAAGATACCTTGGAAAACACATGGAAACTTGGCGCCACATTTCAAAAACAAATATGACATTTCATTGACAAAAAAAAATATGACACTAATAATTGACACACAAAATGCAAAAATAAGACGGTGACAATTGACACATAAAGCGTTATCTAACATAAAAACTTAAAAATGTGTTGTCCGCTAGGCGGCGCTGTGTGTAAATTTTCATTTTTCAATTTTTATGTTGGATGGCGCTTTATGTGTCAATTGTCACCGTCATATTTCTGCAAACACATGAAACTCAATGACATAAAAATGGCGACCCAGCGATCGTGGCGCCATCTGGTGGCAAAGTTTTGAACCCGTGGTCTAGTTCTGCTGTTGCATATCTACTTGTACATTTTCATTGATTTTCTCACATTTTCTGTAGCGTTTACACCACATTGCTCCAGCGGTTTACTTCTCGGTTAATGTTTACAAATTTAGGTATTAATTCATATGTTTTATATGTCAATAAAAATATTGGCCAATTTTTTATTTTACACATTTTTGTATTTGTTCATGTATATGTTCTTATTAATTGTGTAGTGTTGTTTCCGTAATCATATGTGATACAATTATATACTTACAAAATTTAAAGAATTATAAAATTATAAAATTATCGATTTTAAAGACAATCGAAATAACTGCCGAGTAAGAAGTTCGAAGAAAAAAAAAAAATAAATAAAGGATAGAAAGTCTAAAAAAGCGAAGCAAATTAGCCTAATAAGAAAATAAAAATTCTCTTAATACCGGTACGTCGTCGTTCACATTATGAAAAACTGATAATGACCTGACGTGCTGACAATGGATATCGTTTGTGGGATGAAACTAGAAGGAAGGTAATAACGAGGCGGAATGTTAATTTTATTGAAAACAATGAAGGTAATATAGGAGAAATTTTAATAGAAGGAAATTCAAATTTGGAAATAGAAACAAGTACTAAGTACTATAGTACTAATTACTAGTATATACTTATACTGGTACTAGTATTTATACTTTATAAGTACTATATAACCTTTTTCATCTAGTATTAAATTTATTGTCACAAGAACAGCGCTATCGCCGTATGGCCCTCTAGCCACAGCGACTTATTTGTATTACAATTCTATAGTTTTTAATAATTAACTGTTAATTAATATTATTATTATTTCTGTTGTTATTCATTCCACCTACGTTATTTATGTATATACCCACAAAACCGTACTACGATAACGTCACTAATTTCTTATTGGTGAAAACCCAATTGGAGGAATTGCATAATTCCTTTACTGACTCTGAAATTCTAATTTCACAAACAACAATTGAACACACAAACAACACATAAAAATTGGAGATTATTTCTCACAAAATGATATAGATTTTAAAATTATTCCTCTCCTGCAGGGGAGGAATAATTAATATTCACAAATAGTTAACAGGAATAATAACAAACAAAAACAAGCATAAACAAATTTGTGCAGGAAAATATTGGCCACGGTTATGAATCAATGGTGGCATATGGAAATGGAGATGAGCAGTAAAATGGCAAGCGAGTACGGCACAGTTATGAAAATTATGGCTGGAGATTTATCTACTAGCTGCGGCGGAAGTGGTAAGGAATTTCATAAATGAAATTGTTAGCTGCCACGACAATATCATGCTGATGCATCAGCGCTTAAAAAATTCGTTGAGCTAATAACCCCAGCTCAGATACAGCAACTAGAGACGAGCGCGAAAGCACGCCTACCAGCTAATATAAAGCTAATGTAGATAAATTAAAGAGGCAGTAAAAAGCTTAACGCTCTGCTTTCTGGTTTTTTTTTTGCTCTAAGTAATTTTCAATCTGATAGTAATTGTTATTGGAAGCTCTGTTGCTCTCGCTTTTCTATATTTAGGAGATATAAGTAAAGAATTAAGTGCTTGCTTATATGTGTGCGTTCTGTGAAACGTATTTTCATGAATTAGTTATTAAAAGATGCCTATTTTTATAGGATTTAATAATTTATATGTGGATGTTTATATGTCTTACATATTATATATAAGATGGACTAAGTTGTATTGTTTGTTTCGTTTTATATTTTGTCGTTGTAATAATATTAACACATTTATATAAATAAATTCGAATAAGAAAACTCTTCAAAGACTGATAATTTAATCATACTCTTCTCTGCATTGGTTAAGGTATTGTGCTTTTCAGTGAGAGCGGCAACTACCTACTACAGGTATAGACAACGATATATACAAAACTCCGAACCAAGTTACGAAAAACAGTCTAGAAGCAAATAATAAGTCATAACTTATTATGGCATAACATTATAACCACTTGTGTGGTAGTCTTGTTGCAAGCAAGTCGTTACGGCGTGGTATTTACCCGCACCAAGGGAATAGCACTATCGACGATGAAGCCATTTATCTAGCAACATTACGTAAACAATTGAAACAATTCATATGGCCAGGCATATGAATATCTGAACAGCAGTCCGGTCAGCGACGGTCATAAAACGACAATGCCATTGACAAGTCCGGCTCAGAGCTAATAATTGTGGGCATGCTTGTCGATCATAGAGACCGGCAAGATGTTCTATGAACATCTTGCCTAACTATTTACTAAAACTAAACAATTCGTTGTAGTATAGAATATAACGTATAGTTAGGGAGCCATTGAGTGGCATTTCTAATAGCGCGACATTGTACCCATTTTGTAAAGCGATCTTGTGTTATATATATATAAATATTACCCTTCTTTGAGCGTGGTAGTGGTCTTACTATGTCCATGCTGATGGTGTGCCATGATTTGCCTATTCGTCGTGGTTGCATTTTTCCTGCAGGTTTTTGCAGTAGTTGTTTATGTTTTTGGCAGGATGAACGATTTCGGACATATTTTGCAATTTCTCTAAACACACCAAGCCAATAATAACGAAAGGCTATACGAGCTGTGGTTCTAGTTATACCTAAATATCCAGCTGTCGCTCGATCGTGATTTTCTATTAAGGCGTTCCTACGTGATGGCTTTTGAACACATAATTTCCGTGGATCCGCTAATTCTCCTTCTGTTCGATCTGTTAGATCCCAAAAGTGTCGGTACATTAGAAATCAAATTGGAACAACAAACTTGCACATCCTAGGAGCTAGGAGCTCCTATGATGGAGCTCCTAGCACAGTTAATTTACAAACTAAAACCTTTGTTTATTTGCTACTAAATGTTAACTTTGTATCGCTATCAAAAGTACAATAATAAAAATTGCCAAAACGAAAAACAACAAAAGAGTACATCTTCTGCGACGGGTATCTCGCAGGGAGAGATCTTGAATTTTGAATGCATGAATTTTGGGAGGAAAATTCATGCATTTGGCAGATTGGCAGAAAAGAAAAAGGGGAAGACCTGAAACTACATGGGATGACATAATAGAAAAGATATTACAAAGAAGAAGAATAACGATGAGTGAAGCTAGTAGGATGGCAAACAACAGGAAAGAATGGAGAAAGTTTTGCGACGCAGTGACGCGAAGCAAAAACGTATAAGCCTAGAGAAAGAAAAAAAAAAGAAGAAAAAAGGAAAAAAAGATAAAAGACTAACAAGCCTACACCGGAAATGGTAGACAGGCTTTACGATATATATATATATATCGTAAATATATATATTTATTATATATATATATTATTATATATATGTATATACAACATATTATTGTTGCTTATATCTATATTTGAATTATTTTTAATTGGGTAATATGTTGGTAATATATATATATATATATATATATATATATGTTGCCTTTTTTCTTTAACACTTTCTCAGCTATATAGATATCTGGTTGGTGTGTCTTCTGCAATTCATAACTATAGAAAGGTACTCTTATTAGCTGTTTATTTAAATATTCCAACAAATATGTCATAGGATTAGTGTATTTGATTTTGATAATTTTAAATAGTTCGGTGGTTCAGTAAGGTTTGTACCCTTTATCGAAAACCTGCTTTGCTTTACTGATGCGTACCATATTGCCAACATTTAATTTCGGTTCTGGAAAGACTTTTATATGGTTATAGGCTGTATCGAACAATTTTTTTTTTCAATTGTCTCACCAATACAACCGAGTTGCTTCATTTTAATTATAATATGTTTTGTTTCATTATGATGTTTGACAATAACTGATAAAATTAAAATCTACTTGTGCGTTCCATTTAAACTGGAATAATTATATAGTCGGTCTTTCATTCGGGGAAATGTTGAATAATGATTAATTTTGTATTGTTTAAGCAAATCTTGAAAAGAACGATTGCAGAATTTTTTGCATCGATCAGTCTGTAAATTTTTAAGGTTACGCTTTGAGGTAGTTAATATTTTAAAAAACGCTTCCACCACTGTATTACCAGATTTATTTTTTAGCGGTTTGGCCCAAATATGTATATAAAAACAATCAATAACAAGCAGAAAATATTTAAACTGGTCATTTTGTTTTGCATATATATCCATTTGAGCAAGATCTGCTTGCCATAAATCGTTTAACCCCTTAATAATTGTATGTCGTTTCTGAAAATTACATCTTAATGGTTTATGTAGTTCATTAACAACTTGATTTCTTTCTTTGGATGCCATTTAGCGCTTTATCACTTTAAATATTAAATAACAGGTGTCTAGAATTTTAGCAAACTCCCTTCAGTCTAGACGTGTTGTTCCTGATTGTTTATCAGCTTTGGAATAATTAAGATTTTCTATCTTGTCGCGATTATTAAATACATCTATCTGAAACTTATATAAATCTAATGTTTTAATTATATCTTTAATCGTGTTATTAGATTCGGCTCTACTGCTATCAAATCAATAATTATTGTCTCAAAAGTATTGATTAAATTATTAATTCTATTAGATATATCTATCAATCGCTGTCGATTATTTTCTTCACTTTTAGCCACATCTTGCTGTAGCATTAAATACAAATTCATTATTGGTACACATGAACTATTAACATATTTTTTATTAGCAACTATTATGGAGATGGAAACGAATTGGCTATATAAATTAATTCATTTTGCTTATGCGGTTTAGTAATATGAATCCTATCCACTATAGAGATGCGGGTATAGTAAATTCGTTAATTGATAAACTTCCCTTTGAGGCCCATCTCCCTCATTATCAGTAGTGCGGACCTGGCACGAGAATCCAGAAGTGCCTGGCACGTGGTGATCCTGCAATAAACCAATTAGATGCAGCTTACAAGCAGTACGACCTCGCATACATCTCAAGGTCTGCATTATCTGATAGGCATAAGGCGGACAAAGAATTAGAAGATGGTGCTTGGGAACGAGTGAAATCAAAAGATTCCAGTTTTGGTGAAAAATCTGCATCTTGGCTAGTTGTAAATACAATGAAAGCTAAAAGAAAAATGGGAATGGGGCTTTCATTCAAAACACACGTTATCGATCCTAGATCGAAAGCGTTAAGAATTGTTAGTCTTATTCGTGGATACTTATATTATACTGAAGAAAATGCAAAACATTTAATTATAGGAAGTTGGAGCTTCTCAAATTAATTATCAACATGTGCCAAAGAGTAATTCTTTAAGCGAATACCACTATCTCATTTATTTAGTGTATCCAGCGATTATAAAACAATGATGTGTGGAAAACATACTTTACGTTTAGTACGTTCTCGTAATGATAGCAATGCTATGTTAACTAGTAACAATACAACAATAGGAGAAATTCTAATTGACAATATTGAATTGAAAGTAAAGCATATACGCCCAATGGTTATATAAAAATGGAATTATTAAAATCGATAAAGCATGATCGACCAATTTTAATTCCATTCAGAAAATGGAGTTATCATGAATTACCTTCTCTGAATATGGGACCTACAAAGGAGATATGGAATGTGAAAACTGCCAATAATGTAGAATGTCTTCGGTATGTAATTGTTGCTTTTCAGCAAAACCGAAAAGATCAGATAACTAGTGATAATAGTTTATTTGATCATACTAATATTTCTAGCATTAGGCTGCTTTTAAATGGAGACTACTATCCATTTGAAAGGCCAAATATAAATTTTGCTTCAAATAACTATGCAGATATATACTGTAATTATTCAGATTTTTATCGAAGTTATATGAACCAATCTCTGTTAGAACGCAAACAAGTCTTGTTAAGCTACGATATTTTTTTTTACACATGCGCTGTTTGTAATTGATTGTTCAAGAAAAGATGAGTCTATAAAATCTTCAACAGTTTACGTTAAGCTCGTAATAGTCATATCAAGGTTTTGCTTCCGACACTAAAGCATACTGTATCATTATTCACGAGTGTGTAATAGAATATTTACTTGTCAGTGAAATAGTTAGAAAAATTAATTAGCCTTGAAAATTGCTATTGTAGGCATGAAATGCTTTGATTTAAATAATTATGAAAGTAAACGAGAATTCCATGTTAAAGAAATCATTATTATGAATGGATCGCAGTATAGTCACTATGTATTTCAAGAGCCTAAACCTTACTCAATATTAACCATTTCTGAAAAGAAAGATGTAAATTATGCGATTCATAATATTCATGGACTATTGTATGAATCAGGACATATAAGATACAATGATATACATTTAATAATAAAGAAATTATATGGATTTGATATAGTGTATGTTAAAGGCCATCAAAAGAAAGGCTTTTCACAAACATTATTCAGTGAATCTAATAGAATCGGATCATCATCAACATCCCTTTTACCCAAAATTATAAATATTGAAACTTTAAGTAATTCTAATAGTGTACATAAATTTAATCGTGATATTCCAAAATGTATAGAACATCTAAATGATAAGTTGTATATGTGTAGTTTAAGAAATTGTTTTAAACTTAGTAGTTGGATGTATAAGTTTTTGCCCCAATATATATATATATATGCATAAATATATATATGCATACGAAACAGTTGATTTTCAATTTATTCAAGTAATCCAAATCAGATAATCATGATTGGATTTACTTTCTTTTTTTAGTTACCATTTTTAATAATGTAATATATGTAATTAATCCGAAAAATGCAGAACAAGTTTGTATTTGTTTCAATTCAATTAATGATAGTTGGCCTTCTAATTGGAGTAAGATGGAAAAAGCTACAGACTCAGTTTTGTTTACAACCATTCCAAATAATTCAACAAAATACAAAACTCGAATTATAAACAAAAATGCTGAGTTTAAAAATAGTGAGTGGGAGAGTTTAGACAAATTCCTCGCTCCAATATTTATTTCATCTGTTTCATTAATACAGAAACTCGATTCAATCTTGTCGATACTCTATTGTGTGGCAGCAGTAACAACAACATTATTTTTAAAGTGTGCTTTTAAATTTATTGATAAAAGAAGAAATCATGGTAACGACTAATCAAATTTTTGAATCAAAAGATATGATTAACAGCATTGAGTATCCACTCAAATTCCATGGTTATTTTATAAAAATATTGAGTAATAAATTAGAGCTGCCAGAAGAAATTGTATCAGAATATTTGAAGCCTTGTTGGGAACATCGTACAAATGAAGATGGTTATGATTGTGATGTAATTAATGGACCTCTATATGCACATAAGATTAACTGTTTCATATGTGAACAGTGTGTAAGTGTACATTTTTCATCTTAATCCTATAAATTGGTAATAATATTGCCAGCTGCCTCATCCTTAAACAGACGTAAAACTTTTTTCTTTTTTAATGGTATACCGTATTGATTATATACAGCACAGTTACATGTATCGAATTTTTGTATATGCGTTTTAATAATATCTAAATATGCATCATCAGATATGATTCCACATATGGAGCTATCTGTATCCATGTACATTAATTTGCAATTTTCATTTGGTGAATTCTCTTTTAATATAAAATTTTAATTAAAGTCATACATGAGAGCTTTAAATATTTCTAGAATACACATTCCTATATAAACTGGTTTGTTAAACACTATATGTGATTTGTTTAGCTCCATAGCCACTAAACTTTCATCAAATATTTTATGGCTATGGAATAATGGGCTCGATATTAGATTTTTAGCACCATAATGGCCTTCCCATATCTTCATGATTTTGATATTCCTATGTTTCCTAATATTTTCCATTGTTTATCCGAATACGGCCTTGTTCATTAATTTGAACAAATTTTTCTCAAAATCTGTTTTAGCTTGTTCTCGGTATTTAGTATTCAAATCTATATATGGTTGGAGAAATGGTGCTTGGCTAAATAGTAATATTTTATGAATTTTAGTCAAGACCATACTATTCTGCAAGCTTTGTTTTAAATTTAGGTAATGTATAGTATAATTTTTTTTATTAGTAACTGCATTCAGTAATTTAACAGATTTAGAACTTGGTGATCATTCATGATCTGCACAGAACGGCAGATCTTTATGTTTGTCGTGCAGCGACATTGGATATTCTAAGTCTACCTCGAGAATATAACCACTATCGGAATCATCAGGAACATTCATAATATCTACCTCATTTAGATTATTTAGCCAAACAAAATTATCTTATGGTAGATACTGAGACATGGTCCAAACATATAGGTTATTGGCATTTAAATACAATAAATTTTTAGATGGATTTGTAATATAAAAATTCTTCATATATTTGTTGTTTGCCGCGGAGTATCTATTATAACACATAGAAATACCTCCTCTTAGACCTTTTTCTATAAATAAAAGTTGATCTATGTCTTTGAGAAGCCTAAGTTTACACTTTGTTATTTTCAACATGTAATCCCAAGCATACCCAGGTAGCGTATGGTAGAAAGCCGACCCTAAACCATAAATATGTATACACTTACTTCTAAAGTTTTCAAATACATCAGCCAGCAAGAGAACATTTGGTTTCAAGCATAAGTCACTATATTCGCCTAAACTAGTAATATTGAATCTTTTTCAAATTATTTTTGCATGATCAAAGTCGGTCTCACTTATATGTGATTTAGTCAGCTTATTATAAAATAATTCTTTAGCTGGTAGTTCCGTTTCATATAGTTTACATAAATTATCTACATAATCGTAGCAAAAAACACCTTTTCTAGATAGCAGTATAAAAGATTTCGCATCTAAATTACGGAATTCATGTTTTAGATTATTTAATTCAATTATCTGTAGGGTGGATGCTAATTCAGACAGTGAACTGTTTAAAAACCTGTAGGAATCTATGAAGCTATATATCTATGAAACTATATATCTATTAAAAGAACTATTAGGATAATGCTGAGTAAATGAAATGAATTTTTCTTTATTTATTGGTAATATAGTAATGGTCCCCCCTTTACATATTTCTTTAACTAGGAAGTGACTATCATAATTTGAGAGGCTATGACAAATTATTGGTACTGCAAATAATTTTTTAAAATTTAAGTTACAGAATGCATGAGCTAGACCGCGTATAAGGCCATTATAATGATTATGATCCCTGACAATTTTATCATTAATTGTCAGGGTTAGGATTAACATCCTAACAAAATTCAATTTATATGCTCAATCCAACATAATGGATGTCCGTTGGCTTTGTGGTGCAGTAGTAGGTCCTTATACCCCCATGAAAGTTTATAGGTTCGATTCCTATTCGCATTTAAATATTTTATTTCAAAGATCATCTGTCTCTCTCTCTCTCTCATTTTCGTTTACTCCTCTGCTTTACTGCTGCCATCACGAAGGGTGCTTACCACATTGAAGATAGGTGTAAGGACGCCTATTATGACTGCGCCCCGACGGAATCTTTATACTTATCCATGTGGTAAGCACGTAATAAGCCTTCACCTTTTTTCAAATTCTTGACAATATCCGATGCTACCGACATCTATCCACACAACATCAAACTTCAAACATTACATCAAAATATACCTTGGAAAACACATTGAAACTTGGCGCCACATTCCAAAAATAAATATGACTTGTCATTTACAAAAAAAAATATGACACTGATAATTGACACACAAAATGCAAAAATATTACGGTGACAATTGACACATAAAACGCCATCTAACATAAAAATGAAAAATGAAAATTGGCACACAGCGCCACCTAGCGAACAACACATGAAACTCTATGAGTCAATTGTGGCCCCGCGATTGTTGCGCCATCTGCGCAACAAAATCGTCGAAATTTTTAATCCGTGGTCTAGTTCTGCTGTTGTATATCTACTTGTACGCAATGTATATAAAACTATAATAATGTTTAAAAAATGCTAGCAGTGTATGAAATATCCGACAAATTTGAGTAATGTGAAAACTGATGTTCAAGTTTTTCATGTTTTCTTATGGGATAATTGTAGGTCTTAATTATAAGATAAAACATGCTTTGTTTTATCTTAATTATCGATTACCTTAGATATCGATGCTCCAGATCGATATCTAAGGGATTATACATATGAAGGGTACTTAATTTCATTCGAATTTGTTTCTATTGTTGTATATTAATATTTCTCCATCTGTTTAGAACTTAATCTAATATTTAATGTGTGGTTAAGCATTGCTTGTTTCACTATAATCAAATTATAAGCTTCATTTAAAGGATACATTACTTCGAAATATCCGTAATGCAGTTACTGATAAAATTGCGTTCTATGCATCCGGATGGCATCATCCATCAACATTAAAAAATGGTGGATTCATTTATTTATGTTTAATATTCGATATAACCAAAGAATTATCATATAAATTTTGATATACATTATACAGAATAAATAATGTACAAAACAGGACTTGAACTGGATATAATAAAAACCGTAAGGCAAAATGAAATGGTAATTCGATGTAAATAAAATATAAATTAGACTATCCACCAAATAGTTCATTTGTTACAGTTCTTAACATCGAAAACATCTGACCCAGATGTATCCATCAGATATCTTTATGTTGGAAAAAAAAACTACAATATGTTTTACAAAAAGAAAAAGAATATATGTACATAATATGTGTACATAACTATTGTAATTGTAAACCGTGCTGTCAGTTTAAATACACTAAGGGAGCGTATCCGCTTAGCGAGTTTATCAGTTAGCTAGTGCTCAATAAATCAAAAATTGAAAATAAATACCGCCTCTTAATACACGGTCTTATTCTCTGTCACTTCGAATTAGTCTGTGTCTCATATTCCCTTTTCTTTTTTCTAGGCGTTAGCTTTTTTTTAACTGTGCACTTGGTGTGGTTACTTTTTGTAAAAAAAAATTATGACAGTATACTGTAAAACTCGTAGACTCCTACGCTAGCAGCGAGCAAAGAAAGAGAGAAGTGTAGGACAAAGTACATAAGAAGAAGTGAGACAGCAAAAAGTCGCATTGTGTGAGAGAGAAGTATAGGTTATCTTACACAAGTAAAGTGGGACAGAAAGATTTAATAAGTACGTAGAAAACATAATGACTAATAAAGAAGCGAAATAAATCGAAGAAAAAAAAACATCTGTTCTAAGAGTTCACGAGTTTTTTCGTTGACTAGAAGAACCTCATAAAAAATTATAATTAATTGTTATTAATTGATAATTGATAGATATTATCCAATGTATTAAAATAATTTAGAGATATTGGTATTATTTCTAAAAGTATCAATTTTATATACTACTTATTAAAATTAGCCTGTGACAGAGGGAAAAATAAGGATACCCATCACAAGTGAAAGCTATTATCAAATTGCTTAGATTTTAATGAATACAAATTTAATTATAAATATTTAATAATAAGATTTTTATTATATTATAATATATATTGACAGTATAATATATTGACACATTGACTGACTATTAAACTACAAAAAAAAATTTTTTTTGATTACGACTTTGCCAGCTTTCCCACACTCTTTTCCTGTTTTTATATATAGAGTAAAAGGTTCCATAGTGTCACAAAATTTTTGGAATGCTTCTAATTTTTTTTTCGCTGTTCTATTAAATTTTTTATTCGGTTATTTTTTCAGTATCATTGAAATCTAATAAAAATGATAAAGACTGAAAGATTTATAAAATCTAAAAAGTAACAAAATGAACCGTATCCAACAAGGCATGTTTCATAGAGGGATACATTAGTTTAACATGTTAAAATGTATTTCTTATGGAAATTTATTAAAAATCTAAACATATTAGAAATATTTGGCTAAAAACATTATTAATTCTAATTAACAAACTATACAAATAAAACTACTCTTTTAAAATACTGACCGATGATTTTTAAATTCTACTATTGTAAAACATGAAATATTTTTCACGTACATGAACATTGCTACATAGTATCCCAGCATCCAACAGTTTCCTATATGTATGTTTATATCATAGGACTCATGCCGTTTCCTTTGTACTCATACATTTGCATGCTGGGAAAAAAGGATTCCAGAGACATGGAAAATTTCGAACTGTTTCGCTAAATTTCTCATCTGTATTTTCCATCTGTAATTTTTTGAGCTACATAGACTATGCGAACTAAGGTTCGCATAAACTATTCCTACTTATTTTTATCAGTATCACCGTATTCACTAGTTATTTAAATATCATTAATTGTATAACAAATAAATTGTTTATAGTCCACTTCGCACAATTTGCTCACTATTACAATTTAAAAGCACCTAATTTAGAAATTTATTTTATACACTACTTAAGAATCCAAAAATTCAGAACACTATGTTCACTTTAAGAGGGTTGTAATAAAAATGGCATTTCCAAAATGTGTATATTTTTATCTAAAAGGTTTTTCTAATAATAATAATAATAATAATAATAATAATACCAAACTACAAATATGGTTGTTCCAAAAGAAGACAAAAAAAAAGAGGGTGAAGAATCTGTATGTGGTTATGACATTTATGGTACCACCCCTCCAGACAAGTGTACAGATAATTCATCGTGTTTGCCAGCAAACGACACCAACGGAATACCTGACACCCGACCTTGAAAGCAAACAACCCTCAGCTGAATTTCTAACTATTGTATAGTTTTGTCATTGTGTATTTGTATTATTCTATCTTTTTCTATCTTGGTATTTTTCGAGCATAGTATTTCTTTCATCTGAAGAAAAATATCATGAAGATTTGAACTTTTGTACTAAACACTTCGCAAGAAAAATAAAGATTCACAAAAATTATTATCAATTGAATCTAAAGGATTAACAATAAAATTAGATATTGAGTGAAATTGAATCAACGAAATTAACTGCACTAATTTTTTTGTATATACAGGGTGTTAATTTAGCGTTGTAGAATATTCACAACGCGCACTCCTAGCATCAACACAAGCAATTTTTCTTAATAACCTTTTTCCGAAAAATCAATTTTATTTATTTCACAATATTGCGCAATATTTAAATGCTGCTTGAAACAGTTTGATATCCACTGTACTCTACGGTGGATCGATCCGACCGACCGTAAACAACCGTTATCGATTTCACCGTGAAAGCCGTCTATTAAAAATGTATTAAATTTTAAGTGTTAAAAATTAAATATTGATTAATAAACGTTAAAAATACCTTTCGAAAACACTTTTCAGAATTTTTGAAAAGCATTAGAAGTTATGTAGAGTAAGATAGAAAACTTGCGAACCCTTCATAAGAAACAAGAAATTATTCTACTTTTAAGTTAATTTTTTACATCAAATATAAATTTTATGTTCATCATTATTTGTTTAATTTCAATCGGAACAGAGAAATTGTTTAGTTCATAATAATTTCCATTATACTCTGTTTAAAAACGAAACAAAACTACTGATCTAATTTATGTCATTTGGTTTAAAATAAAGAAAACTTTACTTTTTGTAATCTCTTTACTAGGAAATCAAATAGCAAATTACAAATCACCAAAGTTGAAATCTGATTTAACTTGATTTTAATCGAGCGGTATTTTTATGTCTTAAATCTAAATTAACAATAAAGAGGCAAATCTCATATTAGAGTACTAAAACATTTTATTCATAAATCATTTAATATTTAGAAGAAAGTTACTACTTTTTTACACTATTTAAATGTTAAAAATGATAATGCTTAAAAAATACAAACTTAGCAACATCCTCATTGCATAATTTGAATCTAATTTTTGAATAATGTGAAAAAGTTTAAATTAATGTGAAATTAAGGGCGAGAATGTTAAATGAAATGCAATATCCATTTACTAGCATGGGCATCAACAAAAAAGTAATGATTCTGATCTACTCCCTCGTTCGTGAAACACTCCCGATGTAGTGAACTGTAGACAGTATATGATGATGCCCAATCGGTGATTGGTACTATCGGTAGACATAATATGGCCTTCAACCCACGATGTAAGTGACATAACTAATTGGCCTTTGCACACATCATTATTAACTTCCGCTAGTAATGAAAATGGCTGACAGGCTTAAATAGGTTAATTAGTTAAAATAGTAATAAAATTAAAACAGCTACAACTGATGTTCAGTTAGCATGAAACGGTTCAACAATTTTACACTTGGTACTAGGTTGTGTTACTATGCTATATTCAGCAATGTCAACTTATTTAATCACATTGCATTAACTTCGCTTTAGCCATTCTTTAAAAGTAAAAACAGGAAACATAAAAAATTCTACTAGCAGGTTATTGATAAATTTCTTGGGATTGTTATGTTAAAGTGAAAATCGAAAATAAGAAAGAAAGAGAGAACAACAAATTAGAAAAAAACAGTCTAGTGGAAACGTAAAATTAGATTAGTTAAATGCTGAATTTGGAGCGAGTAACTTTGATTAGATTCGAAATTTTTTGGAAGTGTTTTGAAATATTTTTTACACAATTAAGGCAAATTATACT
Source organism: Platypus cylindrus (assembly GCA_949748235.1). Classification (NCBI taxonomy): domain Eukaryota; kingdom Metazoa; phylum Arthropoda; class Insecta; order Coleoptera; family Curculionidae; genus Platypus; species Platypus cylindrus. Next base: position 45,404,783 of record OX456488.1, on the reverse strand, counting down.
ACAGCAGAATGGTGTGATATGCTAATGATTTATGGAGAAACCCGTGGAAAAGCAGCTGCTGCAAAAATGTTATTACGAGAACGATTTCCAGACCGACAAGGTCCTTTTAAACGGATATTTGTTAATTTAGTGCACAGGGCAAGAGATACTGGCTTGTAAATTCTCCAATCCAGTTTACCAGAAAGGCAATTAAGTGTTCAGATGGAAGAAGACATTTTAAGACAATTTAAGCATGATTGAAAATGAGCCTTCGGCCAGTACCCGTGAAATTGCGCGACATGTTGAAGTTTCCAATTCTACAGTGTGGTGTGTGTTTTGAACTGGTTTACGTTCCAGCCAAAACACCAAGTGACAACAATAATTTGTATGTTGTATGAAAGGGTGGAAGCACAGGGTTGATTGAAACACTGATTTATTTACTATTAACACTATTTATACTTTTTAATTAAACGTTGAGATTATATACAATTATTTATAACAATACTTATTTTAATTGGGGGTATTTTAGATATGTTAGAGCTTGAAATGGGGTATATGTGTGATAGTGCATGGAACGAGTTGTCGAATGTGACTGTCGTAGAGAGAGGTAGTAAAGGGAATGCCGTTATTTCTTTCTTGAGAAAATTATGTAAGTACAAATGTATGTACTGGAGGGGGTTTCAGGTACATGTTAGTCATGTCTAGAAATCTTCGTAGGTGGTAGCTTTCTAATAGCAAAGAAGGTCAGCCAACATAAAAAACTACCCCTGTGAAGATTCTTATAGGCTATTGTTAAAGTAAGGACATGTATCAATGCAGTGAATTTCATATCTATCAAATAACCTTCAAACGAAGGCTGAGAAGAGTAAATTCCTTACTTGGTTCATAAGAAATTTTATATAATGATAAACCTTCTTTTTCCACCCAATGCTATTTTAAGATAACAAGTGTATGAATCATGATGCATAAATGTGATGAATACTCAATTTCTAACAGTGTGTATTATGGAAAAATGGACACTATCCGTATCACATACATCATGTCCATTCTTTGGAACCGCAAGATTATTTAAATCGACTGCAATTTTGTCAATGGGTGATTAGTGAGAGTTTAAGGCAATCTAGATTTGCGTCACAAGTTTTATTTACCGAGTAAATATACCGTGTGAAGCATGCTTTACACGATTTGGAGTTTTTAATAGCAGAAATAGCCACATCTGGAGCGAAGAAAACCCACATGCTTATCGCCCTAGTAGTTTCCCAAGACAACGGTTCCGCAGCCCATTCATTACGAATTAATGTATGGGCTGGAATTGTAGGAAATTATTAGATCGGTTCCTTCGTTTTACCATCCCGTTTAACTGGAAAAAGGTATTTGGATTTTTTGAGGAACAATTTATGGGAACTATTGGATGATTTCCCATACCAATTACGTCATGATATGTGGTTTATGCATGACGGAGCTCCACCTCATTTTTATTCTAATGTTAGATCTTTTTTGAATGAAAAATTTCAGTGGATAGGCCGTGGAGGACCTGTTGCGTGGCCAGGTAGATCTCCTGATTTAAATCCCTTAGATTTTTATTTATGGAGCTACATAAAATATCTGGTGTACAAAGAGCCCTTTGACACTGAAGATCAACTTCATGCACGAATTTTTGAAATTGCAAGAATAATTCGTGAAAAAGCTGCAGAACAATTCCCAAGAGTTCCCGAATCTCTTATAAATGCGATTGAAGAAAATGATGGTCATATTGAACACAATCTGTGAACAACTAATAAATTTCTAGTGAATTGATAGTGATGTTTTATTGAATCATTAATGTGGATATTGTACTTTTAGTGTAAAGTTGAATGTAATTTGTTTTGTCTGACATGGTATCCATGGTCTAGGGTTGTGGACCTTTGTTTATGTGATGATATGAATTATTAATTGCGGGCGGCAACGGGGTGGTAAGCCATACCACCTCTCCTGGTAAGTTGAAATTTTTTACTAATTTGCTGCAGTAATAACACCAAATAATTAGTGGTATGCAGTTATTGCCTTAATTTGCATTACTCTAATAAAGGTAACCTTAAAGTACCTGAAATTGGAATTAAATTTTTTAATTAAAAAAATTTAATTCCAATTTCAAGACATAAGTAAAAAAATAAAAATAAACGAAGCTGACCTTCTGTTGTAAAACAACAAGAGAATTTATGGCATTCTTTAAAAATAATAACAATGACGCGACGTCACAACAAAATGCGGGTCGTATTTCACTTAGAAACGTGCTGTTTTCGACGTGACGTCACACTACTACTAAGTACTGCTACATTAACACGATTTTCTTTTTTTTTCTTTGGGTTCTTGAAAAAGAACATTTAGTATTTCCGTATGATTTTCTAAATTTGGTTCTTGAAAAAGAACGATTTACTTTCAGTATGATTTTCTACATTTGGTTCTTGAAAAAGAACGATTTACTTTTAGTATGATTTTCTACATTTGGTTCTTGAAAAAGAACGATTTACTTTTAGTATGATTTTCTACATTTGGTTCTTGAAAAAGAACGATTTGCTTTCAGGACGATTTTCCAGAATTTGTTCTTGAAAAAGAACGATTTGTTTACAACACTAATATCTCTTCTTTGATTTAAACCAGAACAATAGATTTCGATCCAAATCTTCTATTTCTATTCTTCTCTTGTGTTCTTGAAAAAGAACGATTTTAATTTCAGCCCCATTGCTTATGTTGTTTCCGAAACAATGTTAATTTGTTCTGAAAAGAACAGATTGGTTTGTAACCGTCGTCTAGGTGATGATGTGATGTCGCCAAACGCAGGACCAGCTACTGCGGTCGCTCGCTGGTATTGTCGTCTTTTTATGCTCGTTACCTCTCCTCTGCCGCACAACCCGTCTCTAATCGTAAGCTCCACCCCGCGTCTGTTATCATGCAGAGTCAACTACATTGATTATTCTAAATCATTTCAAACAATGAATTTTCTGTTAATAATTGAAATAGATATGTAACACACGTAAAACCATGTTGCTGCTCTATCTACGATTTATTGGGCCAATTTTTGACCATTTATTCATATGATAATTCTAGTTTTCAAATGAATAAAATAACATACAACGACTAAATATAACCAATGCTCTTGACCCATATAAATAATACCATTCAATTATGAACTCAAACAAACTGCAAACTATTAACAAAAACATAACGGTTCAAGTTTTTTACTTAACACAGATCTACCATATGAATTACTTTTCATATACACTACGTGAGTAAATCTGCATACATTGGAAATTTGCAAAGAAACAATACATCTGCTTTATAGTACAAGGCACATAAAATAACACATTTTTACCAGCACATAACACTAAGGCATTCGAAAATACAGTTTACTGCTTATTAACGTGACGTCAGAGGAGTAGCCAAAGAAATCCGTCTTGACCACATATGGCACTTGTTTTGCCGGCGATTTAAATTTCGCTGCTATATGTTGTTTTGACTCTGTAATTACTAATAATTTTTTTTGTTATGTAGATTTAAGTATGTATTTACGTTTCACACAATTTTTGGTTGTATACAATATTTACGTTAATTACTATGCACTTTTTTATCGTTTCTGAACGATGAACTCTACTAATTTTTATATGATTTTGATTGTATCTTTTTTATTGATTGATATTTTTGTTCAGTAGTGATATGCATTGTAGAATAAGATTTCCACATTCTGTTCTTATCAAACTTGCATCGAAAAGTGTTCAAATTTAGTAATTATAAGAATTTTCCAATCACCACTCAGATTAAATTCACGCTTGAGAGAGGGCCCATCATTATACGTTTAATGGTAGTTCAGTGCTCAGTGCGTCCTATTTATTATGTATATGGGAATGGAACATTCAAGAAGACAGTATACAATTTTACAGTGACTAAGTTAAAGTGTTTCTACACAAGTGTATCTCAAGAATCATATCTCACAACCAATCACTCACGTGTCTCAAGCATAAGCTCTCTCTCTCTCGCGACAGTAAAGTTACTTACGTGTTGACAAGCATAATCCTCTCTCTCTCGTGACAGTAAAGTTACTTACCTGTCCTCAAGTGATAAAATAAATCACTAGCTCACTCCCTCGCGACAGTAAAAGAAATCTACTGATCGGGAACAAGATTAGCACTGTAAAGTTTATATTCACGGCAAAAGACTTTCTCTCACTACATAAATCTGAGGTGGTTGTTTTGTATTTACATCAAAGTTATATTATTTCAATACTCTCAACCAGTGTTGTAAATAAATGTACATAGTCCAAATTTGTTTTTGTTTGTTGGTGAAGTCCAACTGAGTCAGCACCTATCTATTTCTCTTGTTCTGGCAAGAGCCATCTCTATTAGCCGAGGCTGGAACAAATTGGTCCTTCGAGCCGGATCTTCATCGACATAAATCAACGGAATTGGATTGGTACGCAGCAGACAATCGCATCGCATCACATAGGTACCGTTAAGTTATTGTAATTTGAGTATTCGTCAAGTCAGAGTTAATTTCTTTTAAATAAATCTTCCAATTAATTGTTAACTAATTAAATAGTGACTATCTTTTTTGCTTGTATCTATATCACGATATAGTACACTTTGTAATTTAGTTGACGAGTATTCAACAAATTTGGCTAAATTTTAATTTTTTGTTTTGAATTTTGATTATTCGTTAATCAATGAATGATTGTTTAAGCAAATAAATAATTGTCTACACACTACACATTTAATCACTCCTTAATTATTTTACAAAATAGCTGCTCTAATTAATTATACGAATAATCAACAATTCTCTATTTACATTTTTTTTGGTATTTGATTATATAACGCCGTTTCTTTGTCGTACTCCTCTTGACATTTATCATGGCGACACTAGAATCTCTTATCAAATCACGCGGTGCCTATAAGGGTAAAATCACTTCTCTTAACTCATGGTATGAAAAAAAACCATGAGGTCGAAACTGAATGCTTCATGTACGAAAGTAGGCGAAATTCACTGAGTCAATTTTATCACAAGTATTCAGATATACAACTTCAAATTGAGCTTATAGATCCTCTGAATGAAGATTCAGAGGATGTGGAAAAAAGGTATTTCGATTGTTTAACGAAATATAGTACAAAAATATCAGAATTAGCAGCATTGAAACTACATACTTCTACTTCTGAAATCTCACAAAATACCAGTGCGATAGCTTGTAATTCAATTCAACCAGTGAATTTGCCACAACTTAATATTCCACAGTTTAGTGGAGATATCACAAAATGGAACGCATTCATCGAGCTGTTTGAAGCGTTAATATCGAACAACCACACTTTAACGGACGTACAGAAGCTAGTATATTTACGCTCTTACTTAGAAAAAGAACCACTGCACTTGATAGAAACACTACCATTAGTTAATGACAATTTTAAAATTTCACTAGAGACCCTCAAAAACAGATATGATAATCAACTTTCGATTATCTTTGCTCATATCAAATTATTAGTTGATATCCCCGCGCTCACTAAAGTTACTGCTCACACTCTTAGAGACTTTATCGTAAAAATCAAACAAAATATCGCGTCTCTAAAACTTCAAAACATTCCAACTGATCATTGGGATTTAATACTAATTTATTTACTCTCTAATAAATTAGATTTCTCCACTAAAAGGGCATATATCGCTGATAGAGGCAGTCGCGTTAGATCTGGTACAACTTTAAAATTACCTACGATCTCTGATTTTTTATCATTTTTGGAACAAAGGTGTATTGTATTGGAAGATATGTCTGAACCAATTCCACAATCACGGAATAACTTTAGATATCCAAGTAGTGTGCATAGAGTGGCACATCATGCACAAACCATATCTTCCAATAAACCACCTTTACCCTCATTACAATGTGCTTACTGTACTAACTCAAATCATAAAATTTATAGTTGCCCTTCATTTAACTCTCTAAAGGTACTTGAACGCAGTAAAGTTGTTCAACAAAAAGGGTTGTGTTATAACTGTTTAGGGTCCAGACATAGTTCTAAACAATGTATATCTCCACGTCTCTGCTCTATTTGCCAAAAAAGGCATCACTCCCTCCTTCACGATTCATCTCGCAACCCTCAGCAATCAGTTCGGTTAGCGAATACACACAACACAACCCAATTCACACCTAATCACTCAGCTGATCGTGCCTATCGATCAGCAACCACATCTAGAAACACACAAGCTCAACAATCCACACAAAACACCAATGTAGTGAAGTCCAGCACAGATGATGATGCTAATACACAGACCACATTATCAGTTCTTGGATCTGATAGTTATGAGGTACTGTTGGCCACTTGTGTGGTTTTAGTTTCTGATGTGGATGGACAGCTACATCAAGCTAAAGCCATCCTCGACCCTGGAAGTACCATATCCATACTCACTACGTCATTCATGCGGCAATTGAAACAAGTTCCAAATGAAGAACACGTACAAATCTCGGGCATATCTGGAATAGTTAGGCAATCTAACAACTCAGTTACGATAGATGTGAACTCGTCAACTGACCCTAACTATTCCATAAAGGTCAATTGCTGCGTGCTTGACAAAATCACTGGTAACACACCACAACGATTCATAAGTAGGCAAAGGCTAGCTTTGCCACATCACCTTCCACTAGCCGATCCAAACTTTAACGTTCCTTCCAGGGTCGACATTCTCTTAGGTGCGGATGTATACTATCAAATTCTCCTCCCCAATATGCAAAAAATTAATGATCACTCTCTCACACTAATCCAAACCAAATTTGGATATGTACTATCAGGTATAATTCCTGACACAGCTTCTAATAAGCAATCTCTCTCACCGAATAGGAAGCACAGTTGTTTTTTGACCCAATGCCCTACAATAGAGCAACTCATGCAACAATTCTGGGAAATAGACAACCCAGAATCACTCTCGCCTTCTCTCCTTTCAAAAGAAAATCAATTAGTTGAAACACACTTTCAAAACACTACACGTATCTTAGAAAACGGGTCTTTTCAAGTTGATTTACCCCTTAAACAGCCCACCAAAGAATTTCCATTAGGTGATTCATTCTGTATCGCCAAAAAGAGATTCCTCAACCTCGAGAAACGACTACAAAACTCTCCACAACTGCACGATGAATACAAAAAATTTATAGACGAATATGTCGCTCTAAATCACGCAAAAATAGTTCCACTCACATTAGTAAACGACCTTGGTGCCTCTAAGTATTTTCTTCCTCATCACTGTGTAATACGAGAGGAAAACAAAACAACTAAACTTCGCGTAGTGTTCGATGGATCCATGAAAAGCACATCTGGATTATCTCTCAATGATATAATGCATAAAGGATACACGGTACAACCAGAACTGTACGACATTTTATTAAGATTTCGCACATTCAAATTTGCTTTAACTTGTGACATTCAAAAAATGTATCGTCAAATCTCAATTAACCCCTCACAGACTTACCTTCAAAATATTTTATGGAGGGAGAGTCCATCTGAAGATTTAAAATGTCTCGAGTTAGTCACAGTGACGTATGGTACAAATAGTGCACCTTATTTGGCCACTAGGTGTTTAAAACAATTAGCTGAAACACATGCAGCTGAATATCCAATAGCAGCTGAATCTCTCCTCAATCAATGTTACGTAGATGATGTATTAACAGGGCATGACTCCTATGAATCAGTAACTACCCTACACCAGCAGCTGGTCGACTTATGCGGAATAGCTAAACTCACACTTCATAAATGGTCCACAAATTGCCACCCTCTACTCAGAAATCTATCCAATGACATAGATACTGACAGCAATGGTATTCACGAGATTACGGACAACAATCAGTCTAATAAGGTGCTTGGAATATTATGGGACTCTAATAATGACACATTCTCCATAACTTTGCCAAATTCTACTGTCAATAAACAAGCAACAAAACGAGAGGTGTTATCCAAAATTGCTCAAATGTTTGATCCATTGGGGTTGATTGGTCCAGTCATTGTCATCGCCAAACTTATTATGCAAGAACTATGGAAATTAAAAATTGACTGGGACGACAATTTGCCAGCTACACTACTCCAACAATGGAATACCTTTTTTGAAAACATTGGCCAGTTGAAGGAATTAAAAATTCCAAGATACATCATGGAAGATGCCACCCCAATTATAGTAGAGCTCCATGGATTTTGTGATGCAAGCAAACGAGCATATGGTGCTTGTATTTATGCACGAGCTATTTTCCCTTCAAAAAACATTTCGACACAGTTATTGACATCAAAAAGCAGGGTAGCACCAATAAAAGAAATCACCATCCCTAGACTGGAGTTGTGTGGAGCATTATTGCTTTCTACTCTAATGAAAAGAGTAGCATCTATCTTGACAAACAGATTATCCATCACTAATATCCACTGCTGGACTGATTCGGAAATTGTTCTCGCGTGGTTGAATTCAGACTCATCAAGATTCAACACATTTGTATCAAATCGCATTTCTCAAATCCAAACTATTACTCAAAATTACACTTGGAATTATATCTGTTCGACGGACAATCCAGCAGACTGTTTGTCTCGAGGTCTTATGCCTGCTACACTGTCAACATCAACACTTTGGTTTCACGGCCCTAATTTTCTTCAACAAGAAGAAATCACAACTAAAAGCAGATCACCATCACCATCCATCCCCGTGCTAATAGGTGAAGAAAGAAAATTAAAGCCAATCGTTTCAGCTTGTCTGGCAACACAACACACATCCATTGAATATTGGCAAGAAATTTTCAAAAAATTCTCATCATTTTCACGATTGCAATACACTATGGCTTATATAATAAGATTCACAAACAATTGCAAGTCTGATGTTGACAAAATCCAAGGACGGTTAACAGTAGCAGAATTGACACAAGCTGAAGCACTAATCTGTAAGCTGACACAGGCTCATGCATTTCCAAAATTATACAAGGAACTTAATGAAAACTCATCAAGCATCACTGATCAATACTTACAAAAATTAAGTCCGTTTTTGGATAATAATAAACTAATAAGGGTTGGAGGTCGACTAGCAGCTGCAGCTATACCGTATGATAAAAAGTTTCCTATACTACTACCTTCAAAGGATCACGTGACTACTCTAATACTAACTCGAGAACATATCAAGCTAGGACATGCAGGTCCGCAAGCAGTATTATCCAATATCCGAGCAAGATATTGGCCTTTAAATGGACTCAAGGACATCAAAAAATTAATCATAGAGTGTCACCCATGTTATAAGTTTAAAGCAAAAAACTTCGAACAAATAATGGCCCAGCTCCCTAAAGAAAGACTTACACCCTGCCGCCCTTTCGAAAAAGTTGGAGTGGACTTTGGAGGCCCATTTTTAATTAAATCATCGACATTAAGAAGTTCAAGAACCGAAAAAGCATACATCGCCTTATTTGTATGTATGGCCACCAAGGCAATTCATCTGGAATTAGTGTCAAGTCTATCAACAGAAGCCTTCTTAGCAACGTTAAAACGTTTCATTTCACGTAGGGGTTGTCCTAGCATCATATACAGTGACAACGGCACCAATTTCGTAGGAGCAAAAAATCAACTTAAAGATTTATATAACTTTGTAAATAACACACACACACGCACTACCACGGAGTCGTTTCTCGTCACCAAAGAAATCTCTTGGAAATTCATTCCTCCGCTTTCACCTCATTGGGGTGGGTTATGGGAAGCAGGCATCAAAAGTACAAAATATCACTTACACAGAATAATGGGCAATCAAGCTTGTACTTTTGAAGAACTCACCACTATTCTCTGCCAAATCGAGGCTATATTAAATTCACGACCACTACAACCCTTAACCAGTGACCCCAGTGACAACCAATGCTTAACTCCAGGCCATTTTTTAATAGGAGGACCTCTAACTGCATACCCCGAGCACAATGTAACAGAAATTCCATTAAACAGGTTGAATCGTTGGAAAAGACTCACTCAAATCCAACAGTCCTTTTGGTCTCGGTGGTCAAAGGATTATCTCAATCTCCTCCAAAATAGGCCCAAATGGATCACCCCTGCTCCAAATATTAAAAATGACGATATTGTTCTCTTAAAGGGAGAAAATTCCCCACCACTCGAGTGGCCATTAGCCAGAGTTTTGGAAGTATTCCCTGGAAAGGATGGGAAGGTAAGGGTTGCGCGAATTAAAACAAAACAGGGAGAGTTTGTTAGGAACATTACGCACCTATGCCCGCTTCCACTCTGTAAATAGTTCATTCTACTATCCAGCATTCACGCTGTATATATATGTACGTACTTGTAAATATTTTTCAGCTTCTCAAATTGCATTAAGGCCACTCATATTTCAGTCACTCACTCAAAACATTGACACACATCATTGCCCAGATCGTTCACACAAGGGGGGAGTTTGTTGTAAAACAACAAGAGAATTTATGGCATTCTTTAAAAATAATAACAATGACGCGACGTCACAACAAAATGCGGGTCGTATTTCACTTAGAAACGTGCTGTTTTCGACGTGACGTCACACTACTACTAAGTACTGCTACATTAACACGATTTTCTTTTTTTTTCTTTGGGTTCTTGAAAAAGAACATTTAGTATTTCCGTATGATTTTCTAAATTTGGTTCTTGAAAAAGAACGATTTACTTTCAGTATGATTTTCTACATTTGGTTCTTGAAAAAGAACGATTTACTTTTAGTATGATTTTCTACATTTGGTTCTTGAAAAAGAACGATTTACTTTTAGTATGATTTTCTACATTTGGTTCTTGAAAAAGAACGATTTGCTTTCAGGACGATTTTCCAGAATTTGTTCTTGAAAAAGAACGATTTGTTTACAACACTAATATCTCTTCTTTGATTTAAACCAGAACAATAGATTTCGATCCAAATCTTCTATTTCTATTCTTCTCTTGTGTTCTTGAAAAAGAACGATTTTAATTTCAGCCCCATTGCTTATGTTGTTTCCGAAACAATGTTAATTTGTTCTGAAAAGAACAGATTGGTTTGTAACCGTCGTCTAGGTGATGATGTGATGTCGCCAAACGCAGGACCAGCTACTGCGGTCGCTCGCTGGTATTGTCGTCTTTTTATGCTCGTTACCTCTCCTCTGCCGCACAACCCGTCTCTAATCGTAAGCTCCACCCCGCGTCTGTTATCATGCAGAGTCAACTACATTGATTATTCTAAATCATTTCAAACAATGAATTTTCTGTTAATAATTGAAATAGATATGTAACACACGTAAAACCATGTTGCTGCTCTATCTACGATTTATTGGGCCAATTTTTGACCATTTATTCATATGATAATTCTAGTTTTCAAATGAATAAAATAACATACAACGACTAAATATAACCAATGCTCTTGACCCATATAAATAATACCATTCAATTATGAACTCAAACAAACTGCAAACTATTAACAAAAACATAACGGTTCAAGTTTTTTACTTAACACAGATCTACCATATGAATTACTTTTCATATACACTACGTGAGTAAATCTGCATACATTGGAAATTTGCAAAGAAACAATACATCTGCTTTATAGTACAAGGCACATAAAATAACACATTTTTACCAGCACATAACACTAAGGCATTCGAAAATACAGTTTACTGCTTATTAACGTGACGTCAGAGGAGTAGCCAAAGAAATCCGTCTTGACCACATATGGCACTTGTTTTGCCGGCGATTTAAATTTCGCTGCTATATGTTGTTTTGACTCTGTAATTACTAATAATTTTTTTTGTTATGTAGATTTAAGTATGTATTTACGTTTCACACAATTTTTGGTTGTATACAATATTTACGTTAATTACTATGCACTTTTTTATCGTTTCTGAACGATGAACTCTACTAATTTTTATATGATTTTGATTGTATCTTTTTTATTGATTGATATTTTTGTTCAGTAGTGATATGCATTGTAGAATAAGATTTCCACATTCTGTTCTTATCAAACTTGCATCGAAAAGTGTTCAAATTTAGTAATTATAAGAATTTTCCAATCACCACTCAGATTAAATTCACGCTTGAGAGAGGGCCCATCATTATACGTTTAATGGTAGTTCAGTGCTCAGTGCGTCCTATTTATTATGTATATGGGAATGGAACATTCAAGAAGACAGTATACAATTTTACAGTGACTAAGTTAAAGTGTTTCTACACAAGTGTATCTCAAGAATCATATCTCACAACCAATCACTCACGTGTCTCAAGCATAAGCTCTCTCTCTCTCGCGACAGTAAAGTTACTTACGTGTTGACAAGCATAATCCTCTCTCTCTCGTGACAGTAAAGTTACTTACCTGTCCTCAAGTGATAAAATAAATCACTAGCTCACTCCCTCGCGACAGTAAAAGAAATCTACTGATCGGGAACAAGATTAGCACTGTAAAGTTTATATTCACGGCAAAAGACTTTCTCTCACTACATAAATCTGAGGTGGTTGTTTTGTATTTACATCAAAGTTATATTATTTCAATACTCTCAACCAGTGTTGTAAATAAATGTACATAGTCCAAATTTGTTTTTGTTTGTTGGTGAAGTCCAACTGAGTCAGCACCTATCTATTTCTCTTGTTCTGGCAAGAGCCATCTCTATTAGCCGAGGCTGGAACACCTTCAATCATTTGCTTTGTGGACAAGTCATTCAACGTTTTCTCCTTCACGTCTCTTATGGCTGTTTCGATAACGGTTGTCTACCGTTGCCTGGCGCGAGCCGCCGCAAAGTATAGCGGATATCAAACGTTTTCTAGCCGTTTTTAAATGTTGCCCAATATTGTGAAATAATTGAAGTTGATTTTTCGAAAAAAAGTTATTAAGAAAAGTGGTTTGTATTAACGCCAGGAGTATGTGATTAAATTTTCTGACAACCTTTCGCGAACACCCTGTAAATATAAAATAATTAAATTAAGAAGAATAAGTATTAAGAAATGTCTGAAGAACATAGATCATCCATAAAACCGTGGACTATGCATCAATCTTATTTTTCTCTGTATCAGACAAAATAAACATTTGTATTGTAAATATCAATAGGATTAGTTATTATTCTTCAGTAAGTAATTATTCGTTACCTACAATCCTTAAAAATCAAAAAAATTGTTGAAAGATTGGAGAATTGGTGCATTACTTTTCGTTCTTGCGCGATAAAGTAACAGCTGTATGGGCTACTATTTGTACTAGACCGAAAAGTACTAAGCCCTCAACAAAGTACCATTGTCGCTTGCCTTTTGAAGCGAATAATTACACATTATTAGGGGATTGTAGAAAAATATTTTAAATTTTAAGCGTTCATATTTCCAATGATATGTATTATTTGTACGTATTGTACAATATGTATTGTGTATTTATGCATGTTTTAAATTAATTTATATTATGTTGTACTAGGCATAAGTATTTTATATTTATTTTATAGTTAATAATATTTTCATGATTTTTGTTTTATGGCATTTCTAATAATTTGCATATTTCTTTCTGTGTTCAATATTACTGTGTTATCAAAATCAATACAGTGTGTTAATGCTGTATTGTTTTTTGTCATATTTATTCACATTAATTCTATTTCTTATGTATTGACTAGTTTGTCCAATATAAACTTTATTACAATCGCAGGGGAAATTTATAGGGAATTTATAATATATTACTTTATAAAAATCATAAAAATTGTACTAGTAAAGACCTTGATGAATTTGATCGCATATTAGATGGCGCTAATCTCTACAGAGAGAGTTACTATTCTCAAGTAAGAATAGTTGGAACCAGGAATCAGAAACATCGATCATTGTATTATTATATTATAAATATATTATAAAGCAAGGTGTAAATCCTGGAGTTAACTCACTAGATGCAGCTTGCGAGCAGCATAGAGTCGCTTACAACTCAATTTCTGCATTATCTGATAGACATAAGGCGGCAAAAGCATTAGAGGATCGTGCTTGGGAACGAGTGAAATCAAAAGATTCCAGTTCTGCTGAGACGGCTGTAAGTCTAGTATCTTGGCTAGTACTAAATACAATGAAATCTAAAAGAAAAATGGGAATAGGGCTTTCATTCCAAATACACGTTATCGATCATACATCGAAATCGGTAACAAAATGTAAGAATCATAAAAATTTACTAAAATCAAGCTTAGAATGATTCAAAGTAGCCCGATTGGCTACAAAATAGCAGGTAGTCGAAAAACATCCGTCAGCAACGCGTTATTCCATTTGAGCATAAATCTGAAGGATTTTTACCGATGTTACCTATTTTATCTGCCTTGGGAGCAATGAGTGCCCTAGCTGGTGGAGCGTCTGTTGTAGCTAAAAATATAATAGATATAAAAAAGAAAATAAAAGGGAATAATAGTAACAATGTTGAAATTGGCAAGAAAGGTTCAGGATTGTTTTTACGTAAAAGTGCTGGAAGATATGGATTGTACTTAAAAAAAAAGAATCACTGATTCTACCTCACAAGGTTCTTTATATATATATATGTCTATATGCCTTATACCATCAACTGGTGTCGGCTTGAGCTCTTCTCGTTATCCTCCTATTCCTCACTTTCTATGCATCTCTCCCACTCCTTCCTGTTGCAAGCAGTTCTTCTTGCGTCATTCAGCCTCATTCCTCTTTCTCTTATTGCTTTTTCAATTCCCTCATCCCATGTAATTTCTGGTCTTCCCCGTTTCGCTCTTCTTCCCTCCCTTGCCTGCCAGACTCTCTTTAGGTTCTTTATGATTATATAATATTAAATTATGTAAATAAACTAAAATTGCCATATTTTATGCGTGATACATTACCCAAATGTACACGTTATAATGAAAGTGGTATTGTTAATTTAGATTTGAAGTCCAATGCAGGCACTCATAGGGTGGCGTATTAAAAGGAAGGTAATGCTATGAATTATTTCGATGGTTTCGGCAATTAGAAACCACCAATAGAATTTGTGAAATATTTTGGTGTATCAAGTAATATAAATTACAATATAAGTCGATACCAAAAATTTTATTTTAATAATTGTGGTCATGTATGTATTGAGTAACACTGTACCGAACGTTGCAGAAAATACTAAATATTACTATATAGGTAGAAAATACTATATAGATTTTCTTCTGAAAAAAATGGGACAGGAAAGACAAGTGAGAAGGGTATGGGAAGCTAGACCTGGGCAGAAAAGAAAAAGGAGAAGACCTGAAACTACCTGGGATGACATAATAGAAAAGATATTACAAAGAAGAAGAATAACGATGAGTGAGGTTAGTAGGATGGCAAACAAGAGGAAAGAATGGAGAAAGTTTAGCGACGCAGTGACGTGAAGCAAAAGCGTATAAGCCTAGAGAAAGAAAGAAAGAAAAAGAAGAAAAAAGGAAAAAAAAGATAAAGACTAACAAGCCTACACCAGAAATGGTAGACAGGCTTTACGATATATATATATTATATAGGTAAAAAGAAACAAGTCAATTAAATTAATCTACCTGCTGGAGTATACGAGATTACAGGTGTTAATAACTATCTAAAGTAGAAAGTGAAAGAAATAGGGAACTTTAAGTTGAATGGAAATGAGAAAGAAGAAGATATATTTTTTTCAAAACCAAATAATAGTACCATAAAGTGTGAAATTTTTCATCGTGATCTTGATATAACTTGAATACAGAAAATGCACTAGCAGAACTACTAGGATTTTCACGAAAGATAATGCAAGCTGGAATATTTCATTCATCTGAAATGTAATGTGAAATGAAAACACAAAAGAGTAAATTTATAGCTGATTAGTGATAGTACACACAATACTAGCATGCATTGGAGATAATTATATACATATCATTACTATTGTGGTAACTTAGATTGAATTTTCTACTCAGTTCAAGGAAGCGTGTCTGTACTGTTTCCAAGCAAATTATTTTTATCATCAAATGAATTAAGAGCTAGTTTAATTTCCGCTACACTAAATAAATCATGATTATAAGAACGTATAGAATGCTGCTTTGTAAGTTTTTCCTTAGCTGACATTAAACATTCACAATAATAATTATAATTTATTTCATTTTTTACAATTTTGTATTTCACTTTTTTGATTTTTTTTATACTTTTGTTCAAGCAATCTGCTTTAGAAGTATACATTTTAGATCGTAATTGTATTACATTGGCAATAATATGATCGGCGACCTCATTCTTAAGCAACCCCAAAACTTGTTTATTTTTTAATGGGATACTATTGATTATCTACTGCATAGCTAGTTATATCTTATTTTGGTGTATGTGTTTTAATAATATCTAAATAAGCATAATCAGATGATTTTATATATGAAGCTGTCTGTATCCATGTACATTAATTTACAATTTTCATTTGGTAAAATCTCTTTTAATATAAAATTGTAATGAAAGTAATACATAAGAGTTTTAAATATGTATAGAATACACATTCCTATATAAACCGGTTTGTTAAACACTATATGTGACCTGTTTAGCTCTATAGAAACTAAATTTTTATTTTAATTTAATTTAATTTTATTAAATATTTTACGGCTATGAAATAATGGGCTCGATATTAGATTATTGGCACCATAACGTCAATCCCATTGTTTGACGATCTTGATGTTCCTATTTTTTCTAATGTTTTCCATTGTTGTTCCTAAAACGGCATTTTCCATGAATTTGAATAAATTTTTCATTAAATCTGTGTTAGCTTGCTCCCGGAATTCAGCATTCAAGTCTACATATGCTTGGAGACATGATGCTTGGCTAAATTGTAATATTTCATAAATTTTAATTAAAACCAGACCTTTCTGCCAGGCTTGTTTTAAATTTCGATAATGTATAATATAATTTTCTTTATTGGCAACTGTATTCAGTAATTTAACAAATATGGAACCTGGTCTAAGTCTACCTCGAGAATATAACAACTATCGGAATCATCGAAAACATTAATAATATCTACCTCATTTACTTTACTAAGCCAAGCTAAATTATCGTCATGTAGATACTGAGACATGGCCCAACCATATAGGTTATTGGCATCTCAAGACAATAATTATTTTGACAGCTTTGTAGCGTCAAAGTTCTTCATATATTTGTTGTTTGCTGCGGAGTTTCTAGCAGAAAACATATAAATACCTCCACTTCAATAAATAATAGTTGATCCATATCTTTGAGAAGCTTAAGTCTACACTTCATTATTTTCAACATGCAATCCCAAGCATACCCAGGTAGTGTATTGTAGAAATATGTACGTATGGCAAAATATGCAATTTATGTGTTTATGTGTAAAGTTGTGGTGCCTGCTGCCGTTGGTATTGGGTAATTATGCTGCAGTATAGTGGTAGAGAGTAAGTTAATGTTTTTCTATTGATATTACTTAATTTGATTTTCGCTATTTTTTTACTGGACTCAGCTACGAGGTATGTCTATGATTATTTAATTTTTTTACAAAGGTTGTATTGTATTTTATTTTAATTTTATAACATTATGTTTCCAATATTTCTTCTGGCTTTTTTTACCTGCTTTCCTGAACGTTTGACTGTTTTCTTTACTGACTAAAAGCTGGCCGTACAGGCCTTTCTCCCAACTTTACCTTTAGGGAAAGTTTAAATTTTACATTGCTGATCCAGAATTCAATACGCCGCAAACAATTAACATTATTCTTGGCGGCTCGTCACTTTTCGTAATTTTCTAATCAAAATGATTCTACCATACCTTAAATAATATCTTCATCTAAGAGACTGGTCTCGGGTATGTAAACTGCAATGGAAACACCGAATGTTCCATAACTTTATTAAATTCATGCACTATAACCCATTGTCCGATACAACTCTTCCATGAGAGAATTTCAATCTCACATTCACTCCACCATTCACTCTCCTGTTTTAAAAACATTCTTGGCAGACTCATTTACAGAATGAGAATCATATGCTCCGCATTTGGGATGCATTTGGCAACCAGCGGTCAAATTGGTGAAACGACATCTTCTTCGAAGCTTTAATGGTTCAACATTAGCAATCGAAGTATGTCAGACCACATTATATACTTTTGAATCAATCTTGAATTCTCGACCCCTCACTCTATTATCATCCGCCGATCCTCTCACTCCATTGACTCCCGCTCACTTACTAACTGGCAAACCGATGTCACACTTTCCAGATTTGGGTCCACTTAAACATCAAATTTCTCATCAACGCAAGAGTCAAGAATCAGTTAAAATGTTAACCCAGTTTTTCTGGAAAAAATGGTCCAATATCTCGATTGTTTTGTGAATCGCCCGAAATGGTCGTCAACTGGTAAAGTTCCCACTGTCGGCGACATTGTCCTCATTAAATAGAAGTTCAACTCCCCTCGTCGGTGGCTTATGGCACGCGTAACCAAACTCTTTCCAGGCAGTGATGGAATCACTCGGGCCTTAGATGTTTAAATCAAAACCGCCAAACGACACGAAGCTGTACGCAATTTGGCATCACTACATGTGCGCATCACCCTTCGTTGATGCGCAAACGTCTTTCATCGATAATTCACCCTCTCGTAACGTAGCTCAGCACAATCTCATACGTAAAAATCCAAATATACCATTCAAAACAGATGTGAGCGCGACAAATTGATTAATCAGTAATACAGCTAGGGTATAGTAGAATTAAACATATAAAAAATAGTTGGCATTGCGTGCATTGAATTGCCCAACCCTAAACGGCTAAGAACCGGTAACTATTCAGGTCGATGGATGCGTCCATGCGCTTGCCTTACCAAAATTCACATGCAATGTCATTTTCTCACAGAGTACGACAGAACAATTCTTCTATTTTTTGATATAGCTTTAGATTCAACAGTTTCTGAAGTAGCCAAGAACCGAATCGAGTGAGTGAAAAAATCATCACAGCAAAGTTAGTTTAGTGATAATTCTCGAACTGTTCACTTCATGTCGTACTTTGTCTTCAGTCCACGTGCATTTGCTCTTTGATAATTATTCATGATATAATTTGTCGAAACCTATACCTATTTTCTCATTCTTTCATTCCTTCTCTCTTGTTTTCATAATTATGACGTATTCCAAGGCTTATATTTAGCCGTGTAACTAATACAACAAAATTTTCTTAGAATTTTCAATGTCTCCATCTTATAAGTTGACAATTCAATTAACTTATTAGCGCCCCAGAAAATCCATTGTCTAAAGTCAATCATCAGCATACATAAATACACAATACATATTTACACATACGAAAATACATACTATTGAACATATGAAAGCTTAATATGAAAAATATTTATAGGTGGTATAGGAAGCATAACCTTAGCAATCACAAAACCAATAAAGAAAAGAAATCGAAAATAGCCATTATCAAAAACACGAAGCCATAAAACTCTTTGAAAAAAATGTAACGAATCGAAACAGTTGCCAGAGTTGATAAAATATAAAAGATATAAACAGAATAGAAAATCCAAAAAACCCAAGTGAAATTATTATATTACTCTCCAATATAAAAAAGATTAATACATAAGTAATAGGAAATGGGCATATTAGTGTACACATTTTCGGTTTGCCCCTCGACATTGACATAAAACAAAATACACTTGAATGGAAACAAGAAAATAATAAATTCTCAAATCAAATAATCAAAAAATTCATAAAGAGTACCATACAAATTCTACACAGACACAATGAGTACTATCAATAAATTAGAAAGAGCAACGTTGCATATTATTACGCAATTATATAGCGTATTACCACCAAGTAGGCGGCGATTGCTCTCTTTCCTTACGCTCTATTTCTTAGTCTGCCTCCCACAGACTAATTATTTCAACCTAACTTCAACTAAATATTTCAACTGCGCTCTCAGCTATTTAGTGAACAACATCTTGAAGGCAGACTAGCTACATGCCCGTGTTCCCGAAAGTCATCTATGCTCACGGCGTGTCCCTACAGAACGTATTCGATTCGAACGATTGCTACCGATTCTTCCAGCGGATGGGCGTCCAGCCCATCCGTAAATGCTTGTCGTCTAGGTTCACGTCTGGCTATGGGTTGACTTTATGCATTGTTCAAGCTACATTCAGTAGTCATATGTAAAAATTTACTTGTAATTGTATATTGTACATTGTTTTCATTGTTGATTCTCTATGTTTATTTCTCCTTGTTAATGTAATTAATAGTGTAAGTTCGGCTTTACGTGTTTTTTCAATATCAATGTATGTAAATTTAAACTCTTAAGGTTTATTGTGCTTATTACAAGACTTCGTGACCGCGTTTACTTAGTTTCGCAAGTAAGCAAATTTACGAATTTACTGTAAGTAAATTAACAAAATTACTGTTTTATTGATTGAAGCATTCAGTTCAACAATTTCTTTTGATTATAAAGATAAAAAATTAATAAATAAAAAGCAAAATATTGTTATAAATAAATAAAAACATATCGTTAGGTTGTAATCTATTTTTACCTGTTTAGCTTGTCCACCCCAATTTTGTGATATTGTTTCGAGGCACATTCCTTTTTCTAAGGAGTTTCGTGTTGAAAACTCGAGAATTACCGCGTTGCGCGATGAGTAGCTCACTAATGAAAGCTATTAAATCATGCATGTTATTTCAATTCTTTAGATGCCTTACTTCTCCTTCGTTTTGCTGTTTCTTTTATCTTTTCTGTCGTTTTTTTAATGCAAGCTTAGGATAAGTAACGTTTTAGTTTAATCAAAGAGTATGATTGTTTCGCTTAATTTTTTTTTATGTTTTGGTTAGTTTTCTATATTGAATTGAATATTAATTTGGTTATTTGGTATATAAGTTTATTTTATTTTGGAATATCTTTTATTTATTTATAATTTTTTTACTTCTATAGCCGATATGTCGTTCCCGTTTCTTGGTCGTCGCAAAATTCTTGGTTGGCATTTCCCTTTTACTGGTGGAAATGGAGATTTCCACTAGCAGCGTGATTTCGCATAAGAATGCACAAACTAAAGTTTGTGAATATGGTTTGGGAAATTGTGATAATTACATATGGTTAGTGGTAATTAGATAAGAAATTATTAATTTAAAGTAGAAAAATTTTGTGATATTGCCAATTTTTTGTTTTATTATTTTTACGTAAAAATTGCAAAATTCACTTGTTAGATTAGAATAGAAAGTATGAATTTGCAGAAACCAAATTTTGCGATGTTGAAAATCTTCCATTTTTTATATTTCTCGTTAATTGTGAAATTGAAGTATGGTTAATGGTGATTAGATAAAAAGTTATGAATATAAAAAGAAACTTTTTAACGTAATTTTTTTTTAATTTGAATTTCTTAAGTTGAATTCACTTATGATTAGTGGCAATGAAAGAAGAAATTATGAATTAATAGAACAACAATTTGGCGACGTTTCAAAGTTTCTAATTTTTAAAACGGTAAATTTGTGGAATTCACGTATGGGTTCGTTGTGACTTCTGTTTTAGAGCGAATTCCAATTAACTCAATTCGGATGAAGTCGGGTTCTTCCACTATGTTTTGTAATTCCCATTTCTTAGGTTACAGAGTTTTTGACGAAGGTATAGTGTTTCATAGAGACGAAACTTTTTGCATGCAGCCAATATACGACTAATTAAAGCATTTATTTAACGTCTATTTTCGCGGTGCTAATCCAGAATAAGTTCGAGTACTCATAGTAGTTAGCCCGGGAAGTCATCCTCTACGAAGTCAGGTTTATAATCTAGTGTACTAATAAATAATAAATATTAATTTTTTTAATTAAAGTATTTAATTAACAAAAATAATAAATAAAATCTTTAACCGGTCAGAATCAAGGTCATTGATGGTTGACTAAGACTAATATGGACATTCGAAATCATTCTAGATCTATTGCTACTGGCAATGGCTTTAGCAGTGGTCTTTTAGATATATTGAATTAATTATGTACGAAATATTGCACGTGCCCAGTCAGTAACACGCAGCGCTAGGACAAAAATTATCCGTTAGGTATCTTAATGTACTTAATTAGCTATTTCATTTAGGTGGTTAAAATCTACATGACGCACTCTTTTTTCCGTTTACTACTTGACAAGTTCTGGCTAATAGTAATCCTGACACAATAATAATTGTGTCAGGATCACTAGATGTCTGAATCATGGATGTTCTAACTTTATATAAATATAACATTTACTGATGCATTTTGTGAATTTCTACCCATTTTTGAGTAAATCATTTTCATTTATGTGCTACAAATATAATATGAAATCAAAAAATAATTTGCAATAGACATTAATGGTAATAGACTGGATAATTTCAGTCGTTCAAACGAACTAAAAATAAAGTTATTGGTCCTGTTTGTTTTAGATGATGGTGTAATTCGCATTCAGTAGTTGTTGCTTAAATCATACTGATGTAATTGGGTACTTGACAAATCGAATTTTATGTTATTCGTTATGTACATTTTTGTTAACTTTATTACGCTACTCTTATTATCGTTATTCTTAGTACAAACAAAATGGATGAAAATCAGCTCCAGAAAAGATCGTTAACAACATTTACCAATTCTCTTCATTGTAATTTGTACGTTGCCTTTATTATAACTGTATCAATTTTATAAAAGTTTCGAAAAGAAATGGTTCCTTTACTGGCGGGCTCTTGGATGGTTCGTACTGTTTTGTTACACTCGAAAAATTTTATTTAATTTGGAAAATCTAAAAGGAGAAAGACGAGAATATTTGTATTTACTTTTACTTGGAGCATTGGAAAAATAATAAAGTCTAGTTTCTATCAGCTCAATAGATCAACAAGAACCTTAAAATATAAAAAAAATCAATTTTATATTCTTCGACCCTTTTTGATTAATGAGTAAATGGTATTAGGAAATGTTATCAAATATGTTATATTCCAAATTATTGCTGGTCACCCTAAAAATAAATAATAAGTTAACTAATAAATATAAGGATGAAGGTCCTTAGCAGAGATAAGTTAAAGTTAGTATTTATTTAAATATCTAGTAATTAGTTTATTCTTAGCGATTACTCATATAATTAACTTATTACTTATTAATTTATTTCCATTAAATGTGCCACCTAGAATATCCCAATTTAGGGGTATAATCTTTTTTTCACAGTATTTAAAAATAGTGTCAACCCACTTAATGCTTAATTTATTATTAAGCATAATTTAAATAAAAGGAGGCTAAAAATAATCAATATTATAATGCAAAATAATATAAAATTATTTTATACTATAATAATGGTATAAATTTTTAGCCCCAAAGCATATTTATGCGTATATTGCTTTATTTATTATCTCTTATTTTTAATATTTGTTATTAACATAAAGTTTTCTACACTAAAATTATGGTTTAAAAAAAGTATCACATCGCTTTAACTCTCTACATTACGTTCCATTGTCCAGGCTTAAAGGACGAAAAAAAAAGAGGCAAGAAGAAATAGTACCAAAATATGAATGTATCTTAAAGAAACCCATAAATTCTCTACTTTCAGCCAGTTCTGTAAAAATGAAAAGGAATTTTCGGATTTGGCTTGTAATTAATTTTTAAATACATCGTTTCATCCTGAAACAATGAAAATAGACAAAAAGAATGGCGACGCCAACACAAGAAAATAGCCACCGTCAAATTTATTCGTCAGCAACATTCGCCACTAATCAAAAATGAAATGGTTAACACGAGCGCAAAACTTTCTACAAAAACTTCATTTTCTTAAATTACATTTTTTGGTAGACATTAAAAGAGATATCCTAACGTATATGCAAAAGTATAAATCTAGAGAGGCTCAATCTCCATCAGCACTTAAAAAACTGTTAAATATTATTAATATAGGTTAATTTACTATTACCATAGCACTGGATTGTTTGGAGGTAGCAAACATGTTTCGGATAAGCCCATTTTGAAGGGCTTATCCTTTTGAAGTAACTCAGAGCGAACTTTTATCCTATAATTGATAAAATCCAATGTTGACCAATTTCCTGAAATTGGACAACTTCACTTACATAAAACAGCAAAATGCTTGAGGGTAAAATTAAAATAATTTTCTGAAATTGAAGTAGGGTTAAGATCTACTTCAAACATTCTAACAATTTTAGCTAGAAAGAGGCAGTACATAAACGACGAAAAGAAGATGAATTAAGTGGAAGGAAATTGATTCTCGTAAAACCATGAAAATAATTAATGAAAATCGAATTTTTCTAGATCCTCTAACATAAGTTAACTTAAATTATGTTGATAAGGTAAATTGAATTATTAAATAAAATTCATTTAATTCACTAAAATAAGTTTTATTATAACAAAATAAATTTTATTAGTTATACATTTATTACCATTAACTATATATTAAAAAATTATAAAAATCATTGCTATAGAAACCACCATAAATTATAACATCCTTGTGGTAAAAGGAACCATTTTTTTCCACATCACCTTCTTAGCTCATCATTACAAATGAAGATAATGTCGAAATTATCATTAACTTATGAGTACTAAATTAGTCTTGTTAGTATCTGTACTAGAAAAATAGATTATAGAAGCGGCACGTTGTGCGTCGCGACATCGCTTGTTGTTGGATGGCCCTTCAGCCTTGTTCGGATGTCCGATGCTCAATCCAGCTCACTGCGCTGCTCTCATTTACCTTCCTCTAACCGATGACGGCGACGTCGACGCCTATTTTACAGTTTCGATTCGTAAATAATTGCACCAGTAGCAACAGCATCATCAGATGCAAATAATAAAACTGGGAAAATTTTTGTTTCCGCGATTTTACCAGTATTGACTACCGTCGGAAGAAACGTGCCGCGGGAGAATCAACGAATTTAGTACAATTCACCTGTCGAATATTTAGTTACATGTTAAATTACCGGACAGTGAATATTCTTAATGTCCAAAGTTTGTTTAGACAATTACCATATTAAATGAGTATATGAATTTACAGTCATCAAGTGAGTAGAATCTACAAAATATTATGGAATTTTCTTGTATTACAATAAAAGTAAATTATAATTTTAATAATTTTCTAGTATATAACGATCATTTTCTTGCATTTCCTCTAATAGCATATAGTTTAGTAACTTTGTACTAACCGCAACTTGTAACAGGTTTACTGCTCTTATATTTTGTTCACAATCTTTGCAAGTTTAAATTTTAGTTTTTGTGTAAAGATTCACTTTCTTGATAAATTATCTACTTACTATATTAAATTAAACATAATCATCATAATGATATGGTTTAATATTTCATATTCCATTTTCACTTAATTTAATTTCTATAAATATCCTATTCGTAGAAGTAAATTGTATCCAAACTAGTTATTTGTTGGCATTAACTTAAGTAAAAACGTATCTTAAATGAGGAAATTAACCAAATAATCATATAAAAAGGTATACAAGCAAATAAGCATTATAAATAGGCGCTTATACTATACACGTACATGGTACGATGCATTGTTCTGATAGCCTATCACTGAATAATCATAAAATATGATAAGCACTATTTTCGATCTTAAGGAATAATACAGTAAAAATTTGTTAACGGTTATCTCTAAATAATTGCTACTTCTATAAAACGCCACTTTCTGTGTTAACCAAAGGGCTTGAGTCCATCTATTCACACCTCCCGATAATGACTACATCTATACGTCTGCCATTTTGAGTGACTGTTATAGAGAGATTTCACTGTATTTCGCATGAGAATTATATTAGAATACAATCCGACTGAAAGAAAATTCAGTATTTAGGCCATCATTACGAACAGTTACTGATCCTTTTTTAACTCTTTTGAGTATGAATTTGATAAGTGTAATTCACAATTGACGGGAATGTCGATGTAGACGGATATGTGAACATGGACGAATATTTATTGGCCCACGAAAGAATACGTAAATGCCATTCACAATTGTCGCAAACGGTCGGTATTTTAGGGAATTATTCGGTCGGTTCCTATGTTTTACCTTTTCGTTTAACTGGAGAAACGTATTTCGAATTAAAAAAAAATAATTTATGGGAACTATTGGAAGATGTCCCATTAAAATTACGTCATGATACATGGGCAATCAATGAGGGAGCTCAATCTCATTTTTACTCTCATGTTAGATCATTTTCGAGTGAAAATTTTCCAAATAGGTGGATAGGCCGTGGAAGATGTATTGCGTGACCAGCTAGATCCCCTTATTTAAATTTCTTAGATTTTTATTTATGGAACTACAGGAAATATCTGGTGTGTAAAGAGCCTTTCGTACTGAAGCTGCACTTCATGCACGAATTTTTAAACTTAAAAGAATAATTCGTGAAAAGCTGCAGAACTATTCTCAGAAGTTCACGAATCTTTTATAAATCGGGCTCAGCATAGGATTTAAAAAAATGGTAATCATATTGAACACAATTTGTAAATAACTAATAAATTACTAATGAATTGACAGTGTGATATGCTGCAGTGCATTACTACTCTGGATATTGTACTTTTATTGTAAGGTTAAGTGTGATTTGCATTGTCTAATGTAGTATTCATTGTTTAGAGCTGTGGACATTTGTTTACGTGATGATTAATTGCGGGAGGTAGCGTGGTGGTAAGCAATACCATCTCGCTTGGTAAGTTGAAGTTCATTACTAAGTTATCGTAATAATTACACCAAATATTATTAGTATGCAAGTATTGTCTTAATTTGCTTCGCCCTAATAAAGGTAACATTAAAGAACTGTCTGTGCAATTGTAATTTGCTATTTGATTTGTTAGCAAGATTAAGATAAGTACATTTTTTTTACTATAACTTAACTGTTTCTAGCAGCTTTTAAATGTCGCGCAATATTGTGAAATAATTAAAGTTGATTATTCCGAAAGAAGTTATTAAGTAAAGTTTTTTGTGTTGATGTCAGGAGTACGTGGTGTGAATATTCCACAGCTCTAATTTAACAGCCTTTATATGTATTCAAATATTTATATATATGTATTATATAACAGTGGCGCTAGAAGGAAAGCTAACAGAAAAAGGAATAGCAATTGTATGGGTTCAATCTAGTACTTTTGATCTTTAGATAAATGCATGGCTTATCCAAAAAGACTTTCTTTGGCTATTAGATAAAATTGGTAAAATTTTAGCAATTTCCTTTAATCGCCCAGTCGGCATCAGGACTTGGTCTTTACGGCGCTTAACCGGCGGTTAAACCAGCAGAAAATATTAAATGTATGATTTTTTCAGCTAAATTTATGTTTTATCGGATATTGTTTAGCGCATTTTTTCAATTTTCAAAAAGGGGCCTTCAAAGCAATATTCCTTAGTTTCTATTTATCGAATATCGAATTTAATTAATAAATTTTTACTTATTAAGACTTAAATAATTTTGCTTCGCACGACATACGTTTAACATACGATTGCATATACTAATAACTAATTGCCATGTTTGCAACATTGCAAATTGATTGGTAAAATATGTTTTTTTCATTTTATTTGCGATAAATATGAAAAAAATCAGTGGCGTACACGTCCAACTTTTTTTCGAATGTCAGGAATTTTTCTGAACACGGAACTGTTACGACACTGAAAAAACTGTACAATTGACAATCAAAAATAACTTGGCCTGATGCTACTATTAATTATTTGTGCATTAAAGTATACAACATTTTAACTAAATATATCAATTTTTATTACAAAAATATTTAAATTGTTATTAATATAATTATTAAAAGTCGAACCTATTCTATTTTAATAATTTTTTAAATTTGTCAAAATCATGTTATTATGGTAGTAATGATTTTTTGGCTTTGTTATGCTGATGTATTTTTTCTATATCATTAACGTGACACCTTAACTATACTTTTAATACCTTAAATTAAATTTTTTATTTATTAATAAATTTCATTTATAATTTTATACATATTTTTTGTATCTATTTTTTCGCTTCGTGTGCTTGGTTGCAGAATAACTATCATACTTGAGAATAACTGGCTCGAGTAGTTCTCTTATCTCTTATCTCATATGCACATGCAACACAACAGTTCTGCATACAAAATTGTGTGGAGATTGTGTTTTTGTCTACGGTCGTATGATTAAGCAGAATTAAATTAATTAAATTGTAGTAATACAAATATAAAATAATTAAATTAAAAGGCATAAATATTAAGAAATGTCAGAAGAACATAGATAACATGTAAAACTGTAGACTGTTGACTATGGATTAAATCCTCTTTGTCTATATATCAGAAAATAAACCTTTGTATTTTAAATATAAATAGGATTAGTTAATATTCTTCACTAAGTAATTATTCGTTTCTTATACCTCTTCAAAATTAAAAAAAAACTTAAATGGTTAGAAAACAGGTGTATTACTTTTCTCTCTAGCGTGATAAAGTTACAGCTGTATGGGCTATATGCATTGTAGCCCATAACAGATCTACTAAGTATTAAGTCCTCAAAGTGTCACTTTCGTTTGCATTTTAAAGCGAAAAAGGACGCATTATTTGGTGATTCTAGGAAAATGAAATTAATCGCTCTTTAAACTGCCTAACTCAATATGATTATGATCTATCGTGTGGTAACACAATGAGCGATTCAAAAAATTAAATGTATTGTATAACTGGAGCAACTGTGAAATCTAGAGTATCTAAAATAACAAAAATATACTGTTTCCGTTTCCAGAATAGCATTAACATGATATTATACCAGCATAATGACTGTCAAAAGGTAAGGTACAAGGATGTAACTATGGATTTGGTAAATTATTTCTATCTATACTTCCTATATAAATACGTACACTGTTACGTTAACTTTAAATTATTTGGATCGTTAGCAAATTTAGAGACCGCCACAAATTATTTAAATGTCTGAAGTAATCAATCTGGAACATGCTCAAAATAATTTCTCTGTGTGTAATTTCTCTTGTTAATAATAATGCAATGACAAATTATACGTCATTTGCACCAACAGTATACAAAATTTAACAAGTAAAATGAATTATTTTGGTTTTTAACACAACATACCAATAGACTATAGAACATAGATATATCATGGTGGGAACTACCACCACGATATATATTGCTTTTGCTGTCTTTTATTAAACTACTAATGTATAAACCCGACTTCGTCCTGGAGTGACTTCCTGGGCCGAATACTATGAATACTCGAACTTATTCCGTATTAGCAACATGAAAATAACCGTTAGTTACAAATTTTATTGATATTGACTACATGTAATATATCAAAGGTTTCGCCTATGAAGAACTATACTTTCGTCTAATACTCTGTAACATAGGTAATAGGAATTACAAAGCATAGTCGAAGATCCCGACTTCGTCCTGGTTGAGTTATAAATTGGAACTCTCTATGAAGCAAAACTTATCATTAAACCATAATTACCAATAACTATAAGTGAATTTTACAATTTCACCACACAATTAAAAAAATGAATAATTAGCAACGTCGCAAAATTTGTCATTAAACTCATAATTTTTTATTTATTTACCACTAACCATACGTGAATTTCTCTATTTTAACGTAAAATTAAGTATACGATAAAATAAAATATATAACAAAATATTCGCAACGTAGCATAATTTCTCCTCTTTAAATTCACAATTTCTCATCTAATTGCCACTAATTATAAGTGAATTTTACAATTTTAGTAGCCACAGTACAACTTGTACTGTGGCAAATGGTGAATCTGTTACTATTGAATCAATTTGTACAGCTGTAATTTTAGCGAATAAGCCATGTATGATTCTTGGTTATTTTTCGAAATGGTTCCCGATCTTCGCAAAGATGTGAGGCAGTTTCCGTCAGCAAATACTGTTTCGATTAATGCGATATCGTGCAAAGTGTGGACACTTTGTGGCTAAAACACAGGTTAAAATTACAAAAATTAATTTCGGACAAATTTGATTTAACGAATGATAACTTAGGCTGTTGCACTGTCGCTCAACGTAATACTGAATTGATTCTGAGTATCTCTTTAATACTTGCTCATTTTCACTTTTACTTGCGGTTCCGCAAAGTAAATTATTAATTAATTTTTATTTTTAAAATTTTAATTTAATTAAAATTAATTATTTTGTTCTGGTCAAATTTCAAGGGGTTCGTGTAATGGTCCAGCTGTAGACACACACTCCACTGAAATCGGTCAACGTTAGGTTTTTGTCTTCATACCGGGCATCCAAGTTGTCACACAACCTGATTAATTAACCTGAAAAATAAACCCCGGACCAAATCAAATAAAACAAAAAATAAATAAAAATTAATTTAAAAAAAATAAAAAGATGAATAAAATAAAATAAAAAATTTGGTTATAAATAAATAAAAACATATCGTTAAGTTCTAATCTGTTTAGCTTTTGCCTTGGTTTTTTTTTTCTATTTTGTTAATTTAGTTGCTCGCGTTTAATTTTTGGTAAACAATTGTGGTATGTGATTGTCTTTAACGGTAGGTACTTTAGCGGTAGTGGTGCACAGATAATTACCACTCTCGAAGCACAAGTTATATTTATGTAGCTAATAATACAGTTATGCACAGCGTAAAAGGAAATCTCACATTAACATCCAGCAGGTTGGGTAAGAGAATAAAATTAAACACGGCTAGTCGTAAGTAAAGTAAGTTTCTGTTGAGATGATATCATGCAATATGCCGTAATTGCTTATGATTGTTGAACGGGAGACTTCAATCAATCAAACAGTTAATATGCTAATGAAAAGGCTTACTTGCCGCTTATTAATGACGAAAGACCGTTAGTGTCTCTGCAGCAGATTGGCGTCTTTGGACCTAACAACGATGGGTGCGGTCACGGAGTCTTATAACATGCACAATAAGCCTTAGAGAGCGAATTAAATCATCGACGGATGACTTGAATCAGAGAATCACTTGAGAAAAGCACTAAAACACACAGGAAAGTTATAAGGGGGGGGGGGGGGTTATAACTTTGTATGGAAAGTTCTTGATGAGAGTAAAACCGGTCTTATCACGACAAGCGTAACTTGACCAATTGTCGGTCTTTTCCAAAGCGAAATCGAGGCTAAGACGTTGAGCAGAGAAATTGAACTTGAGACTGGCCGGGGATTTTTTAACGAGTTTAAATTTACGTAAATTAATATAAAGAAAACACGTAAAATCGAACTTATAATATTAATTATATTAACAAAAACAAATAAACATAGAGGATCAACAATTTAAATAATATACGAAGAAATTTTACCAACAAATTTTCATAAGCAAATACTCAATGTAACTTGAAGAATGCATAAAGTTAATCGATAGCCAGACGCGAGCGAGTACCATTAGCGCCTGGAAGCTGCGAACGGGGGCGCCCATTTGTTGGAACAATCTATAGAAATCGATACACGCAATAGAGACACGCCGTGATTATAGATGGCTATCGGGAGCACACTCATGTAGCGGGTCTACTTTCGAGATGTTGTCTTTACACCTATCGTCAATGTGCAATCATATGCAAAGATGGATGTTAGTTGTATTAAAAGATTATAAGGGTGAAAAATGTTTCTAGAAATGTTATAATCTGTACTGTTTATTTAACAAATTATAAAATTGGACCGATTTTCTTTTAAAGATTTAAAGATTAAAATGGCATATGGTTTGGGAAATCAACAAAAGTATCCGAGACCTCATGAAAATCATGCGCAAGAAGCAATCAGTAAGTGTTTGTAATAAGCTTTCTACTAATTTAAGTCACTTAAGAAGATTTCGTCTTACATTAAAAAATAATAATTACCAGACTCACACTGGTGGTAATTTGCGAGCTTTTAAGAGAAGTGATAGAATAATTTGGAACGATATAAATTCTACATTCAACAACCGTATCCGAACAGTCATCATTTATAACATAAGGCACACAGATGCCACAAAATTTTTAAAAGATTCTTTTGAACTTTTTAAGAGACGTATAAATAATATATTAAAGTCAATGAATGTACCAAATTAATATAAATAAATATGATTTCGGTCTTCCTGCTTTATCCTATACCAATTAAATAAAGAAATTTCTAATAAAGGCGTCTGTATTAACATAAAGAATTATGATAATTCATGTTTTTCTTGGATTGTTATCGTAACACTTTATTTTGTTACAAACCATTCAGATAGGATTTCATTTTATTCACATTATTTAAATTCATTAAAAACAGACGGATTACAATTACCGATTTCAATAGGTCAAGTAACTATATTTGAAAAACTTAATAACATTACAGTAAATGTCTATGCGTTAGAATTACATGAAAATTCTAAAAAACAAAAAAATTATATAACAGTACGTTTTCGAATAACGAACACGAAATTAGAAAAACATGTGAATGTATTGTACATACAAAATAAATAATATCCTAAAATAAATGATCACTCTCCGTTACCCGATGATAACACGGAAGATGAGAAGCTTAAGTATCACCATTGCCTTATAAAAAATATATTTAGGCTCATATCAAAACAGACGAAACAAATCAAAACAATCATCTCGTTTATGCGATCTATCAGTATTCTGTAATATATTTTTCCAAGTTATGATTACGTAGAGTTCAAAAATATTGTCTATAAGCAAAAAGCACCTACTGCAAATTACTTAGATTTTTAATGTGTTTTAGAGACAATAGACATTTCACACAATCAAGTCAAATCTGTTATCAACCGCATATGCCATTTAGTGTGGGTTATTATGCGAAATATGCTTATGATCAATCACTTTGCTACTACGATTTTTATGGAGAAGAAAATTGTGTAGGATGGATACTAAATCACTTAGAGTTTGAGTGTGTTGCGTTGTGAAAGTTTAGTGTAGAGAGACAACACGATTGAACAAAAGATTGACTCATCTGTTCATATGTCTAGTGGTCTAGATATCGAAGCGGCAAAAATTGTCATATTTGTGAGAAATCGTTTTTAATTGTGATACAGTTGTCAGAGATCATGATCAGTATAATGGCTATATACGTCTAGTGCATGCAGCCTATAACTTGAATTTTAAAAAATTATTTACAGTACCAATAATTTGTCATAGTCTCTCAAATTATGATAGTCATTCCTTAGTTAATGAAATATGTAAAATGGGAACCATTACTTTATTACCAATAAATAAAGAAACATACATATCATTTAATCAGCATTATCATAACAGTTCTGTTCGATATTGTTTCATAGATTCTTACAGGTTTTTAAACACCTCACTGTCCGAATTAGTATTCACATTATAAATAAATGAATTAAATATTCTAAGTAATGAATTCCGTAATTTAGATGCGGAATCTTTTAAACTGTTAAGGATAAAAGGTGTTTTTGCTACGATTATGTAGACAATTTAAGTAAACTAAATGAAACGGAACTACCAGCCTAGGAATTATTTTATAATAAGCTGACTGAATCTAATATCAGTGAGGCCGATTTTGATTATGCAGAAGTAATTTGGAAAAGATTTAATATTACAAATCTAGGCGAATATAGATATGTATACTTAAAAACAGATGTTTTCTTGCTGGCTGATGTATTTGAAAATTTTAGAAGGAAGTGTATAAATATTTATGACCTAGAGCCGGATTTCTACCACACGCTACCTGGGTATGGTTGGCATTGTATGTTGAAAATAACAAAGTGTAGGCTTGAGCTTCTCAAAGATATAGATCAACTATTATTTGTTGAAAACGGCCTAAGAAGAAGTACTTCTATGTGTTCTAATAGAGAATCAGCGGCAAACAACACATATATGAGAATTTTGACGTTGCAAAACCATCTAAATATTTACTGTAATTAGATGCCAAAAACCTATATGGTTGGGCTATCTCTCAGTATCTACCTTACGATAATATTGCTTGGCTAAATAATGTAAATGAGGTAGATATTGTAACGAAGTTATAATAAAATTTGGTTTTCGAATAAGAGAAAAACACGTCGTGCGAACTGGCGGAGATACTCATCGCAGAAGATGTGCTCTTTTGTTTTTGTTTTTCGTTTTTGTTTTTCGTTTTGGCAATTATTATTATTGTACTTTTGATAATAATACAACGTTAACATTTGGTAGTAAATAAACAAAGGTTTTAGTTTGTAAATTAACTGTAACATTACATTTAATTTAATTAGGAATAGTTGAAAAATTGGCATGATACCGTGATTATTAATTGTTATTTTTTTATTTTATTTGGCGACTTAGCGGCGCCCTAAATTATAAGGTGTTTTTTTATAAAATTATTATTGTATACGGGCTAATACAGAATAAGTATAGGTATTATAAAGGAAAATTTACTTAGGGCATTTGGACTCTAAAAGTGAAAACAACTTAGGGTAAATAAAATGTATTTTTATAAATAAAGTTGTTTTCAAAATAGGGTTTTGCAGCCATCACCACACTAACGTATAGGAAATTGTTATTGTAAATCTCCCACCCTGACCCTTGATGTTAATACACAATCTTGGGTATAAAATGGGCCCGATTCGGCCGAAATGGCCAAGTTGTTTTGTGACTTCAAGATACCTAGCTGTAAAAGGTGGGGTAGAGGAAACATTCCTCTGTTGTTGCCAGTGTCCAACATCGTGGTAACTATAAGAGAATAATTAAAATTACATATCTTATAGCTTAGTGTTATGTCTAGTTCAAATGCATTTCCCTGACTACTACTTTGTTCGAGACTTGAACCAGTTGTCATCTTTTCCAATACCATTGTTGTTTTTGAATCGGTCTGTACACGTTGGTTGCTTTTTCTTCGATCTGGACACTCTTTAATCAAATGATATGCCTTACCACATTGGAAGCAAGCACTAGGAGATCGCTTAGATTTGGGTTACGAATTCATAAAATGACCAGTCTCTGAACAATTGAAGTATCTCTTGGGGTTACAGCTTGCCCTATACAGCTTTTGAATGCTGTATAGGGCATTCAAAAGTCCGCTGAATAGTATGCAAATTAATACGGAACTAAAAACAATTACGGAAATCGCCCATGATAACAAATTTCCAAAATAACTGATATATATATATATATATATATGTCTATATGCCTTATACCATCAACTGGTGTCGGCTTTAACCAAAATAACTGATACTTACTAAAATACACAACTTTAAGATCAGACACTGGTGGTCGTTCAATATAATAAAAATCCAGACACTGGAATCAGATAGCACAACATGTCATATTATGGGTCAATAGTTTTTTAAAAATTAAATTATTCATAAACCTTTATATATACATAAAAGCCACATCGATATCGACCATAATTTAATTCGAATTCTTTTACAGCTACTCATGGCTTAAATTTATTACTATTCCAACATTGTTGACACATGTTTTTAAAATGATTGTACGATATATCTGGTGTAACATGTTCATCAAGAATATGCTTTAAGTTAATATCGTCTTGTTTAAAAAGTACAATCACATTACAGTTGCCTCTTATTAATTCTTTAGGTGTTTTAGAATAAGTTTGACATAAATATGCCACGTTGATAGATTTGTGTCGTCCCATAGAAAATCATGCCCTAGTTTTATCCTGCTTATCACATGAAACATCAACGAATACATATACAGAGTTTTCTTTAGCTTCTTTAGGATCTAAAACTAATTCATTACCTTTATAGCCGAAATATTTTATTTCTTTAACTTGCTGCAATAAATTTTCCAATAATTTATACTTAGGCTGATCTAAAAGAAATCTCAAATCTCTTTCAGATCTAAAATTTGAAAGAAGTTTCGAATAAAGATAGATAGTAGCAAATTTTAATCCATTTCGATACAATAACAAAGCTAATAGTGAATTTGCTTTGCGGCACCCGTTCAGTCCACAGAAAATTCCGCTAAAATAATTTAGTAGTCGTTCGCTGTGTATATACGTTGAAGTTCAAATTCTCGATGGCAAGTTGTCTTTGCCATCTTTGCATCTTGTCTTTCTAAACGCATTTTTGCAACTACTATGGAAATGAAAACGGATTGACTATATAAAAGAATATAAAAATATATAAAGATTGTGCTTGGCATCGATAGAAATCGAAAGATTCCATTTTGCTGATAAGGCTGCATCTTGGCTAGTTCTAAATACAATGAAAGCTAAAAGGGAAAAGGAAATGGGGCTTACATTCAAAACACACGTTATCGAACCTACATCGATAGCGTTAAGAAAATATAAGAATTTTAATAATCTACGAAAATCAAGCTCAGAATGATTAACAGCAGCCCGATTGGCTATTAAAAAAGCAAGTGGCAGAAAAAATGTCAGTCTGCCACGCATTATTCCATTTAACCAAAAATCTGGAAGATTTTTACCAATGTTTGCCTATTTTATCTGCCTTGCGAGCAATGGGTGCCCTGGTTGGTGGAGCGTCTATTGTAGCTAAATAAATCTATAATAGATATGAAAAAAGGAATACACGAGAATAATGGACACAATGTTAAAATTGACAGGAAAGGTTCAGGATTGCTTTAGCTTAAAAATTCTAGATGTTATGGGTTGCACTTAGAAAAAAAATCGCTGAATCTGACTGACACCGTTCTTTATGATTATGAAATATTAAATTGTTTAAATAAATTGAAATTGCCATATTTTAAAAGTGTCTTTATGCGTGATACATTACCCAAATATATACGTTATGATGAAGGTGGTATTGTTAATTGTTGTCGATACCAAAAATATGATTCTAATAATTGTGGTCGTTTATGTAGTGAGTTTCTATATAATAGCAAGCCATAGTACAGTCTAGTGTTAGTTATGTCTATAATATTCACATTAAAGGATCGTAAATCAACACTTTACATAGACTTTCCCGTTCTCATACAGCTAGATACAAATTTTCAATACGGATTGGCGTTGATTGGTTTCTTTTCCTACAACACTATACCGAACATTGAAGAAAATTCTAAATTTCACTATATAGATAAAAATAAACAAGTCAATTCAATTAATCTACTTGCTGGAGTATATGAGATTACAAATATTAATAATTATCTATAGAAGAAAATGACACCTTTCAAGTTGAATAGAAATGAAAAAGAAGAAGATATTTTTTTCCTGAGACAATCAAAAAAATTTAACACGAAAGTCGGACTAAGACAGGGAGGAGGACTAAGTCCAACATTATTTAATATTTACATGGACAAAATAATAAGGAAAGCGAAGGAAAGAATTAGAGGACTTGACGTGGGATGGAATTATATGGATAGAGTTGAAGTAAAGATTGGAGCATTTGCGGACGATATAATGGTGATAGCATCTAACGAAAAAGAGTTGCAGACAAGCATAAATAAATGGAATGAAACACTTAGAGAGAACGGAATGGAGATGTGTGAAGAGACAACAAAAGTAATGGTGATCGGGGAACAACATGAGAAAAAAATCATGATAAAAATCAGAATAATAAAAAGATAAATTTATGACTTATTAAAATCACGATTATTGCCGGCCATTTTAAAAAAGTGACAAGAAATTTGTCAAATTTCAATATTGAACATAAATATATTTAAATATTAAAGAACAACATAAAGCTTTACAACAAAAACCAACATATTACCCAATTAAAAATAATTCAAATATAGATATAAGCAACAATAATATGTTGTATATATATATATATAATAATATATATATATAATAAATATATATATTTACGATATATATATATATATCGTAAAGCCTGTCTACCATTTCTGGTGTAGGCTTGTTAGTCTTTATCTTTTTTTCCTTTTTTCTTCTTTTTCTTTCTTTCTTTCTCTAGGCTTATACGTTTTTGCTTCACGTCACTGCGTCGCTAAACTTTCTTTATTCTTTCCTGTTGTTTGCCATCCTACTAGCTTCACTCATCGTTATTCTTCTTCTTTGTAATATCTTTTCTATTATGTCATCCCAGGTAGTTTCAGGTCTTCCCCTTTTTCTTTTCTGCCCAGGTCTAGCTTCCCATACTCTTCTCACTTGTCTTTCCTGTCCCATTCTTTTCAGATGGCCCCATCATCCCAACTGCCTCTTCTCTATGTATTTGTGAATCGCCTCTATTCCTAATTCTTTACCTATTTCTTCATTCTTGATTCTTTCTCTCTTTGTCACTCCCCTTACTCTCCTCATGCATTTCATTTCTACCGCTTGGACTTTCCTTATTTCCTTTTTATCTGTTATCAATGTCTCACATCCAATTGTCAGTATTGGTCTTATTATTGTTTTATAGACGTTTATTTTTGTTTTTCTTGTTATTTCTTTTTTCCGCACAATCGTATTGCTGATACTGTAAAACACTTTCATTGCTTTTCCTATTCGGCTGTTAATTTAGTCTTCCTGCTTTCCTGAATTATTTCTACTCCCAAATATTTCCATTTCGTCACTTGCTCCCATTTTACCTTATCTACCATGATTTTTATCTCATGTTGTTCTCCGATCACGATTACTTTTGTTGTCTCTTTACACATCTCCATTCCGTTCTCTCTAAGTGTTTCATTCCATTTATTTATGCTTGTCTGCAACTCTTTTTCGTTAGATGCTATCACCATTATATCGTCCGCAAATGCTCCAATCTTTACTTCAACTCTCTCAATATAATTCCATCCCACGTCAAGTCCTCTAGTTCTTTCTTTCGCTTTCCTTATTATTTTGTCCATGTAAATATTAAATAATGTTGGACTTAGTCCTCGTCCTTGTCTTAGTCCGTTTTTCGTTCTAAATTTTTTTGGTTGTCTCTTTTTGACTATCATGCTATTTGAGTTTTCTTCATATATTTTTTTTATTAAGCTAACCGTTTTCTTGCTTATCTCTTTCTCTGCCATCATCTTCTACAATCTATCTCTTCTTACTTTATCAAATGCTTTTTTCAAATCTAAAACACCCATGTATACATTTTTTTTCCTTTTATTTGTTTTTTCAACTATCTGCTTAATCGTAAATATATGGTCTTGAATGCTTCTGCCTTCTCTAAATCCTGACTGTGATTCGTCCAGTGTTTTCTCTATTTTAATTTTTATTCTCTCGTTTATCATCATTTCCAACACTTTCATGTTTGTATTTAATAGAGTAATTCCTTCGTATTTATTACAATCTTTCTTATCTCCTTTCTTAAAGATTGGTACTATCAGTGCATGCTGCCATTCTTTACGTATTATTTGCTCTTTCCATATTTTGTTATATATGTCCAGCATTACCTGCCTTCTCTCTTCTCCCATATATTTTATCATTTCAGTCGTTATTGAATCACTTCCTGGTGCTTTTCCACTCTTCAGTTGTTTATGGTCCTTTCCAATTTCTTCCATATTAAATTTCTTTTCCTCGTCTTTGCATTCCTTTCTCTCTGTATTGTCTGCTTCTCTTGTATCATTCCTCTCTATATTTTCTGACAGCAGCTCTTCAAAGTATTGCTTCCATCTTTCCATTATTTCATCTTCCTGCTTTAATATTTTTCCTTCTTTGTTATTTATATATGTAGCACTGTTGGTCTTTCCTTTTCTTATTGTTCTTAGTCTACTATAGAATATTTTTTTTCGCTCTGCAGCTTCGTTTTCTAATTTATTTCCGAATTCTGCCCATTCATTTCTTTTCGCCTCTAATACTAATTGCTTCACTATTTTCATTTCCTCCTTGTAACACTGATACGTTTCAGTGCTACAAGGAGGTAACTTTTTTTTGTAGATATTCCTTCCATTGTTTCTTTTTTAATCTCACTCTTCTCTTGATCTCTTCTGTCCACCATGCCGTTTGTTTTATTTTCTTATTTCTTTTTATTTTTCCACACACTTCCGAGCTTGTTTGTAGTATCATCTTTCTGAATTCCTTTCAACTCTCTTCCAAACTTAATGTCTTCCATTTCTCATTTCTGCTCTCGATCATCTTCTTCATTTTTTCTCTATATTGCTTTGCCACCTCTCCGTCTATGTTAGCCTATACGCTTTTATTTTCTCATATTTTATCTTATCTTCTTTTCTCTTTGTGTTGTCTGATTTTAGTGGTTTCTTTATTTTTGATATAACCATATAATGATCATTTCCCACTTCCGGTCCTCTTGATACTTTCACATCTACTATGTTCTTTCTATTGTCATTTCCTGCTACTATATAGTTTATTATTGATTTTTCATGTTTGCTACTCATCTCTCTAGTATATTTGTGTATATCCTTGTGCTTATAATAAGTATTTGCTATAAACATATTGTTGATTCGAAAAAACTCTATCAATCTTTTTCCGTTATCATTTAGTATTTTCTCCCCATTCTGGCCCAATATTCTGCTCTCTCCTGTTTTTTCCTTTCCCACTATACTATTAAAATCTCCTGCAATGTATATTTCGCCTTTTGCTCTTTCTACCGTCTCTGTTAACATTTCCCAGAATTTCTCTTTGTTCTCCTTTTTGTCGTCTTCATTTGGTCCATACACACTTATTATCGTTTTAATGCTCTCATTATCGTCCTTCATATTTATTGTCAATATCCTCTCTGAACACGCCTCCCATTCTTCTGTATTGTGTGCCCATTAATTTTTTATCATACATGCGACTCCCTCAGCTGCTCTTTTCTCTGTTTCCACTTCGCTATATATAAATACACTTCCTTTCATCATTTTTTGCAATCCTCGCCCTTTTTTTCGTTCCCGTTATTGTAAGTATGTCTATCTTATTTTGCAGAAACTCATCTTCTAGTTCTATTTCTTTTCCCTTTATGCTTCGTATATTCCATGTAGCTAATCTCCATATTTCATCATTTTCTCTTCTCATTGTTTTCTGCTCCATTCCCCAATTCTTTTTCAGTTTTTTGTTTGTTTCTTCACTTCTTCCCAGCTTCCATAATCTATCCTATTTCGATATTGTTCCTCCTTTCGTTTGTATATTTAGCACTTTTTGCTGGTGGCCATGTGCTCTATATCTTTATCTTTAATTCTTGTACAGTTGGCGTATTTTATCTCATTTTTTCCACAATCTTTCCCTTCGTGTCCTTCTTGCCCACATCTGTAGCATACCTCCGTTCTTGCACAGTACTTAGCTACATGCCCATAGCAGCAGCATTTGTAGCAGATCGCGATCCTTATATATTCCTCTACCTGTTTTACAGTAAAATCTATCAGTAATTTCCCTTTTTTTACCACGTAGTTGAATATCTCATTGTCCGCTTCTACTACCCAGTCCTCTACATATTGTTTACTGTTCCCTATGGCATTTTTTTTAACTGCTCTTATTACTGTCTTCAACTCTCTAGTACCCACCATTTTTCTTATTTCTTCATTTTCCCTTAATATTTCATTTACTATTTCTTCTTCAGTATACCCTTTCTCAACTTTTTTTATTATAAACAACGGCTTTATTTCTTTCATTTTCCTCACTGTTATTCCTTGTACTTCCTCCATATATTATTATATATACATATACATAACATATTATTATAATATAAATAAAAATAAAATTAGCAGACAAAAAATAATTAATATAAATAAATTACTAAAGAATAAGTAATAATCAAGATGAGGAAATAGCAATTTATATATATTATTAGATTTGAAGTTGGTTAATCTTAATAAAGTAGTATTGAGCCAGGACCTTACCTGGTACGCTGGTTAGCCTTTATAGGAAACTATTGGTCGGATCGGATTATCCAGTTTGTGTATTTTAACCTGTCCAAATAACCTGGGCGGGTTAGGCTTCATAGGTCGTAGCTTGTATTGCTTAGCGTATAACTGTGAGAGTGTGATGGCTGTCTTATCTAGTACTTGCTTTAGTTCATCATAAGTAGATATACAACAGCAGAACTAGATCACTGGTTCAAAATTTCCCCACAAGAGGGCGCCACAATCGCGGGACCCCATTTTTATGTCATTGAGTTTCATGTGTTGTCAGCTAGGTGGCGCTGTGTGGAAATTTTAATTTTTCAATTTTTATGTTAGATGGCGCTTTATGTGTCAATTGTCACTGTCATATTTTTGAATTTTGTGTGTCAATCAGTCTCATATTTATTTTTGGAATGTGGCGCCAAGTTTCAATTTGTTTTCCAAGGTATCTTTTAATATAATGTTTGAAGTTTGATGTTGTGTGTATAGATGTCGGTAGCATCGGATATTGTCAAGAATTTGAAAAAAGGTGAAAGCTTGTGAGGCGTGCTTACCACATGGATAAGTATAAAGATGCCGTCGGGGCGCAGTCATAATCGGCGCCCTTGTGTTTCAAAATAGTTGCAGTTAGAAATAGCTTACTAGTTGTTGTACCTATAAATAATCACTTTAGCAACGCAAAGTGATTATTGCAAACTAGAAAAAGTTTAGCAGCTTTTTGTTTATTTCTCACATAAGAAACTACACTGAACCCAAGCATTCAGGTTAATTACGAGTAGATATACAACAGCAGAACTAAACCACTAGTCCAAAATTTCGCCACCAGAGGGCGCCACAATCGCGGGGATCCCATTTTGATGTCATTGAGTTTTATGTGTTGTGGCGCTGTGTGTAAATTTTCATTTTCCAATTTTTATGTTAGATGGCGCTTTATGTGTCAATTGTCACTGTCATATTTTTGAATTTTGTGTGTCAATTATCAGTGTCTTATTTTTTTGCATCAATGAAATGTCATATTTATTTTTGAAATGTGGCGCCAAGTTTCAATGTGTTTTCCAAGGTATCTTTTGATGTAAGGTTTGAAGTTGGATGTTGTGTGGATAGATGTCGGTAGTATCGGATATTGTTAAGAATTTGAAAAAAGGTGAACGCTTGTGAGGCGTGCTTACCACATGGATAAGTATAAAGATGGCGTCGGGGCGCAGTCATAATAGGCGTCCTTACACCTATCCTTAATGTGGTAAAGCACACTTCGTGATTGCAGCAGTAAAGTAGAGGAGTAAAGGAAAAGGAGAGGGAGAGAGAGAGACACATGATAGAGAAGATCTGTAAAATAAAATTTTTAGATGTGAATAGGAATCGAACCTATAAACTTTTATGGGGGTATAAGGACCTTACCACTGCATCACAAAGCTAACCGACATCCATTATGTTGGGTGTAGTATATAAATTGAATTTTGGGTTGTGCCGAACAATAATCTGCATTCTTAATATAAAGAGTTCTTTAACAGGATGTTATTTGAAAAGATTATAAGGGTGAAAATTTTTTCTACAAATGTTATAATCTGTATTAAATCTAAATTAACATATTTAGCCATATGCAAATGGCTATAAAATCAGCTTTTATAAAATTATTATAAAATGTGATAAAGTCAATTAAATTTAGCTTATTAATTAAGGGAACGACATGATATGTATTGATGAATATTATGTTAACCAAATGAGATTCTGTTAAGCATATAGTCTTTTCCTGTCGAGTAATTTGAATCATTTTTAATTCCTCATTATTATTACCTGTTCTGATTATATTCTTACAACATATAAAACGTAAATAGCCTAATTCCATTGTACTAAAATATATGTGACGAATCCAATACATATATAAAATCAGTGTTGTAAAACAACAAGAGAATTTATGGCATTCTTTAAAAATAATAACAATGACGCGACGTCACAACAAAATGCGGGTCGTATTTCACTTAGAAACGAGCTGTTTTCGAAGTGACGTCACACTACTACTAAGTACTGCTACATTAACACGATTTTCTTTTTTTCTTTGGGTTCTTGAAAAAGAACATTTAGTATTTTATTATGATTTTCTACATTTGGTTCTTGAAAAAGAACGATTTACTGTCAGTATGATTTTCTACATTTTGTTCTTGAAAAAGAACGATTTACTTTCCGTATGATTTTCTACATTTTGTTCTTGAAAAAGAATGATTTACTTTCAGTATGATTTTCTACGTTTTGTTCTTGAAAAAGAACGATTTACTTTAGCGCGATTTTCCAGAATTTGTTCTTGAAAAAGAACGATTTGTTTACAACACTAATATCTCTTCTTTGTTTTAAAACAGAACAGTAGAATTTCTTTCCAAATCTTCTATTTCTATTTTCTATTGTGTTCTTGAAAAAGAGCGATTTTGATTTTAGCCCCATTGCTCATTTTGTTTCCGAAACAATGTTTAATTTGTTCTGAAGAGAACAGATTGGTTTGTAACC
This sequence comes from Platypus cylindrus, assembly GCA_949748235.1. Taxonomy (NCBI): domain Eukaryota; kingdom Metazoa; phylum Arthropoda; class Insecta; order Coleoptera; family Curculionidae; genus Platypus; species Platypus cylindrus. Next base: position 45,360,897 of record OX456488.1, on the reverse strand, counting down.
GTCGTCTAGGTGATGATGTGATGTCGCCAAACGCAGGACCAGCTACTGCGTTCGCTCGCCGGTATTGTCGTCTTTTTATGCTCGTTACCTCTCCTCTGCCGCGCAACCCGTTTCTAATCGTAAGCTCCACCCCGCGTCTGTCATCATGCAGAGTCAACTACATTGATTATTCTAACTCATTTTAAACAATGAATTGTCTGTTAATAATTGAAATAGATATGTAACACACGTAAAATCATGTTGCTGCTCTATCTACGATTTATTGGGCCAATTTTTGACTATTTATCTATATGATAATTCTAGTTTTCAAATGAATAAAATAACATACAACGACTAAATATAACCAATGCTCTTGACCCATATAAATAATACCATTGAATTATGAACTCAAACAAACTGCAAACTATTAACAACAACATAACGGTTCAAGTTTTTTATTTTTCATATACACTACGTGAGTAAATCTGCATACATTGGAAATTTGCAAAGAAACAATACATCTGCTTTATAGTAAAAGGCACATAAAATAACACATTTTTACCAGCACATAACACTAAGGCATTCGAAAATACAGTTTACTGCTTATTAACGTGACGTCAGAGGAGTAGCCAAAGAAATCCGTCTTGACTACATATGGCACTTGTTTTGCCGGCGATTTAAATTTCGCTGCTATATGTTGTTTTGATTCTGTAATTACTAATAATTTTTTTTGTTACGTAGATTTTAATATGTATTTACTTTTCACACAATTTTTGTTTGTATACAATATTTACGTTAATTACTATGCACTTTTTTATCGTTTCTGAACGATGAACTCTACTTATTTTTATATGATTTTGATTGTATCTTTTTTATTGATTGATATTTTTGTTCAGTAGTGATATGTATTATAGAATAAGATTTCCACATTCTGTTCTTATCAAACTTGCATCGAAAATTGTTCAAATTTATTAATTATAAGAATTTTCCAATCGCCACTTCGATTAAATTCACGCTTGTGAGAGGGCCCTTCAATATACGTTTAATGGTGGTTCAGTGCTCAGTGCGTCCTCTTTATTATGTATATGGGAATGGAACATTCAAGAAGACAGTATACAAATTTACAGTGACTAATTTAAAGTGTTTCTACACAAGTGTATCTCAAGAATCATATCTCACAACCAATCACTCACGTGTCTCAAGCATAAGCTCTCTCTCTCTCGCGACAGTAAAGTTACTTACGTGTCGACAAGTACAATTCTAACTCTCTCGCGACAGTAAAGTTACTTACATTTCCTCAAGTGATAAAATAAATCACTAGCTCACTCCATCGCGGCAGTAAAAGAAATCTACTGATCGGGAACAAGATTAGCACTGTAAAGTTTATATTCACGGCAAAAGACTTTCTCTCACTACATGAATCTGAGGTGGTTGTTTTGTATTTACATCAAAGTTGTATTATTTCAATCATTGTAAATAATCTCAACCAGTGTTGTAAATAAATGTACATAGTTCAAGTTTGGTTTTTTTTGTTGGTGAATTCCAATTGAGTCAGCACCTATCTATTTCTCTTGTTCTGGCAAGAGCCATCACTATTAGCCGAGGCTAGAACAATCAGTGTTTGCCATTAAAATTAAAAATCATGCGCAAGAAGCAAACAGTAAGTGTTTGTAATAAGCTTTCTACTAATTCAAGTCACTTAAGAAGATTTCGTCTTACATTAAAAAATAATAACTACCAGACTCACACTGGTGGTAATTTGCGAGCTTCTAAGAGAAGTGATAGAATTATTTGGGACGATCTAAAATCTGTATTGAACAACCGTATCCGAACGGGCATCATTTACAACATAACCAACACAGATGCCACTGAATTTTTAAAAGATTCATTTGAACTTTTTAAGAGACGTGTAAATAATATATTAAAGGCAATGGATGTACTTAAAGTAAACACCTGTTTATGCGCTCAATATATCACCATCAAACAGAATATAGAAATTTTGGAATTTAAATACTTTCATACGAGAACGAAAAAATGGATACTGGTACGGATTTAGTAAACTGGTTTCAAAATAACGTCATTGACCAAATATTACATAAAATGGGTGAATTTCAAGAACGCGATAGTGGTTGGGCGCTGAAGGCAATAGTTATTTTACAAATTAATATAAATAAATATGAACTCGGTCTTGCTGCTTCATCCTATATTAAATTATCTAAAGAAATTTCTAATAAAAAGGCGTGTCTTAATATAAAAAATTATGATAATTCATGTTCCTATTGGAGCGTTATTGCAGGACTTTATCCTGCTACTAATCATTCAGATAGGATTTCATCGTATCCACATTATTTAAATGTATTAAAAACAGATGGCTTACAATTACCAATTTCAATAGGTCAAATAAGTATATTTGAAAAACTTAATAACATTTCAGTGAATGTTTATGCGTTAGAGTTACATGAAAACACTGAAAAACCAAAAAAATTATATAACAGTACCTTGCAGAATAACGGACACCAAATTAGAAAAACATGTGAATTTATTGCACATACAAAAACAAAATTATCCTAAAATAAATGATTACTCTCCGTTACCCGATGATAACACGGAAGATGAGAAGCTTAAGTATCACTATTACCTTATAAAAAATATGTCTAGACTCATATCAAAACAGATTAATAAACGTTAAATTTTTGTTTGCCATAGGTGCCTTAATTATTTTCTAACTCAGCAAAAATTAAACAATCATCTCATTTTGTGTGAACAATTAAAATTATGTAAAATATCTTTTCCAAGTTATGATTACGTAGAGTTCAAAAATATTGTATATAAGCAAAAAGCACCTTTCGTAATTTATTTAGATTTTGAATGTGTCCTAGAGAAAATAGATATTTCACGCAATAAAAGTCAAATTTGTTATCAACAGCATACGCCATTGAATGTAGGTTGTTATGCCAAATATGCTTATGATCAATCACTTTGCTACTACGACTTTTATCGAGGAGAAGATTGTGTAGGATGGATAGTAAATCAGTTAGAGTTATTTACAAACAAGATTGAACAAAAGATCATCTGTGTCTATGTCTAGTGGACTAGATGTTGAAGCAGCAACAGATTTGTCACATTTGTGAGAAACCATTTTTAATTAATGATAAAATTGCCAAAGATAAAAATCACTATAAGGACCATATACGTGGTCTAGCTCATGCAGCCTGTAACTTAAATTTTAAAAAATTATTTGTAGGACCAATAATTTGCCATAACCTTTCAAATTATGATAGTCATTTCCTAGTTAAAGAAATATGTAAACCATTTCTTTATTACCAATAAATAAAGAAAAATACATTTCATTTGCTCAGCATTATCCTAATAGTTCTGTTCGATATTGTTTCATAGATTCTTACAGGTTTTTAAACACTTCACTGTCTGAATTAGTATCCACCCTACAAATAAATGAATTCAATATTCTAAAACATGAATTCCGTAATTTAGCTGCGGAATCTTTTAAACTGCTATCTAGGAAAGGTGTTTTTTGCTATGATTATGTAGATAATTTAAGTAAACTAAATGAAACGGAACTACCAGCTAAAGAATTATTTTATAACAAGCTGACTAAATTACATATAAATAATGCCGATTTTGATCATGCAAAAGTAATTTGGAAAAGATTCAATATTATTAATTTAGGCGAATATAGCGACTTATACTTGAAAGCAGATGTTTTCTTGCTGGCTGATGTATTTGAAAACTTTAGAAGTAAGTGTATAACTATTTATGGTTAGAGCCGGCTTTCTACCATACGCTACCTGGGTATGCTTGGGATTGCATGTTGAAAATAACAAAGTGTAAAGCTAGGCTTCTCAAAGACATAGATCATCTTTTATTTATAGAAAGAGGTCTAAGAGGAGGTATTTCTATGTGTTCTAATAGATACTCCGCGGCAAACAACAAATATATGAAGAATTTTGACATTACAAAGCCATCTAAATGTTTATTGTATTTAGATGCCAATAACCTATATGGTTGGGCCATGTCTCAGTATCTACCTTACGATAATTTTGCTTGGCAAAATAATGTAAATGAGGTAGATATTATGAATGTTCCTGATGATTCCGATAGTGGTTACATTCTCGAGGTAGACTTAGAATATCCGATGTCGCTGCATGACAAACATAAAGATCTGCCGTTCTGTGCAGATCATGAACGACCACCAGGTTCTAAATCTGTTAAATTACTGAATACAGTTACTAATAATAAAATTATATTATACATTACCGAAATTTAAAGCAAGCCTTGCAGAACGGTCTGGTCTTGAGTAAAATTCATAAAATATTACAATTTAGCCAAGCACCATGGCTCCAACCATATATAGATTTAAATACTAAATACCGAGAACAAGCTAAAACAGATTTTAAGAAAAATTTGTTCAAATTAATGAACAATGCCGTATTCGGAAAAACAATGGAAAACATTAGGAAACATAGATATATCAAGATGATGCGAAAATGGGAAGGCCGTTATGGTGCTAAAAATCTAATATCGATCCCATTATTCCATAGCCATAAAATATTTGATGAAAGTTTAGTTGCTATAGAGCTAAACAAATCACATATAGTGTTTAACAAGCCGGTTTATATAGGAATGTGTATTCTAGACATATCTAAAGCTCTTGTGTGACTTTCATTATAATTTTATATCAAAAGAGATTTCACCAACTGAAAATTGCAAATTAATGTACATGGATACAGATAGCTTCATATATGAAATCATATCTGATGATGCATATTTAGATATTATTAAAACGCATATACAAAAATTCGATACAAGTAACTATGCTGTAGATAATCAATACGGTATACCATTAAAAAACAAAAAAGTTTTAAATCTGTTTAAGGATGAGGCAGCTGGCAATATAATTACAAATTTCATAGGATTAAGATCAAAAATGTACACTTATAAAATAAATTGCTTCAATAAATGAATAAAAAAATTAAGGGGGTGAAATACAATATAGTAAAAAATGAAATAGATTATAATTATTATTATGAATGTTTAATGTTATCTAAAGAAAAAGCTATAATGCAGCGTTCCATACGTTCTTATGAACATAATTTATTTAGTGTAGAGGAAATTAAACTAGCTCTTAATTCATTTGATGATAAACGTTATTTGATTGAAAACTTACATCGTAATCATCATCATTTTCATTTGTACGATGTCCCCAACAAAGCTTCAAATATTCTGATACCATTTCTTCTGGTAGCTCTAATTGATTACTCAATATTTTTATAAAATAATTGTGGAATTTGAGTGGATACCCAATGCTGTTGATCATATCTTTTAATTCTAAAATTTATATAATATATATATTATATATATATATTTATTTTTATTGAGGCAAAAACTTATACATCCAACTACTAAGTATAAAACAATTTCCTAAACTGCACATATACAACTTATCATTTAGATGTTCCATACATTTTGGAATATCACGATTAAATTTAGGTACACAATTAGAATTAGTTGAAGTTTCAATATTTATAATTTTCGGTAGAAGTGATGTTGATGATGATCCGATTCACTGAATAATGTTTGTAAAAAGTCTTTCTTTTGATGGCCTTTAACATACACTATATCATATAGATATAATTTCTTTATTATTAAATGTATATCATTGTATCTTATATGTTCTGATTCACACAATAGTCCATGAATATTATGAATTGCATAATTTACATCTTTCTTTTCAGAAATGGTTAATATTGAGTAAGGTTTAGGCTCTTGAAAGACATAATGACTATACTGCGATCCATGCATAATAGTCATTTCTTTAACATGGAATGCTCGTTCACCTCCATAATTAATTAAGATAAAGCCTTGCATGTCAACAATAGCAATTTTCATGGCTAATTAATTTTTCTAACTATTTCACTGAGAGATAAATATTCTATCACACACTCGTGAATAATGATACAGTATGCTTTAGTGTCTGCATTACGAGAACGTACTAAACGTAAAGTATGTTTTCCACACATCATTGTTTTATAATCGCTGAATACACCAAATAAATGAGATAGTGGTATTACCATAAAGAATCCTGCTTTGGCACATGTTGATAATCTATTTGGTAATTTCCAACTTCCTATAATTAAGAAGTTAGTTTTGCATCTTCTTCTGTATAACATAAGTATCCACGAATAAGACTAACAATTCCCGGATCTTTAACTTGCTCCACTTCTACACCATTTCATTCATACGTTACTGAATCAAATAAAAATGGTTCTGCATTATTAACTAAGCACACAGTTCCATCGCCTTTTGCCCTTTTCAATTTTCTTTTAATTGCCAAAGCAGATTCGGCCATTAATAGCCAAACATCATTTCTATTTACTGTTATTTCAATTACATCGCTGTTAGAAAATAACTTAATATAGGGAAGATATGTTCGATATTGCCTATGTGTTATAGAATCATCATTCAATGGAGATTTCTACAGGTTTAAAATTTGATCTGACGGCATATCCAATCGCTTTCAAAAAAGTTGTGTTTAACTTTGACAATTTACCGCACAACTTTCTAGCTGAACGGCGTTTTTTAACTGAATGTGGTTGCTTGGTAATACTCCTTTTATACGATTTATTAACATTCTTATTACTATCACTATTAATTATTAGAACCATCTTTTTTTATTCTAACCGAACGATAATTTCTTACCCTCGAAAATTTACAAAATCAAAAGTCTAAAATATCTTTCGTGAGAATCCTAGTAGTTCTGCTAGCGAATTTTCTGAATTAAAATCTATATCAAAATCACGATGAATACTTTCACACTTTAAAGTATTATTATTTGGTCTTAATTTGGTTTCAAATTACCGAAACTATCGAAATAATAGATAGTATTACATTGCTTTTTATACGCCACCCAATGAGTGCCTGTATTGGCCTTCAAATCTAAATTAACAAAATCAATTTCGTTATAACGTATATATTTGGGTAATGTATCACGCATAAAGACACTTCTAAAATATGGCAGTTTCAGTTTATTTATACAATTTAATATTTCATAATCATAAAGAGCTCTGTCAGGTAAATTCAGTAATTTTTTTTTTTAAGTATAATCCATATCCTCTAGAATTTTTACCTAAAAACAATCCTGAACCTTTCTTGCCAATTTCAACATTGTTACCATTATTTCCATTTACTTTATTTTTTATATCTATTGTATTTTTAGCTACAGTAGACGCTCCTCCAGCTAGGGCACTCATTGCTCCCAAGACAGATAAAATAGGCAACATTGGTAAAAATCCTTATCCAGATTTATGCCCAAATGGAATAATACGTGCAAACGGATATTTTTTCGCCCTGCCTGCTTTTTTAATAGCCAATCGGTCTGCTTTTAATCCTTCTAAGCTTGATTTTCGTAAATTTTTATGATTTTTATATTTTCTTAACGCTTTCGATGTAGGATCGATAACGTGTGTTTTGAATGAAAGCCCCATTCCCATTTTTCTTTTAGCTTTCATTGTATTTACAACTAACCAAGATGCAGCTTTTTCACCAAAACTGGAATCTTTTGATTTCACTTGTTCCCAAGCACGATCTTCTAATTCTATGTCTATCAGATAATGCACAACTTGAGTTGTATGCGAGGTCGTGCTGCTTGCAAGCTGCATCTAATGGGTTGATTCCAGGATCACCACGTGCCAGACGCTTCTGGATTTGTGTGCCAGGTCCGCACCACTAATACCGAGGGAGGTGGGTCTCAAAGGGGAGCTTATCAATTAACGAATTTACTATACCCGCACCTCTGTAGTGAATAGGTTTCATATTACTAAACTGTATAAGCAAAATGAATTCATTTATATAGCCAATTCTTTTTCACCTCCATAATAGTTACAAAAATGCGTTTAGTAAGACAAGATCTTAAACTTGCCATCGAGAATTTGGACTTTGATGATTCGACATCTAAAACATATATACACAGTGAATTACTACCAAATTATTTTCGCGGACTTTTCTCTGGTCCGAGCGGGTATGGCAAAACAAATTCGCTCTTAGCTTTGTTATTTGACCGAAATGGATTAAAATTTGCTAATATCTATCTTTATTCAAAATCTCTTTATCAGCCTAAGTATAAATTATTGGAAAATGTATTGCAGCAAGTTAAAGAAATAAAATACTTCCAATATAAAAAAAATGAATTAGTTATTGATCCTGATGAAACTAAAGAAAAATCTGTATTTATATTCGACGATGTTTCATGTGATAAGCAGGATAAAATTAAAACGTATTTTTCAATAGGACGACACAAATCTATAAACGTAGCATATTTATGCCAAACTTATTCCAAAATCCCTAAACAATTAATAAGAGACTATTGTAATGTGATTGTACTTTTTAAACAAGACGATATTAACTTAAAACATATTATTGTTGAACATGTCACACCAGGTATATCGTACAATTATTTTAAAAATATGGGTCAAAGTGTTGGAATAGTAATAAATTTGAACCATTAGTAATTGTAAAAGAATTCGAATTAAATAATGGTCGATATCGATGTGGCTTTGATATATATAAAGGTTCCTGAATAGTTTTATTTAAAAAAAAAACTGCTAGATAAGTCGGAAAGTGCCCGCAAAAGAAAAATTTTAGAATTAGCTAATAATGTCCGAAAAAAATATTTAGCCTTACTATTGGGACGTTCTAATGAAGATGGTACATTGAACCGAACTTTTACACCTGTTACTGATCAGTTAAAAAAACTAGCAGCAGACAATGTGGTTGTTAAAAATAAATCGTCTGAGATAAATTGAAACGAATTTGTATTTAATGCTACAGAAAGATGTGGCTAAAAGTGAAGAAAATAATAGACAGCGATTAATAGATATATCTGATAGAATTAATGATTTAATCAATAATTTTGAGACAAAAATTATAGAATTATCGGCATTATTTAATAGCAGTAGAGCTGAATCTAATAGCACTATTGAAGATATAATTAAAACATTAGATAAGGTTCAGATGGATGTATTTAATAATCGCGACAAGGTAGAAAATCTTAATTATTCCAAAGCTGATAAACCACTAGGAACCACACGTCTAGACTGAAGGTAGTTTGCTAAGATTCTAGACACTTGTTATTTAATATTTAAAGTGATAAAGCACTAAATGGCATCGAATGAAAAAAATCAAGTAGTTAATGAACTACATAAACCAATAAGATCGAATTTTCAGAGGAGACATACAATTATTAAAGGGTTAGACAATTTATGGCAAGCAGATCTTGCTCAAATGGATACATATGCAAAAGAAAATAACCAGTTTAAATATTTTCTGCTTGTTATTGATTGTTTTTCTAAATGTATTTGGGCTGAACCGCTAAAAAATAAATCTGGTGATTCGTGGAGGAAGCGTTGTTTAAAATATTAACTACCTCAAAGCGTAGCCCTAAAAATTTACAAACTGATCAAGGGAAAGAATTCTACAATCGTCATTTTCAAGATTTGCTTAAAGAATACAAAATTAATCACTATTCAACATATTCGCGAATGAAAGCAGCCATTGCTGAACGAACAATTCGTACTATAAAAGAACGACAGTATAAATATTTCAGTTTAAATGGAACGCACAAGTGGACTTCAATTTTACCAGTTATTGTCAAAAATTATAATGAAGCAAAACATAGTACAATTAAAATGAAGCCATGCGATGTTGTTGGTGAGACAATTGAGAAAAAGTTGTTGGATACAATCTATAACCATATGAAAATCTTTCCAGGATAGAAATTCAACGTTGGCAATATGGCACGCATCAGTAATGAAAAGCATGTTTTCGATAAAGGGTACACACCTAACTGGACCACTGAACTATTTAAAATTATCAAAATCAATTACACCAATCCTGTGACGTATTTGTTGGAAGATTTAAATAAACAACCAGCCAAGGGATCTTTCTATAGTTATGAATTTCAGAAGACAAAGCAACCAGATATCTATTTATTTGAGAAAGTGTTAAAGAAAAAAGGCAACATGGTATATGTAAAATGGCTTGGTTTTGATAATTCTCATAATAGCTGGATTCATAAGACAAATATACTATGAAAAAAAATTAGTTGTTGTACAAAAACTGTATAAACATGACGCCTTCTGAAAATAAATGCGTTTTAAGTGCTGATCAAATTAATAACGATTTGTATGAACTATTAGACAAGTTTGAACATGAAATTAGTGAAAAAAATGAAGCAAATCCTTTATTATTAAATACAAGATTTTCTACAATAAGTGATAACATATTAATTGATGTTGGATTAAATATGGCAATGGACTTTAGGCCTTTTATAAAGTTAAATTATACCCTCGAATTGGAAGAATTTGAATGGCAAACACTGATTTTAAATATGTATTGGATTCGTATCGGATTTTATATTAAAAATACAGATTATCATACCACGCATTCTAAAATTCGTTAAGAGAAATGTGTTTTAAGTGCTGTTCAAATTGATAAACATCGGTTTGTCGTGTAGCAAAACTTAATATTATTAAATACAATATAGAATGATTGATGTTCGGCTAAACATTAGGCCTTTTGTAAAATTAAATAATGCCCTCTTAATTTGAAGCATTTAAATTAGAAAACACTAATATGTATTGGATATACGAGATTTTCTACAACAACTGAATGATTGATAATCGACTAAACATTAGACCTTTTATAAAGTTAAATAATACCCTCGAATTGGAAGAATTTTAATGGCAAGCACTGATTTTAAATATGTATTGGATTCGTCATATATATTTTAGTACAATGGAATTAAACTATTTACGTTTTATTTGTTGTAAGAATATAAACATAACAGGTAATAATAATGAGGAATTAAAAATGATTCAAATTTCTAGGCAGGGAAAGACTATATGCTTAACAGAATCTGATTAGTTTAACTTAATATTCATCAATACATATCATGTCATTCCCTTAATTAATAGGCTAAACTTAATTGACTTTATCACATTTTATAATAATTTTATAAAAGCTGATTTTATAGCCATTTGCATATGGCTGAATATGTTAATTTAGATTTAATATATATATATATATATGTCTATAAGCCTTCTACCATAAACTGGTGTCGGCTTGAGCTTTTCTCGTTATCCTCCTATTCCTCACTTCCTATGCATCTCTCCCACTCCTTCCTGTTGATAGCAATTATTCTTGCATCATTCAGCTTCATTTTCTTATTGCTTTTTCAATTCCCTCATCCCATGTAATTTCTGGTCTTTCCCGTTTCGCTCTTCTTCCCTCCCTTGCCTGCCAGACTCTCTTTACTTGCCTCACCTCACTCATTCTTACCAGATGTCCCCACCATCCCAACTGCCTTCTGTGAATAAACTCCACCACTGGTTCTGTCTACAACTCTTCTTTTATTACGCTACTCCTTATTTTATCTCTTTTCGTTACCCCTTTTACTCTTCTGAAGAATTTCATTTCCACAGCTTGTACCCTACTTATGGCTTTTTGTTCCATTTTCCACGTTTCACATCCGAATGTTAAAATCGGTCTTATTATGGTCCTGTATACATTTATTTTTGTTTTCCTTGTGATTTCCTTGTTCTCCACTATTAATCTATTGATTCTATAGTATGCATTCATTGCTTTATTCACCCGCTCTGTAATTTCCTTTTCCTGTTTACCCCTGCTGCTGATCTGCACTCCTAGGTACTTACAATAATAGACCTGCTCTATTCTCGTCTCTTCTATCTTAATATCTTACTTCTGTTTCTCTCCTATTACCATTACCGAGGTGTGCTTTACCACATTAAGGATAGGTGTAAGGACGCCTATTATGACTGCGCCCCGACGGCACCTTTATAATTATCCATGTGGTAAGCACGCTTCACAAACCTTCATCTTTTTTCAAATTCTTGACAATATCCGATGCTGCCGACGTCTATCCACACAACATCAAACTTCAAACATTAGATCAAATTGACAAAATCACAATTGACACATAAAGCGCCATTGGAAAATACATTGAAACTTGGCGCCACATTTCAAAAATTAATATGACATTTCATTGACGCAAAAAAATATGACACTGATAATTGACACACCAAATACAAAAATATGACAGTGACAATTGACACATGAAGCGCCATCTAACATAAAAATTGAAAAATGAAAATTTACACAGTGTCACCTAGCGGACAACACATGAAACTCAATAACATAAAAATCGGCCCCGCGATTGTGGCGCCTTCTAGTGGCGAAATTTTGGACCAGTGGTCTAGTTCTGCTGTTGTATTTCTACTATCATAATATTTGTCTGAAGGATTGTCATCGTTCTCTTCGAAGCCCCCTGATGATAGGAAATGGTTCACCTTGTCAATGTATTCGTCTTTATTAATTACTATCGTGCAGGTTCCATTATCGGCTTTTGTTATATGTAAGTTGTTATTTTGTATTTTCGGTTAACAGATAAATTAACGAATTATTAAAATCACTACTATTTCCGGCCATTTTACAAAAATTACAAGAAATTTATAAAATTTCAATATTGAACACAGTTAATTTAAACAATAAAAAACAACAAAAAGCTTTAGAACACAAACCAACATACTAACCAATTAATAATAATTAAAATATAAAGGTAAACAACAACAAATATAATACAAATATTCATTATTAAATACAGATTGTCATAAAAAAATAATAAAATTAACAAAATGAACTAAAAAATAAGTAATAATCGACATGAAGACATAGGATTTTTTTATATATCGTACATAATAAATTAATTAATTCAAGTAATTATATTCACATAGATAAATAATACGATTTTAGACGTCCTTGTAATAATTATAATGTTAGAAGTTAAATGCAAATGTTAGAACAGTTATGGTATAACCATTATATGTTATACTTATACAGGTAATGCAGATTGGGCGATAAACAAATAATTGATAATAGTATTAAGCCATGGATCAACGCTCGAACCTCAATCTACCTATACGTAATCGTTCACATTTATTATTGTAGTCTATTTGAAGATGACCTAGAAGCGACATATGTTATAGAAAAATAGAAAGCTAAAGAAAAGATAATAAAATTGGAGCTAGATTTTGGACTTTATTTTACTTAGTTAAACAATTAGAATTACTGTCTTAGGATTATTTATATATATATATTTTTCTGCCAGTCACAGAAATCAGATTAGTAATGTAAAAAATGCACCTAATCTATTTCTAAGAATTGTAAATATTAGTTATTTAATTAATTAATTCGCTAGAATTAATCTAGAAATAGATTATTTCGAGTCCGATGCGAACAATATCTAATTACGTTTTAATCAATACATATCTTATCAGACGCACTATTTCATTCAGTAATATTTTTTCTGTGTTATTATCAGTTACGCTGGTCGAGTTTACCTAGATTCTTCAATTTCGTTTGGGAAAAGAATAATTAATACAAGTCACGTGATGTACCATTAATAGGTTAGCGGTCTATCCTTCAAAAAAGGGTTAATGGGTATAATTCAAAAGGGCACTTACTCGAAAGGATATAGACAAAGGACAGGATATTAATTCTGTTTTACCTGTAGCGAAAATAAACCATTAAATGTTTTACATTTACCAATATCGCTAATTATCTTTGCAATGTTCATTGCATCTAATTTCAAGTATTTCAACCCCATATGTCGACGTTGTCCCTCTCTTCAGATTTCTTATCGGTGTCTCACCCTAGATGGGATTGCGTTCGAAGCGCCGATCGATAAAAACAAAATCGATATATGCAATTATAGTAATTGAACATTATTTATTCATTTCTCCAATGATAATGCATGTAAATAGTTAGTTGATAACAAAATGTAATTTTTTAAGTTATTAGATTAACATCATTTTTTAATTGAAAATAATTCTGTATATTTACTATGTTATTGTATACACACCGAGAACGAAGTATCGTTATCAACATTAATGGAAGTTATGCAACCAATTAATCTTAGGAATTGAGTGTATTTACAAATACATTGTTTTTGACAATTTTTGCATCCTCCGACCAATTAAAATTTGCTAATTGAAACTCCGGCTCTCTTACTTCCGGCGTTTTCAGCAGAAAAGTCTTGAACATTCTAGCATGTTCCATGTAAAAAACAGATGAAGGGAGTGACCTCGTTACCCAACGAGGAAAGACGTTTTACACTCGTTATTCATTCTTATCTGAACGTTTTCTTCTCAATTATTCGAATTTTCGAATGTATTTTATTCTTCAACTTGATCGACGATCCATCGTCGCGAGATAGCTGCATTTATCTGCTTCCTACAATCAACTGGTGCCATAATTCTGATCGCTGTGCGTGCGACGTTCTCGCTGCTCTTGTAACTGGAGACGCCATCAGCACCCCTATGACGTTATCATCGCCACGACGAAAATTATTGGTTGGAAGGTGCACGTAATATGCTGCATTTAGGCCAACACTTAAGGTAGGATCTACACAATTTACTGGTTGTTACATGAATTTTCATTGAGGAAAACTTACATAGTTTCATGAACTGGATGAATTTTCCTCACAAAAATTATAACTATTTGTATCATAGAATTTTACCCTAGTTAATAGCATGTTTTTTCACATATTATCCGTTTTGTCCCTGGAATAATGTTGGTAGTTGTAACTGATTGTATTACACATTAAATTTCTTATATGAGGGCATGTTTATAATAAATTACACATTAACATTACTTATTGCACGTTAGATACCGTTTTAATTAATAACATTTATCTCCTTAATGTAGAGATAAAATTATAGAATATTTTCATTGAAACTTAATGTTCAGAAGTGCCTGGTCTGTGTTATTTTTTCTCCATAGAATATTTTATTATTTGATTACCCAGGGGCTACTGGATATATATACGATCCTTAGCACTAATAAATGAATGTTGGTGAAAAGTTAAGTTAAATACGTTAAGTATCATAGGTTAATTTAATTTTTAACTAAATTTAATAAATTACGATAATAATTAATTTAATAGTTAACGATTCAGTACACACCGATGATTTCAACTATTGTTAAGTTATAAACCCTGAAGATACACTAAGTTAAGTACACTACTATATACTAATTTGTACGTATATAATTATCTCATACTTAAATAGCATTTAAATAGATAATGCTTGAAATGCATAAAGCAGCCAAAATTCAAATACCCTTTAAATTTGCAATAACTGACCTCATTTTTTACTGACTAAAAAATTAAAGGAAATATTCATCATCTAAATTATGTTTAAATTTAGTTTAATCAACTAGCTAACGATCGTCAAGTGCAAGAAATAAAATGGGGTAGAGATATTTCGATATAAATATTAATAGCGATATCATTGTCTATAATATAGGTTACAAGTAAATTCTGTATTCATTCTGCAAACGACGTTTCCATTATACATTTTTCTTATTTACAAATGACAAACTCTATTCAACCTTTCAAGTTTTAATTATAACATAACTATTAAAGAAAATAGCAAGTTTCGGTTCCTTTGATATCTTAAACTACATTTCAGTCTTTTCTTCTTTCAGAATCCATCGTCGACACTGAGATGACTCAATAATAAACCATGTGGACAATATCAGCCACACAGTTTATAATTGTTATTTGGATACTAGTATTAAATGAAGGTGAGACATTCACACAGAATCCAAATACATTTTCATAAACTTGTAGAGGAGTTACCATCGGTATTTCTAACTTATAAAAAATAAGTGTGCCGTGTCTATAGCATAAATTATAGACACCAGGGTGCTATATATTTATAGCAAAGTTGATCATTTTCTGTCATTTCGCTGGTTACCACATATCCGTAATTCATTATTGTCAGTGCTCGGCATTATATTATCATTACGTAAAATTGATTAGATCAAAAACTTAAAAATCCGAGTTTACTAGTACAGAAACCACATCAAGATTCGTAGCCGTTTAGTAAATAGAGCACTCTGAAGTTTAGTAAAATTCGATTAATTTTAATGACAAAAGTGCCAAACACGACTCGGATCCGACCTCTATTCTTCGATGGTTTTAATTGGCATGATGTAAGTTTTGTACGTGATGTCCAGGCCTCTAAATCTTCAACATTGTGTATACCATGCAAATAAAGTATTTTGATTTCAATTCCATCCACTACATAACGTAGAGATGGGCTTCGAGTCAAGCTTTATGGGGGATTTCGATACATACTGTAAAGCACTGCATTTCCTAATCTATTTGGAATTTTGATGTGCGATTAGCAACGATAGTATGAAGTATTAATCTTCTGCAGTAATTGATAAAAAATAGTATCAAAGTGTCTTTCAAAAAATTACATTGGATCGTAAAACTATTTAGGGGAACTCGAATTATACTCATCATGAAAGGTCATTATGTCAAAGTGTCTTTAAAAAAATTACATTGGATCGTAAAACCATTTAGGGGAACTCGAATTAGATTCATCATGAAAGGTCGTGAGGTCATCATGAAGCACTAGAACAGCCATTAAATACAAAGCAGACCTCATATTAATCTGAGAAATTGCCGAGAAGAAAAATGGATAATACTATCTTTCTGCCTGTATCAAAATAATTTGCCGAAAGCCTAATGGGCGATTCGGTGCACCAGCAATTGAAAGGTGATGTACCATGTTAATTGTTGCTGCAAAACAAATTGTTTTTGTATCAAAATAATAATATGCTTCTATTTTTTAGTAGTGAATCTACTGACAAACTTGTGCTTTTATTTTTTTGTTTTAGAAACATCATCTTTAAAATCAGTGGTAATAAAAGTGCCACATGCAATAAAATCTGGAGATACAGTTACATTAACTTGCGAATACGATTTGGAAAACGAAGCACTGTATTCGTTGAGGTGGTATTGGAATAATGAAGAATTTTATCGGTTTATTCCAAAGGAGTCCCCACCGTATAAAACATTCCCTGTTAAACTAGTAAATGTCGATGTAAGTATGAGAGAAAGTTAGATATGTGCAGGAAAAAAATGGTTTTCATTTACTTTTGTGTTTGCTTTATTCGATGCTTTCTTTTTGATGCAAACAAAAAATTTCGTTTTGATAAAACAAAATTTTTTATAATAAATTTTATAAATCAAACTGGTATGTCGAAAGATAGATGCGATTATTTAAAAATATAGTATTTGAAAATATATTTTGGTTATTCTCCAGAACCAACTAGGCTTATAAAACACAAATAAAACAAAGGAAATACATTTAGAATACTTGAACATTTAAAACAAAGTGTCATTATTTTAAAAACACATCGTCGTTCTTTCAGCTGTAGTTTTAGTTGGATTTTCGTGTCATCGTGCCGTGCATAATAATTAACTTTACATATACTCAAATAAAATTACAGACAAAAAAAGAAATATCAGTGAACTCGGGAAAATCCCTTAAAAAAAATTAGGGGCAGAAACGAGTAGAAATACGAACAGCGAGCCTGAACCGAAACAAAAAACAAGTCACAAATGGAATGACAGCGACATAACGATATAAAAGCAGTACGAGATTAAAATGAAAAAGATTAATGTTATTTATATAGCAGTTTTAGCTAGAAATGCGATTAGGTTTCTTACTGTACTTGTCAAACAGCCCATATGTGAAATATGGGCATATAAAAAAATATAATATGCAGAAAATAGAATCTGGTAGTTTTACCAGATTCGAATCTCAAGAGTGAAAACGAAATTTTTCAAAATGGGCAGTTAAGGCTAGGTGGCTGCAGTAAAGCCCTGAAAGTTGGTTCAAGCTATCTATAGAAAAGTTATTCAATTTTTACCCACACACATGCATCACATGTATAATGATATTGAAGACAACCTTGTTCTCTCTAGTTAGAATTTGGATAACACTGTTAGTGTTGAAACATATATAAATCTAACTTTGATGGAGACAATATAAATTCCTTGTTATTCATATTAATCAATGGGCATCATCCGTATGTTCATTTAACAATGAGCGCCTTTTCTTAAATAGAAAATCTTATAATTTACCGGCTGAAAGAAAAATAGAATAAGGTAATTGGTATTATAGAATAATACCAATTTTTAAATTATAATTTATAATTAAAATATATTTCATTTTATTTCATAAAGTAAACAAAACTTTTATTAACGGTCACCGCTTAATAATGATCACGTCCGTACACAGTAGCGGCTACTACAAGCTGTACACTTATGACCTATTCTTATGTCAAACTACCTCATGATAACGGCCGACATTTCTACGGTATTATTACTAAAATTAGGAAATATACATTTTTACAAAATAGACCTCTCCGTCTATGTTAGCCTATACGCTTTTATTTTCTCATATTCTATCTTATCTTCTTTTCTCTCTCTGTTGTTTGATTTTAGTGCTTTCTTTATTTTTGATATAACCATATAATGATCATTTCCCACTTCCGGTCCTCTTGATAGTTTTACATCTACTATGTTCTTTCTATTGTCATTTCCTGCTACTATATAGTTTATTATTGATTTTTCATGTTTGCTGTTCATCTCTCTAGTATATTTGTGTATATCCTTGTGCTTATAATAAGTATTTGCTATAAACATACTGTTGATTCGAAAAAACTCTATCAATCTTTTTCCGTTATCATTTAGTATTGTCTCCCCATTCTGGCCCAATATTCTGCTCTCTCCTGTTTTTCCCTTTCCCACTCTACTATTAAAATCTCCTGCAATGTATATTTCGCCTTTTGCTCTTTCTACCGTCTCTGTTAACATTTCCCAGAATTTCTCTTTGTTCTCCTTTTTGTCGTCTTCATTTGGTCCATACACACTTATTATCATTTTAATGCTCTCATTATCGTCCTTCATATTTATTGTCAATATCCTCTCTGAACACGCCTCCCATTCTTCTGTATTGTGTGCCCATTCCTTTTTTATCATGCATGCGACTCCCTCAGCTGCTCTTTTCTCTGTTTTCACTCCGCTATATATAAATACACTTTCGTTCATCATTTTTGTAATCCTCGCCCTTTTTTTTCGTTTCCGTTATTGTAAGTTTGTCTATCTTATTTTCCAGGAACTCATCTTCTAGTTCTATTTCTTTTCCCTTCATGCTTCGTATATTCCATGTTGCTAATTTCCATATTTCTTCACTTTTTCTTCTCATTGTTTTCTGCTCCTTTCCCCAATTCTTTTTCAGTTTTTTGTTTGTTTCTTCTCTTCTTCCCAGCTTCCATAATCTATCCTATTTCGATATTGTTGCTCCTTTCGTTTGTATATTTAGCACTTTTTGCTGGTGGCCATGTGCTCTATATCTTTACCTTTAATTCTTGTGCAGTTGGCGCGTTCTATCTCATTTTTCTCACAATCTTTCTTTTCATGCCCTTCCTGTCCACATCTGTAGCGTACCTCCGATCTTGTACAGTACTTGGCTACATGCCGATAGCAGCAGCATTTAAAGCAGATCGCGATCTTTACATATTCCTCTACCTGTTTTATAGTAAAATCTATCAATAATTTTTTTTTTTTACCACGTACTTGAATATCTCCTTGTCAGCTTCTGCTACCCAGTCCTCCACATATTGTTTACTGTTCCTAAAGGCATTTTTTTAACTGCTCTCATTAATGTCTTCATTTCTCTAATCCCCACCATTTTCCTTATTTCTTCATTTTCTCTTAATATTTCGTTTACTATTTCTTCTTCAGTATATCCTTGCTCAATTTTTTTTATTATAAACAACGGCTTTGTTGCTTTCATTTTACTCACTGTCATGCCTTTTACTTCCTCCAGTTTCTTCCCTATTTGCTCCTGTTTAGTTCGTTTCTGCACTTCATCACTACCAATCCACTTTTAAATTTTTTTATTTCCTTTATACCTTCTTCACCTACTTCTTCTATCGTAAGTTTCTTACGATACGGTTTTTTCTTATTTTTCCATTACATTCTCCCCTTCTGCCGCTTTCACTGTGATTTTTATTATTTTTTCCTGGTGTTTTCCATCCCTGTATCTTTTTTGTACCATTTTCTTTTTTTCTTTCAGTGATCGCTGCATATGTCCATTTGCTTCTTTCTTGGTTTATTGTACCTCCCACTGTCAATTCCAAAATTTTCGTTTCAAATTCATCCATTCTGTTTTTAAATTGTTTCTCTATTTGTTCCAACCTTTGCTCTACTTTATCTTTTTTTTCTGGTATTTGTTTTTTCTCTGCATTCTCTATTTTTTCATACACTGTGGCGGTCATTTTAATTACTATTTTTCTATATTCTCTATGCGTTTTCCCATTTTTTCCGGAGTTTGTCCTTCTTCTCTTTTATTCTCCTCTTTAAATAACCTAATTTCTCTTTGTATCAGTTTGATTTGATTTATTATCTCATCTGATACTCCACTTAACTTTTTTTTACTATCTTCGCTTTCTTCTTACCACTGAGACATATCTTTCTGTCTCAGTTTTATCCTTTTTTCCATGCTATTTTCAACATCGCTCATCACTACTCTTCTAGAGGATTTGTTTGTGTTTTCTTTGTCCACATATTCCTCATCTTCCTCCGTTGAGGTTTTTCTTTTTCTATTCTCCACTTTTTCCACTGGTGGAGTTCTTTTGACTTTAGTCGCCACTTCGAATGGGCTTCTAGCCTCCATTCTTGCGAAATCAGTTATAGTTCTATGTTATAATATTAAATATTTGTACCAGAATAAAATGCAAATAAAAGTTGTCCTTTTTCCTTATCTCGATAACACCGTTCCTGGTTATCAGGTCTGCGTGTTATTTGGGAAATTGCCCCCGCTTCCTCCGCTCGGAAGGGCACTTTCCTATATTTACCTAAATTTCTTCCCTCTCACTTGTTCTGTTTTTAGTTAGTATCCTTATAAAACTTAAAAATAAAAACTTTATTGATATATTACTCTTAAACCATATAGATATAGGCCCTGATATAGACTATGATATCATAGTCTATATCATTATCTATATTATCATAGATAATATTTTGTTTTTATTTCATGAAAATCGGTTGACGAAACACTTAGAAAATTGCATTTTACATTAAGACAAAAATAAAAAATAAATCCATTCTATTATAATCTAACCATTAATTTCGGAGCCTACTACGGTCATTCCATGGCTTAATTAATATTAATAAAATAATCAATAAAATATGATTGCTATTGAAAATCGGCCTTATACGTAAAGTGTCCGAAAAGTGAAACGTCGGAGTAGTTTTCTTAAATAAACAAATTCTTTCTTGTAAACAGTTACCATAGATGGCTCTTGTTCCCTTCCCAGCGAAATTAAATTATTAAAACATTCTCAAATTTTGTAACTTCGTTACAATTAAAATGTGTAAATAGATTAAATGTAAACATAAACTGAGTTCCAAAACAATTAAATATTTATTATTAACTATTATAAAGGACAACGTGCGGCGTTCTTTATAGAACGATATACACAAATCCGTGCATCTACGCAAGATGTGAACAATATGTAATAAAACCAAACCAAAGATGTGCACTAAGAATAGTAATACAAAGTAACTAAAAATGCACCTTTCAGCACGAAATTAGAACAAGGGTACTGGCCATAACCGAATTAAGGTACATACGTTACCGAGGTAAATTAGGATGGCACGTACGCTGTACTAAGAATAGGAGAGGTAAGAAATGTTCAAATAGGAAAAGTCTTTAGTTTTAAGTTGTTGTTATCAATCATGTGTTAAATTAGTTTTGTAAGACATTGTGTCAATTAATGTTTAAGTGGTTGTTATTTTTAATTATTAAAGTATCAATAATGAGAAACAAGCTAGTGTCTTTAATATTTCAACACCAATTGACAGCTTACAAGAAGTAACTCACCCCATCTTCAATTCGTTTAGTAATACGTATTACTTGATAAGAGTTACGCCTTGTCAAGTGCTTGCTAGCAATTTATTAGAAAACCCGGTCGTTGTTCAAATACGTTAGTCTAATTCTTTCTGTTGGCAAGTGTGCCAACGAGGAGGATAGTGGACGATCAATTTGGACGATCGTCCATATTGATTTTTTTTCAATACTTAGTAACTAATTCTAAAACTAATCATAGCAGTTTGGAGAAATCTGGTTAATCTACGGACAAGTCCCTTTAAGTTACTAAGAATTAATATTTTCTTTCTTTCCGAATCTGCAAACCTATTTCACCGCGAGTGATAGGGCACAGCCACGTATTCAATCTGTCGTACCATTACCCTAGCATGTGAGGCTAGTACCGGCATAAATAAGAATATTTTACTGATTATTTAAGTTTTTGTGCCAATGCAGAAAAAATATACTGGCCATAAATTAATTAATTCCAAGAGAAACATTGTTGGCTATGTGACAAGGACACATATTATTGTGTGACTTTGACTATATACAGCGTGTTCTATTCTTTGATGAATAACAAAATTAACATAATGTGGGTATATTGTATATTAAAACAGATCATAGCAAAAAACAAATAGTTTGACACCCTGTAACCCTTAATATACAGTTTTCTATTACTTCAGAATTAAACTTTATTTGTGTTCACTCGATTTTCAGGATTACTTGAACTTAACTTTATTTTTGCTTAAACTTGCTTGAGTTACTTTAAACTCAAATTAATTTTCCATGAAATTTGTAATCCTTTGTGCCTTTTAGTCAAGGTTTTTTCTTTTATTTCATTTAGTACTGATGGAAATAGTAAAGATTTATGTAAAATTTAATACAAATATTTTCCACGCTTCTCATAACCCGTCACCTCTGTACAACGCCAATTTGAACTGACATTTTGGGTGACTGTTATCAAAAGATTTCACTCTATTAATAAAAAAATTAATTAAGAATTATTTATTTATCAACCATATTTCGTTTATTCTTAAAATTGTTATAGGGAATTATTATAAAGCCACATACTGTTGACGAAATATTGAGGGAACAATAATGTAAGAAAGATAATCTAATAATAAAACAACTGAGCGTTTCATTAATGACCGAAATTCCCGATAACAATTTTAGAAATAAAAAAACTTAATTAGGTGTAAAATTTTATTTTAATAATTTACACATATTTATTTCTTGACAATCGTAGCAAATATATTTTGATTTAATTATAATACGTATAGTATAGTACTTCCGAACGTCCATTAATTAATACTGGCATATGGGAATTAAATCATTAAATTATTAATTTAGAAAGCAATGGTACTTTCAATTAAAGTAGTATTGACATTGGTATCCTATACATAAGTAATATGATAGTTAACTATAGTAAATAAATGACTTAAAATTTATATCACTTTTCAGATATCGAAATCAGGCAAGAATGCCGTTACACTTCGGGATGTAAACAGACATTTAACAGGAAACTATAAATGTGAAGTATCTGCGGACCTTCCATTCTTTCATACTAGCATACTTGTAGCCCATATGAGAGTAGCAGGTAAAAACTAGTACTTACTACTTTTTGATTAAATGAAATTTGTTCAAATTGAATTTAGAAAATTCTCAACTAAAATTTATACGATTTGGTATTACGAGTAGTTTCAATATTAATATGAATAGATTGAGATTTAATCATATCTGGGGCCTGTATATATATATACGTAATAGAATGCATTCGTTGAAAGCCAAGAAATCATAAAACAAATAATAGTAAATTCTAAGGTGAAAAATGTTACTAGATTTCTTTTAAATATGGTCTAATAACAATGCAGATTTATAATCTAACTGTGGTCTTACTTTTACCATAAGCGGAATACCCGCATCTAGAAGTGCTGTGAAAATTTGTTAACATCAGAACCATAATAAAGCAAAGTGGAGTCTAATAATATTATTTTCAATTCATCGACTTTCCTGAAGTCCTCTAATCATCAACTTGATGATTAGAATCTAATGAAAATGAACAATCATTTTCATTGGATTGAACTAGCCATGCAGATTAGCGAACATTAAGGTGCATATCCCAGTTACGAACCTGCCTACTCGCGAGTCTAATAAATCAAGCACCGCGTTTTGCTATCTGGCATGTAACAAGCAAAGGCATTATAATAAAGAAATAGGCAGAAATACGTCTTACTAAATATAAAAGTGATATAAAAAGTTTAAGAATACATGTAAGCTAGCTAAATGCATATACGGGCTGTTTAGATACCCACATTTTTAATTTCAATGGCGGATAAAGTATAAAAAACTGAATTGAAAATGACTAAAGAAAGGTGATCTATTTTCTATAGTTTCCGAGATTCTCGCAACCAGAAATCAGCAAGCAGTGAAATCAGCAATTTCCGATTTTTTACGGTTGGTGAACGGCTATGTAACTAATCTACGTAAATACTGTACTGGTTTTGAAAGATAGAATAAACTCAGCAATGAAATCATTAACGAGGTATACTTTAAGTAATGTAAAATTTATCCATTTTGAGAGACAGTGGCGGCATGTTTATAGCTTAAGCAAATTTTAAAGTATAATTTTAACAGATTTTCAATCTCCTAATATTGTAACAATGTTTACTTACAAAACTAATAGCCACCACTACTACACTCTAGAATAATCTCAATGACGATATTTTTAATAAGTCAAATGGTCTAGAACTGCCTTGAAAGAAGTAGATTGATTAAGTCAGTGGAGCGGAACCAAACCAAACCAAACACTAATTAGAATCATTGAGAATAATTTGGGATGTAGATTTTGTAAATATTGAGTGTTTCTCAAGTTGTGACTAATATTTTAACACCGTATTGTAACGAAATGAAGACAAAAAATGGATTTTAGATAAGTTAAAAGACTTGGTGCGACCTGGTGGAGATACTCGACGAAGAAGACGGTTTTTTTTATTCTCGCTCTAGTTCTTTCAATTATTGTTAATTTTATTTTATTAACTATAAAATGTTAACGTTTGTAATGGATAAACAAGAGTTTATTTGACCGATTATATGTCAAATTGAATGCACGTATTGTTCATATATTGGTATGCTGCCGTAAATGATTTGTTATTCTTTTTTATATTGGAGACTGAGCGGCGCCCAGAATAAAAGGGTGTTTTTGTTAAATTGTTTACCGGTAAATTGTTTTTTTTTTGTATAAGACTAATATATATAAAATAAGTATAGGTATTATTAGGAAATTTTACTTTAGGGCATTTGGGCTTTAAGATTCAAAACATCTACCACAACCCAAATGGTGTTAATGGTTACGCTGCTGATGTTGGAACATCAGTAGCAAAGGCGCGAAATTAATACAAAAATAGAAACAACATAAAAGTAATTTAATTAAATTTGCAGACCAATCAAAATTTGCAAATGATAAAAAAAATAATAAAAGAAATCAAAATGAACAAACACAGCCGTTAGCTGCTTCGGGAACCAACGAAATGCAGCAGATCTGGATTGGATCACCGACTGGGTGTCTCGTGGTTTCATCTAAGAACAAAATACTAAAAATGATGTTATTAGGTCGCCATCCAGCATATACAAATACCAAGTCCGACAGTAGGGGCTCTGCCATTGTAAGCGTAGAAATCTGGTAATTACTGTGGTTCCCGAAATAAAGAAAATAAATGAATATTTAAAACTAAAAGCAAATAGAATAATAAAAAAATAACTCACTGTGTTTAGATGGGCTATATGGCGACAGCCATGCAGAGTGAAAATAAATATAAAAAAAACGTTATATATAAGAAACGAAAAAGTTTGCAGTACTTGGTTGTGTGTGGTGGTGACTCCAAAAAAAAGCCGCTTGTAATCTCCACTGTACGCCCAGTGTCTGATTCAGGCATAAAATCCTCCAAAAATTGGCACCCCTTTTGGCAATATTGCTACCAACCGACGACAAAATCTGAGAGCGAGTTACAGAATCCCGATTGGGTGTTGCGACTTTTCGCACGAAGTAACCACTCCCATAACCTTCTGTCTAGACCAGAAGTCAAGATGACTTCTCGACTTGTTGTCAAAAAAAAATACCTGCTCGTCACGTTCAACCAAATCAACCGTGCAGGTGGGTGGTCTTAGCTTCTCTTTTTTTTTAACTCCCATCGATCATTTTCGATTCACTCGCGCGGCGCCCCAAAAGAGTCGAAGGCGCACAACGACGCCAGTGGCGCATCGAGGGTTCAAAGTAATATAAAAATAAAGTAAAATAAAATAGAAATGATTTCTCCATTTACCTTCTCCAGGTTCTGGCTAGCATGCGAGGTCTCTGGCAGCCAGATTCTAACCTCTCCAGCTTCGGACTAGCAAGCTGCCCTCTGGTTAGCAAGAGAGTTTTCCGGCTGCCAGAGTATCATGTCTGGTCGCATTCAGTAGGTCGGGAGCGTATGCCACGCCCACACCGGTAGCTGCGAAATATTCCGTTTCTGTGATTATGTTGTGGTGCCTGCTGCCGTTAGTATTGGGTAATTATGCTGAGGACCAGTGGTAGAGAGTAAATTTTTAAGTTTATGTTTTTCCATTTATTTCGCCTGGTTTGTTTTTCGCTTTTTTTACCGGACCCAGCTACCAGGTATGTTTATATTTAGTTTACTATTTATCAGAGTTGCATTTTATTTTATTTTAATTTTATAACATGATGTTTTTAGTATTTCTTCTGGCTTCTCTTTCACTCTTTCCTGAACCCTAGACTATTATCTCCACTGTCTAAAGGCTGCTCGTACAAACTTTTCTTCCAACTTTTCCTTTGGAGTTGTGAGGCAGCCGCAATGCATCCGAAATCAAAGAGTGGCGCCCGATCAAGAAGCCGAATTATTCGAAAAAAGCGTTTAAGCGACAGATGGGCATTACGCCATACAATACTTCATAATCTGAAAGATTCATGTGTATACCAAGACTAGTAACAATAATAATAGCAGAACCAGGAAACGTTTCTAATACATATATGGGCTGTATGGCAGATCGGATTAACTAAATTTTGACAATAAAAAATCACAATAAAATGGCATGAATTTTACTGAAACATTGTATCTATTACCTATTTTATTAATAAAAATAGTTGTTGGCTACCGACAAAAATATTACAATTATTTTCTTAAATTTACCTTAAATTACGAAGTCTCATAATTTTTTTTATATTTTATGGATACAACCGAAATATATGTAGTTCACATATTACTCTAATTTCTTTCTTTCTCACATTTACTTGTGGTAGGCCGTATTTAGGTCTTTTTCTCCGTGGCCATGTCTTTGCTTATTACACGCAAGATAAAAAGAGGCGGTATTTATTAGACCGACGAGTTGACAGATTCGTAACTGGGATATGCGAATAATGGATATAATATGCAGATATGGGATATGTAGATAAAATATGGTACTCTACTTGCTACTAACATTAATAACTTATGAAGAGTCTCTCTGTTAAAGTACGATTTATAACTCGAAGCTAATAACGACTGCTATAAAATGCTCCTTTAAAGCGTTAAACGCTCCTTATCTTTTCCACTTTAATAAAGTTTGCACTCTAATAAGTGCAATTATATTGGAGCCTAAACATCATCGATTCTATTAAAATTTAAAAATACTAACCTTTACTTAAAAACCAATAACTGACAAGGGAGTGAACAACAATGATCAACAACAAAAAATAAATGAATAATAGTGTCTTTAATTAGTAACCCCCGACTGAAGTATTTCATTTTTATCAACAATCAATTATAATTAAATTGAAGGTAAAATAGTATTCATAGTTAATATTATTATTTATAATATACATTTTATAATTATTTAATTTATAATTATGCACTATAACTAGTGTATAAACCCGACTTCGTCCAGGTGACTTCCAGGGTTTAATACTATGAGTACTCGAACTTATTCTAGATTAGCACCACCAAAATAACCATCAGTATAAAACTCTTAATTATATTGACTACATGCAATATATTAAAGGTTCCGTCTATGAAGGATTATGCTTTCGCTTAATATCCTATAACCTAGGTAATGGGAATTAGAAAGCATTATAATAAGTGATCAAATAATACATGTAATAAACGCCAGAGCTTCGTTTGGTGAAAAACGGTGTACACCACGCGAAGTTAAATTCATAATTCCTTATCTAATTACCACTAATCATACGTAAATTGAACAATTTTAACGTAATATAAAAAATAAATGAAACTTGGACGCGTGGCAACATATCTTTTCATTTTCGTCCGGGTTGAGTTATTAATTAACAATATCTAGAAGACAGAAATCACAATCAAACCAAACAACCCTTTATAAAATAAAATTTTCTGTAATACTAAACTTAATTACGATCAAATCAAGCAGTCCGTTATAAATCAGAATTCTTTATAAAGCAGAACCCATAACCAAACTAAATTTACAATTGCCTTATAAAGAATTCTGATTTATAACGGGTCTGTTTGGGTTGGTCGTTAGTTGGTCATGTTGTTTAATCATTAACTTTTATTTATTTATAACATTTAAGCGCATATCATTTAATTACGGCAACACAGTAATACTTTTACTATGAATAATACTTCAATAATTAATTGTATATGGCCATGAAGAAAATGTAATAAAAATAATGACTTGTAGTATATTGTCATGATGGCCAAAACAGCTCTGCTCGTAAGCGTGATTTGTTTTTATACGTTTGTGTGTCGAGTCGAAGCAAAACACTAGACCCCTAACATCTACTTTCCACCGCACTCGACGATGCATTGAAAGAAGGCATCATCATGTAAACCTCCGTGACATCGGGTTTAATTTTAGTTATAAGAGATTGTAGCAATATTTGATGGCCAGAATTATTATACAACTGCTACAGATTACTTACGATTCTTATGTCGTATATGTTATTATATCTTTCCAGAACTTCCACATGACGACCCCATTATTAGCGCAAGTGATAATAAGATAGATATTGGAAAAAATATCCATGTTGAATGTTTCTCTGCCGGTTCCGATCCAGAAGTCAATATTACATGGTACATAAATAACAAAGAGGTATGGAAAAATTAATATACTTAAACTAATAATGATGTTGTGAAACAACAAGATTATAAGTATATGTCATGTGTAGCGCCAGGTTACAGTAACCACGACAGACGAAAAAAAGATATAATCAATCCTGTTCCAAAATCTATGTTCAAAAAACATTAAAATTAAGAGAATACCATATTTTATAAGCTAGTGCAATCGCTTTTCAAATATTGAGTTTTTAAGTCATTATAATTAAAATTTCATGTATGTCTAATGCATAAGTCTTAATTTATTCTAATTTATTTTAACAGATTAAAGAGAGTTCCGATTCAGTGACAATTCATCCTATCCGAATTGACCCAGAAGAAACATTGCAATTAAAATCGTCAATATCGGAAATAGATATTTTTACGAGAAAAGCAAATTTTGTGCAGGGTGTGATGAGCATCAAATGCCAAGCGACTATTTATAATTTATGGCAGAAAAGTGCTGAAGCGAAGATTCTTCTTGATTCAGCTAATATGCGTCAAGCGGTAGGTGCTATGTCATCACATAGTCAAATGGATGCAATAGCATTTGGTAAGTTTTTGGAATAGTATTGTTAATTGATATAATATTCGTAAAGCAAATTTTCTTCCTTCAGTACTACGCACTATATTTCATAGATTTTATGATTCAATGATTATTCGGAAATCTGTTGTCGCAGATAGCATCTATCAATAATGTTTTATTTATAAACTTCCATACTCATAATCTCTCACTATCATAGTTCCATAAATTTATAAATAGGTCTATCCTTAAATATGCCAGTATTTGTCAACCCAAGATAAAAACTTGCAGAAACCGTATCCAATTATTTCTATACCTGTCCCGATCAACCCGTATTCTTAAAGAACACTCCATAAAACAAGTATTATCTGTAAAAAAAAGAGGGTTTATGTTTTTTTCTTATATTTTTTTTGCTTTTCTGAAAATCTGATATTTCTAAGAATTTTCAAAATTTCTATCTATTTCATACTTTCTAATATAATTTTTTAAGAATTTAGCAGAAAAGATGTAGACTTTGTATATATAAGGCCTGAATGTTTGCTACCGCTATCAGTTTTAAGATACACAAGATCCACAACGAGTTATTGAGCTTTAGGATAATAAAATTCCCCCGCCTTATCCACAATTTTAGCATTAAGCTACGAAATAGATATCAGACAGATCAAGAAAAATACAAAAATATGTCTTGCTGAAGCTAAAGGTGACATGAAAAATAATCAAAACAAAAACATTTTCACTAAATAGTGCGTGGGGGTATCCAAAATATATGGGTAGTAAGTTTCAAAGAATAGGTTATCTCATTATATTGGGTCTACCCACCCTTTTTAATTTAGTGCTGTGTTTTCATCTGGTAATATGTAGGAAAGCATAAATGAACGTGACGTATTTTTTTCCATGCAAAGCAAAAATTGACGATCTTACTCCGTGGATTAAAAATTAGTAATTTCTTACCCACCGCAAAGCTAGTGGGTAAGAAAAAACTAAATACATGAAGTAATCTAGGCATGATATCATACCCATAGAATTTTTGGAGCATTCAAAGTACTACTGAGACAGTTTAATTAGTATGGGCAAATCTGTTCACCAAATTAAAAAAAATAAAAAAGGATATTTTTACGATCGCATACTTTTTAATTCAATATCATTATTATCCTTACACTTATAAGGGTTAATGTAATGTTTATGAAGTAAAAATTAAATAAATTATTTTGATGGTTTTTTTATTGTTCATTATTTAGTATACTATATATTAATATTTGGACCTATTTAAATACATATAATCAATGGTTATTAAAATCGAATTTTCATGATGTGGGTGAGTTTTTGCACATCGAACTAGAAAAAAATCATTTTTAATTAAAGTAATTAGAAGAGATTTGTCATCTGAATTCCTTGAATATTAACAAAATAGCAAATATAATATTCGAAAGACAGACGCATGCTAAGATGGTGTGGAAAGTTTTATAAATATGAAAATTCACATAAATCATTTAATATATGAATAGGAGGACCACCTTTTCAAGGAGAGGTGATCTGGGCTGCGCCGTATATTTATACAAATGACAACATCTTGAAATATACACGCAGTGATCTTGCTTAACATTACTTTTTATTTCTCGTTTATTTTTTTTTATGTTTCACATGCACGAGAAAACCTTTATGCACAAAATCACTATTTAAACATAGGTTGATTGTGACATAATTTAAAACAATATTTTTAGGACTTATATTGGTTGCCCTTGTAATTGGTGGTAGCCATATGCGAGTTATTGAGGAACTTCGTCGTAAAATTGAATAAAGAACTGAAGGCGGTCCTAATAATTAAGGCAATTAGTAACGCTAACAGAGCCTGATTATAAACAATATGAGAATTTTTCTTCTCACTTTTGTTTTCAGTAATTCATAATTCTGCCTTTTTATTTAATTTTCTTTATATACTACCCAGCATAATATTTAATCGTACTGCAATAACCGACGGGAGCGGACAATTTTATTGCCCCAGTGAACTCGTTGTGAATTCCGGCGATAGAGAGCATATCCCAGATGCGAATTCGCCAACTCACAACGATAATAAATCCAACCCCACATTATTTTATCTTTTTCTATCTAAATAGCTTTATCTATCTCTAATAAGCAAAGACACTCTAACAGAGAAAAAGATAGAGATACAGCTTGCCAAAAGTAAAAGTGAGAAAGAAAGTTTAAAGAAATATATAAAGTGCATATATCATGGACATATTCAGAAAAAAAAGAAAGAATTTTAAGAAATTTCTAATTCTAAGATAGAAATCAAATTGAAAACTATAGTATATAACCGACAATTGTTTTCAATAACAATATCGGTAATAGAAAGAATGTTTTTGTAAAATTCATGCCATTTAATCATGATTTCTTTATTGTAAAATTTTATTAAATCCGGTGTGCCATACATCCTACATTTATATGTAGTTATTATTATTATTATTATTATTCATTTATTATTAAAATTTAGGTTTATAGGAGGGAAAATAAAAGTTAATATGATAATAATTAAATAAATAGATATACATTTCTCCATGCTTGTTTAGATTGCAAATCAAAAAGGGCATTATATTTCTACTACCTACATTTTCCTATGCTTCATAGTAGAGCATATGTTTATGATGTAATTTTGGTGACTTGAATAATGTACTTAAATTTTCACACCTTTTTTTAGTGATACTTATTAGATCTGTATTTATTCTTCTCAGTAATTAAATAGAAACCTGAGAATTTTTTCTAGTCTTTATGGATATGCATACCTACATGTAAGCATATGACCTATGTGACTACTATGGGACTCATAGTGATCGATCAACACTAGTAGCAAAAATTGTTTTCAATCAATAGAAACGTATTACACCCATAACCGCTCGCTAGTTCATTTCTGATTAAAGGTAGACCGAACTGTGCCATCATTTGGTGGATATACCCCAACAACCCTTGCCAGCGGCCATACCAAGGGAGGCGTATTATCTTCTTTTAAAATAACCAAATCATCGATTTTTAAATTGTTTTGAGGATTGAACCACTTTGGTCGATGTTGTAGTCTATTTAAGTAATCCATCGAAATTAGATAACACGGACTGTGGTCCCTCATGACCCAATCGAATATGTTCATTTGTTATGATAAGTGATGTCAACGGGTTTTTGTCAGGTAGCAAAACCGGGTTTTTTTGTCTATAGAGTATATCAGCGTTTTCTAATCTCCCACCGACACACAATAAATCGTTATCGTCAATAAACGAATGTAAGGGTAATAAATTCTTATTTGAGAGTGGTTTCCTTTGTTTAAGTTCGGTGATTTCTTTTGAAAATGCCTTGGTTTGTAAATGTCTAATAATTTCATAAGTGGCCCTCTGTACTTCACTAACAGTTAAGACTATATTTTCGTGTTGAGGTAATTCTTTGTAGTTTTTATTTACAATGCGCAGACAATAGGCCACAACATGTTGAAGTTTAGTGAATGATGAGTAATTTGTTATTAGTTCTGTTAAAAGTGTAGGGTCTTCTACTGTGTTACTGAAGATTCTGCGTATTTCTTACGGTGGATTTTTTATATTAATGTTGTCTGTCGATAAATTTGCATCAAAGTTTGGTGTAGATAAAAGGAGAGGACCTTCTCACCATAAGCTTGTTTCTTGAAGAACCTGAGGCATTACGCCACGACTGGGTAAATCAGCAGGATTATCTGCCGATTTGATATGACGCCAATGACAGTTTCGGTTCAATTCCTGAATTTTGGAAACTCGGTTGGACACAAATATGGACCATCTGGATGGATGAGATTTTACCCAGTATAAAGCAATTTCCGAGTTGGTCCACAGATTTATTGCATTAAGTTTATTTAATGTAAATATGTTTATTACTTTATTAATTAGAGTCGCGAGTAATTGCATGGCGCACAATTCCAGTCGTGGTAAAGAGACTGTCTTAATTGGCGCTACACGAGATTTTGCAGTTAGTAGGCGACAAGATATGGTATTATCTGTATATATTGGTCGTACGTACACACATGCTGTATATGCCTTTAAACTAGCGTCCGAAAATTCATGAAGTTCGAGTATTCTTACAGATTTACGTAAAATAATACACCTAGGAATTTTTAGTGTGTTAAAACTGTGTAAATTTTCAATTAAATGATTCTATTCCAACAGCAAAGAGTTGGGAAGTGCCTCATCCCAATCTATTTGTAATATCCATCTCTTTCGCATTAAAATTTTTCCGATTATAATGACTGGCGCAATCAAACATAGAGGATTTTAGGGTAACCACGGAACTATCGTTAGATGAAGGCAGCAACATAGAATCAGCTCTCTTTCAAAAGACCTGCAAAATAACGGTTTTACATTAGGAAAATATAAACAACTGCGTTACATCCGCAATTAGATGGAATGGTGAGATGCATGAACCAGACTACAAGCCGTTAATTATCGCAAGTAGTCTCTGACCATCACAGAGACTAGGATCATTGCCTGTGCCTGCTCTTGTAGGCATATTGGTCTGCTGTGAATGAGACCGCAGGAGAAACCTGAGCTAAAATTGTGATGGGTCGTGAATTACGCCTATTCCGTGATTCGCAGTTTGGATATAAACCTGAAGCAGAACTGGCTGGAGAAGAATTCGTTACTGACTGCCGACGAAGCATGAATGACATAAATTATCGAGTTCATTCAAATATTCAAAATGCTAGTGACCGAATGAAGAAGCGTTACAAACTTCAAAGTTTCTTGGGCGGAGCTAGACCAAATTCTGGAATAAAGCAATGACAGAATTTGCCGAATCAAGAGATTGCCAAGGGGAAAACCGAAAATTGTATATCAAAGTCGATTGCCCCCTTATGTAAGCACTGAACATCAAGATGCTCACTTTAACGTAATTATGCCGTCAAAGAATTTTGAAAAATTTATCGCTGAATATACATCGCATATAGCTTGATATGGAGTGACAACGGAAGAAATATTTTTAAAGTTTTCTTTTTTTTGGCAGATAGCATTTTAAAATATCTGAGTATGTCTCACGGAATGGCTGCTGTTTTCAAGAAGAAATATGGTAAATTTGAACCGTTACGACGACAAAATATAGAAGTTGGACAAACGCTTCAAATCACAGTTTCTGAAGCAAAACAACACGTTTCCTGCTTGATGACCAAAGCCTTTTGCCACGAGAAAATTACTTATCTGGCATTACGAAACGGATTATAGTGAATGCGGGAAAAGTTAATGCTACAGAACGTTCGAAAAGTGACAATGTCCAAATTAGTCAGCAGTTTTGATGGGCTGCATTGGAAAATAGTCCAAAATATCTTTGAAGTGATATTCAAGGATACCGGCATAAAGGTTTTGTTATTATTTACAACTCGAGTAGGTCGACAAATTAAACAAACAGTCAACTGTTACTTCAATCAAACATCGATTCATTTCAAAAGATCAGCTTACCAATATCGGGATGAAATAAGGATACTTTTCAGGGCGAAAAGAATTTTGACGAGGGGCAATGTAACAATGCTTACTTACAAAAGTAATAGCCACTACTAATACACCCTAGAGTAATCTCAATTACATATATTTTTAATGAGTTAAATTGTCTAAAACTGTCATGAAAGTACATAAATTATTTATGTCGGTACGTCGGTAGAGCCATTAGAATCATTGAGAATATTCTAGGATGTAGATTTTGTATCAAAAGCCAATATTCTTGCTCTCCACTTGGTTAATCTTTAAATAAATAGTCTGTGTTCTTATATTGTTCGAATAGTGCTTTGTATATTGTATTTATTGTTTTCCTGTTTTTTTTTTTCAATTATGTTTAATTACATAATTTTTTTTTATTCCAACTACGATTATTTTTGTAACCCCATCCGAACTCACTAGACTAGAGCGTTACGATATAGAAGAATGATTAATTTTAATTTTAACTTTCGTGAGATAAACATTACAACCCAGATACTCTGGTATCATCCCTGCATTACTCTATTTAACTTCTAGCTGATCAACGCATCAGCTAAAGTTAAATTAATAAAGCACACATATCATTTATTTCTCAACAGTTTACTATTTCAGTTTGCAAGTTAGTCACCAGTTATACTAGTGTAATCTGGTAAACTAGTAAAAAATACTACATTGAACCCAAACATTAATGTTAATTACGTCACACTTAGTGTGAAAACTTCTTTGTAATTTTTATATTGAACTAGAAATGTTTCAAGAATATATTTGATGTAAAGCCGTTATTTATAACTTTTTTTACATTTCTGATTTAAACTTAAATATATATCAATATTTATGTGGCTACACGGCCCATAATATGTGATCAGTCCCTACTGGTACGTAACAGTAGATATTCAACAGCAGAACTAGACCACTGGTTCAAAATTTCGCCCCCAGGGGGCGCCACAAT
This sequence comes from Platypus cylindrus, assembly GCA_949748235.1. NCBI lineage: Eukaryota > Metazoa > Arthropoda > Insecta > Coleoptera > Curculionidae > Platypus > Platypus cylindrus. The sequence continues at coordinate 45,325,057 of OX456488.1, read as the reverse complement.
CGCGGGGCCCCATTTTGATGTCACTGAGTTTCATGTGTTTTCCGCTAGGTGGCACTGTGTGTAAATTTTCATTTTTCAATTTTTGTGTAAGATGGCGCTTTATGTGTCATTTGTCACTGTCATATTTTTTTGCGTCAATGAAATGTCATATTTATTTTTGGAATGTGGCGCCCAGTTTCAAAGTGTTTTCCAAAATATCCTTTGATGTAATGTTTGAAGTTTGATGTTATGTGGATAGATGTCGGTAGCATCGGATATTGTCAAGAATTCGAAAAAAGGTGAAAGCTTGTGAGGCGTTCTTACTACATGGATAAGTATAAAGATGCCGTCGGGGCGCAGTCATAATAGGCGTTCTTACACCTATCCTTAATGTGGTATGGCACACCTTGTGATTGCAGCAGTAAAGCAGAGGAGTAAAGGAAAAGGAGAGAGAGAGAGAGAGAGACAGATGATAGAGGAGATCTTTAAAATGAAATTTTTACAGGAATAGGAATCGAAACTATAAACTTTTATGGGGGTATAAGGGCCTTACCACTGCGCCACAAAGCCAACCGACATCCATTATGTTGGGTTGAGTATATAAATTGAATTTTGGGTTTCGCCGAACAATAATCTGTATTTTTAATATAAAATATAAAATCGCCCGAGATCTTTAACATGATATTTGAAAGGATTATAAGGGTGAAAATTTTTTCTATAAATGATATAATCTGTATTAAATCTAAATTAACATATTTAGCCATATGGAAATGGCTATAAAATCAGCTTTTATATAATTATTATAAAAAGTGTTAAAGTCAATTAAATTTAGCCTATTAATTAAGGGAACGACATGATATGTATTGATGAATATTATGTTAACCTAATCAGATTCTGTTAAGCATATAGTTTTTTCCTGTCTAGTAATTTGAATCATTTCTAATTCCTCATTAGTATTACTTGTTATGATTATATTCTTACCACAAATAAAACGTAAATAGTCTAATTCCATTGTACTAAAATATATATGACGAATCCACTACATATTTAAAATCAGTGTTTGCCATTAAAATTCTTCCAATTCGAGGGTATTATTTAACTTTATAAAAGGTCTAATGTTTAGTCGATCATCAATCATTCAGTTATTGTGGAAAATCTCGTATATCCAATACATGTTAGTGTTACCTATTCAATTGCTTCAAAATAAGAGGGCATTATTTAATTTTACAAAAGACCTAATGTTTAGCCGAACATTCTTTATTGTATTTAATAATAATCGCGGTTTTGCTTCCTGACAAACCTACAAACAGATGTTTATCAATTTGATAAGCACTTAAAACACATTTCCCTTAAGGAATTTTAGAATGCGCGGAATAATAATCTGTATTTTTAATATAAAATCACGCCAACTATTTAACAGGATGTTAGTTGTATTAAAGGATTATAAAGATGAAAATTGTTCCTAGAAATGTTATAATCTGTATTGTATATTTAGCAAAATATAAAATCAGACCGATTTTCTTTTAAAGATTCACAGGGTTTCTTTTTAAAGGGACTATGATTTTTGCTGGTGGTGGTTATGGTGGTGGTGGTACCTGCATCAGGTATTTAAGCCGTATGCTCATAGTAATGTTAAAGTATTCATTTCAACTACATAATTCTGAATTTGTTCTTTAGTGTTTGTTAGAGGGTCAAGAAAAAAAAATTAAAATGTAAGTAACTATATTATTCCTTACTATATTATTATCTTATTCTTTTCATTTTTCTCATACTTATATATATTTTTATTTTTTTCTAGATGGATTAAGACGCTTTGAATAATTCTGCTAAATACGTTCGGAAAGAGTTAGTAAAATTACAAGATTTAGTACCCATCCAGAAATATGCAATTATGACAATTAAAATTTCAAACAGCCGTTATAGAGAAGCGATACAAGTGGATCTTCCAGGTAATAAGATTCTGTTTTTGCCTCAACGAGTAACGGAAATTTTCCAAAAAAATGTGCACCATTTATGCCGGGCAAGTTCAGAATTGTTTTTAAACAATTAACTGCAGTTAGTAATTTAAATTCGACTCCGGTCTTTGAAGTGGCTCTCAGTTAATTCAGGTAATACAAAACGTTAAAAAATTAAAATTATGTTCATGATTTTTCTTTCTAAAGTCAATAATAACTTTTCCAGATTTTCCAGTTTTCAACCTGCTAATTTATATTTATAATAGTTAAAAGAAAAAAAAACAATTTACATTTTAGAAATTTATATTAAAATATGGATCTTATTGCTAATATAATAAATTTTCAATTATACAAGTCAACAAATATTTTTCCTTTATTTATTAACATGCATTCTTTCAAACAAAAACTGCGCTCATCAAATGCTAAACTAATTCATCTATTATACTTCCTACACTTACTAGATAAATTAATTCTGATAACAATTCCTTAAAAGTTTTTATAAAATTATTATAAAAAGTGTTAAAGTCAATTAAATTTAGCCTATTAATTAAGGGAACCACATGATATGTATTGATGAATATTATGTTAACCAAATCAGATTCTGTTAAGCATATAGCCTTTTCCTATCTAGTAATTTGAATCATTGTTAATTTCTCATTAATATTACCTGTTATGATTATATTCTTACAACAAATAAAGCGTAAATAGTCTAATTCCATTGTACTAAAATATATATGACGAATCCAATACATAATTAAAATCAGTGTTTGCCATTCAAATTCTTCCAATTCGAGGGTATAATTTAACTTTATAAAAGGCCTAAAGTCCATTGCCATATTTAATCCAACATCAATTAATATGTTATCACTTATTGTAGAAAATCTTGTATTTAATAATAAAGGATTTGCTTCATTTTTTTCACTAATTTCATGTTCAAACTTGTCTAATAGTTCATACAAATCGTTATTAATTTGATCAGCACTTAAAACGCATTTATTTTTAGAAGGCGTCATGTTTATACAGTTTTTGTACAACAACTAATTTTTTTTCATAGTATATTTGTCTTATGAATTCAGCTATTATGAGAATTATCAAAACCAAGCCATTTTACATATACCATGTTGCCTTTTTTCTTTAACACTTTCTCAAATAAATAGATATCTGGTTGCTTTGTCTTCTGAAATTCATAACTATTGAAAGATCCCTTTACTGGTTATTTATTTAAATCTTCCAACAAATACGTCACAGGATTGGTGTAATTGATTTTGATAATTTTAAATAGTTCAGTGGTCCAGTTAGGTGTGTACCCTTTATCTAAAACATGCTTTTCATTACTGATGCGTGCCATATTGCCAACGTTGAATTTCTATCCTGGAAAGATTTTCATATGGTTATAGATTGTATCCAACAACTTTTTCTCAATTGTCTCACCAGCAACATCACATGGCTTCATTTTAATTGTACTATGTTTTGCTTTATTATAATTTTTGACAATAACTGGTAAAATTGAAATCCACTTGTGCGTTCCATTTAAACTGAAATATTTATAAAGTCGTTCTTTTATAGTACCAATTGTTCGTTCAGCAATGGCTGCTTTCATTCGCGAATATGTTGAATAGTGATTAATTTTGTATTATCTGAGCAAATCTTGAAAATGATGATTGTAGAATTCTTTCCCTTGATCAGTTTGTACATTTTTAGGGTTACGCTTTGAGGTAGTTAATATTTTAACTAACGCTTCCCCCACCGAATCACCAGATTTATTTTTTAGCGGTTCGGCCCAAATATATTTAGAAAAACAATCAATAACAAGCAGAAAATATTTAAACTGGTTATTTTCTTTTGCATATGTATCTATTTGAGCAAGATCTGCTTGCCATAAATCGTCCAACCCTTTAATAATTCTATGTCTCCTTTGAAAATTCCATCTCATAGGTTTATGTAGTTCATTAACTACTTGATTTTTTTCATTCGATGCCATTTAGTGCTTTATCACTTTAAATATTAAATAACAGGTGTGTAGAATCTTAGCAAACTACCTCCAGTCTAGACGTGTGGTTCCTGGTTGTCTATCAGCTTTGGAATAATTAAGATTTTCTATCTTGTCGCGATTATTAAATACATCTATCTGAACCTTATCTAATGTTTTAATAATATCTTCAATGGTGTTATTAGATTCAGCTTTACTGCTATCAAATAATGCCGATAATTCTATAATTTTTGTCTTAAAAGTATTGATTAAATCATTAATTCTATTAGATATATCTATTAATCGCTGTCTATTATTTTCTTCACTTTTAGCCACATCTTGCTGTTGCATTAAATACAAATTCATTCATTATTCATTATAGTAAATTAACGTTACATATTTTTAAACCTCCAATATCTAAATCACCATTATATTTGAATGAAAATAATGACGAGGAAGTAGGCGAGGAAGAAATCTGATAATGTGAATATTTATCGGACGAACGTCCAAACTTATCTATACTCATCACCGTTGTTTAACTAAATAATAATACTTATGACTGGTAATATATTAATATATAACTTTTTCTACTTTTAATTCTTCAATAATTGACGCAATCTCATTACTTTGAGAAGAATTACCTGCTTGTTGCGATGCGAATAGCAATCGTAATCTATCAACTAGTTCATTAACATCATCCCAATAAACATATTCTATTGGCTTGGAATTATAGACCATATTATAGTTTCCACCTTGCTTTCCTGACTCCAACTATTCTGCCTTGAGAAGAGTAACCCTTTCTGTATAGATTAGTGTCATCTAATATGCGATCAAATTCCTCAAGGTCTTTACTAGTATAGTTTTTAGGATCTTTATAAAATAATAAATTATAAAGTCCCTTGCTACCTGTATATAGTTCTCTACCTATTATTACATGGCCAGTAGTTTTATCAAATTCAATTTTATTAGGGCCCAAGGTCCATGTATTAGTGATAGCGTTGTATCTTGGAGAATTAGTAATGTAAATATTAGGAGAATGCTGAAAATAGTTCTTTATAGGTTCTTGAGAAACTTGTCAATATTTATCTAATTGCGGTGTATCGGCATTAGTAATTGTATCGTCGCTTTCATCTACTTCATCATCCTCCACATCCAGCTCGATTTCTTGTTCCATTTCTTCCTCCTCTTCCTCTTACACCTCCTCCTCCTCGTCTTTTTTTCTACTTCTTCATCTATCTCGTCGATTTGATCTACTTCAGATATCTCCTTTTTTCAATTTTCTTTAAATTTTTCATTTCGTTTCCATTTATTTCACACGTTTTATTTTTAACAACCACATTGTCTGCTGCTAATTTTTTTACCTGATTAGTAACAGGTGTAAAAATTCGGTTCAATGTACCATTTTCATTAGAACGTCCCAATTTTAAGGCTAAATATTTTTTTCGGACATCATTAGCTAATTCTAAAATTTTTCTTTTGCTGGCACTTTCCGACTTATCTAGGAGCTCCATGATTATAAAAAGAACTGTTTTTTTTTGAAAATAAAACTATTCATAAACCTTTATATATACGTCAAAGCCACATCGATATCAATCATTATTTAATTCGAATTCTTTTACAATTACTAATGGTTTAAATTTATTGCTATTCCAACATTGTTGACACATGTTTTTATAGGAATTGTACGGTATATCTGGTGTGACAGATTCATCAAAAATATGTTTTAAGTTAATATCATCTTGTTTAAAAAGTACAACCACATAACAATTGTCTTTTATTAATTGTTTAGGGGTTTTGGAATAGGTTTGACATGAATATGCTACGTTTATAGATTTGTGTCGTCCCATTGAAAAATATGTCCTAATTTTATCCTGCTTATCCCATGAAACATCGTTGAATATAAATACAGAGTTTTCTTTAGCTTCATCAGGATCAATAACTGATTCATTATCTTTATAGGGGAAATATTTTATTTCTTTAACTTGCTGCAATACATTTTCCGATAATTTATACTTAGGCTGATAAAGAGATTTTGAATAGACAGATATATTGGCAAATTTTAATCCATTTCGGTTAAATGACAAAGCTAAGAGTTAATTTGTTTTGTCGCATCCGCTCGGACCACCGAAAATTCCGCGAAAATAAATTGGTAGTAATTCACTGTGTATACATGTTTTAAATGTCGAATTTGAAACCACCAATGAAACTTGTCAAATATTTCGGTGAATCAAGTAATATAATCTACAATAAAAGTCGATTCCAAAAATTTAATTCTAATAATTGTGATCATTTATGTATTGAGTTTCTATATAATTGCAAGCCATAGTACTGTCTAGTGTTAGTTATAATAGTATATAGTAATATAGTTATAATAGTAATAATATTCACATTAAAGGATCGTAAATCAACTCTTGCCATAAATTTTCCCAATCCCATACAGCTAGATACAAATTTTCAATACGGATTGGCGTTGATTGGTTTCTTTTCGTACAACACTATACCGAACGTTGAAGAAAATACTAAATTTCACTATATAGATAAAAATAAACAAGTCAATTCAATTAATCTACATGCTGGAGTATATGAGATTACAGATATTAATAATTATCTAAAGAAGAAATTGATACCTTTCAAGTTAAATGGAAATGAAGGAGAAGAAGATATTTTTTTCCTAGGACCAAATAATACTACTTTAAAGTGTGAAAGTTTTCATCGTGATTTTAATATACACTTTAATACAGAAAATTCGCTAGCAGAACTACTAGGATTCTCATGAAAGATATTGCAAGCTGGAATAGTTCATTCATCTGATCATCCTGTAAATATTGTAAAAGTCCGAACGATTCACGTGGATAGTGATATAATAAGTGGTGCATGCTATAACAACAAACCGTCACATACGTTATACGAATTTCCCATCACGTCCAATCCTGGATTTTCTATAGACGAATTACCACGAAACTTGATTTATTTACCAGTATTAGGAAAAGAGATATCTGCCATATCACTAAAAATACTAGATCAGAATTTTAATCTTGTAAATTTTCGATGGGGAGGAAATTATCGTTCGGTTAGAATTAAAAAAAGATGGTTTTAATAATTAATAGTCCTAGTAATAAGAATGTTAATAAATCGTATAAAATGAGTATTAACAAGCAACCACATTCAGTTAAAAAACGCCGTTCAGCTAGAAGGTTGGGGGGTAAATTGTCAAAGTTAAACACAACTTTTTTGAAATCGATTGGATATGCCGTCAGATCAAATTTATACCTGTATAAATCTCCATTGAATGATGATTCTATAACACATATGGAATATCGAACATATCTTCCCTATATTCATGACATATATTCATATGTCATTTTCTAACAGTGATGTAATTGAAATAACAGTAAATAGAAATGATGTTTGGCTATTAATGGCCCAATCTGCTTTGGTAATTAAAAGAAAATTGAAAAGGACAAAAGGCGATGGAACTGTGTGCTTAGTTAATAATGCAGGACCATTTTTATTTGATTCAGTAACGTATGAATGGAATGGTGTAGAAGTGGAGCATGTTAAAGATCCGGGAATTGTTAGTCTTTCTGTCTTATCATCGGGTAACAGAAAGTAATCATTTATTTTAGAATAATATTTATTTTGTATGTACAATAAATTCACATGTTTTTCTAATTTGGTGCCCGTTATTCTGGAAGGTACTGTTATATAATTTTTTTGTTTTTCAGTGTTTTCATGTAACTCTAACGCATAAACATTTACTGAAATTTTATTAAGTTTTTCAAATATACTTAATTGACCTATTGAAATTTTTAATTGTAAGCCATCTGTTTTTAATACATTTAAATAATGTGGATACGATGAAATTCTATCTGAATGGTTAGTAGCAGGATAAAGTCCTGCAATAACGCTCCAATAGGAACATGAATTATCATAATTTTTTATATTAAGACACGCCTTTTTATTAGAAATTTCTTTAGATAATTTAATACAGGATGAAGCAGCAAGACCGAATTCATATTTATTTATATTAATTTGTAAATTAACTATTGCCTTCAGCGCCCAACCACTATCACGTTCTTGAAATTCACCCATTTTATGTAATATTTAGTCAATGACGTTATTTTGAAACCAGTTTACTAAATCCGTACCAGTATCAATTTTTTCGTTTCTCGTATGAAAGTATCTAAATTCCAAAATTTCTATATTCTCTTTGATGGTGATATATTGAGCGCATAAACAGGTGTTTACTTTAAGTACATTCATTGACTTTAATATATTATTTACACGTCTCTTAAAAAGTTCAAATGAATCTTTTAAAAATTCAGTGGCATCTGTGTGTCTTATGTTATAAATGATGCCTGTTCGGATACGGCTGTTGAATGCAGATCGTCTCAAATTATTCTATCACTTCTCTTAAAAGCTCGCAAATTACCACCAGTGTGAGTCTGGTAATTATTATCTTTTAATGTAAGACGAAATCTTCTTAAGTGACTTAAATTAGTAGAAAGCTTATTACAAACACTTACTGGTTGCTTCTTGTGCATGATTCTTATGAGGTCTCGGATACTTTTGTTGATTTTCCTGATCCATGTGCTCCCTTCTAGACTGGAACTTTCTTGTAACAATGGTACAGCTTTTGAAAGTATATTTACTATATCAATGCTTAAATTAATTGCACCTTCCATGATCACTATATGCACACTTATACAATTGAAAGCAATACTATTAACTTCATCATATTACAAGCAACCAGAAATTTGATTCTTTGTAGTAGAATACTATAACATTAGTATGAGCATACGGCTTAAATCCTGATGCAGGTATTACCACCACCATAACCACCACCAGCGAAAATCATAGTCCCTTTAATAAGAAATCCTTTAAATCTTTATAAGAAAATCGGTCTGATTTCGTATTTTGCTAAATATACAATAGAGATTATAATATATCTAGAAACGCTTTTCATCCTTATAATCCTTTAATATAACTAACATCCTGTTAAAGATTTGGGGTGATTTCATATTAAAAATACAGATTATTATTCCACGCATTCTAAAATTCCTTAAGAGAAAGGTTTATTAAGTCCTGTTCAAATTGATAAACATCGGTTTGTCATGAAGCAAAACCATTATTATTATTAAATACAATAAAGAATGATTGATGTTCGGCTAAACATTAGGCCTTTTGTTAAATTAAATAATGCCTTCTTAATTTGAAGCATTTAAATAAGAAAACACTAATATGTATTGGATATACGAGATTTTCTACAATAACTGAACGATTGATGATCGACTAAACATTAGACCTTTTATAAAGTTAAATAATACCCTCGAATTGGAAGAATTTTAATGGCAAACACTGATTTTAAATATGTATTGGATTCGTCATGCATATTTTAGTACGATGGAATTAGACTATTTACGTTTTATTCGTTGTAAGGATATAATCATAACAGGTAATAATAATGAGGAATTAAAAATGATTCAAATTACTAAACAGGAAAAGACTATATGCTTAACAGAATCTGATTAGGTTAACATAATATTCATCAATACATATCATTTCGTTCCCTTAATTAATAGGCTAAATTTAATTGACTTTATCACATTTTATAATAATTTTATAAAAGCTGATTTTATAGCCATTTGCATATGGCTTAATATTTTAATTTAGATTTAATACAGATTATATCATTTATAGAAAAAATTTTCACCCTTATAATCCTTTCAAATATCATGTTAAAGATCTCGGGCGATTTTATATTTTATATTAAAAATACAGATTATTGTTCGGCGCAACCCAAAATTCAATTTATATACTCAACCCAACATAATGGATGTCGGTTGGCTTTGTGGCGCAGTGGTAAGGCCCTTATACCCCCATAAAAGTTTATAGGTTCGATTCCTATTCCTGTAAAAATTTCATTTTAAAGATCTCCTCTATCATCTGTCTCTCTCTCTCCTTTTCCTTTACTCTTCTGCTTTACTGCTGCAATCACGAAGTGTGCTTTACCACATTAAGGATAGGTGTAAGGACGCCTATTATGACTGCGCCCCGACGGCATCTTTATACTTATCCATGTGGTAAGCACGCCTCACAAGCCTTCACCTTTTTTCAAATTCTTGACAATATCCGATGCTACCGACATCTATACACACAACATCAAGCTTCAAACATTATATCAAAAGATATGTTGGAAAACAAATTGAAGCTTGGCGTCACATTCCAAAAATAAATATGACACTGATAATTGACACACAAAATTCAAAAATATGACAGTGACAATTGACACATAAAACGCCATTGGAAAATACATTGAAACTTGACGCCACATTCCAAAAATAAATATGACATTTCATTGATGCAAAAAAATATGACACTAATAATTGACACACAAAATTCAAAAATATGACAGTGACAATTGACACATAAAGCGCCATCTAACATAAAAATTGGAAAATGAAAATTTACACACAGCGCCACAACACATGAAACTCAATGACATCAAAATGGGACCCCCGCGATTGTGGCGCCCTCTGGTGGTGAAATTTTGGACTAGTGGTCTAGTTCTGCTGTTATATATCTACTCGTAATTAACCTGAATGCTTGGGTTCAGTGTAGTTTCTTATGTGAAATTAACAAAAAGCTGCTACACTTTTTCTAGTTTGCAATAATCACTTTGCGTTGCTAAAGTGATTATTTGCGTTGCTAAAGTGATTATTTATAGGTACAACAACTAGTAAGCTATTTCTAACTGCAACAATTTTGAAACATAATTAATAGGGCACTGAAATATTCTGCACTGGAACAAACATTACCAATTCAAAAACATTTCTATTCCAGTTCTATCCGAATTAGAATGATTAAAAGCATAGCGATAATACATTTTAAATGTATCATACACATGACCAAATAGAAACTACCCTTAACTGTATTTAATGCATACGGTTACCTATACCTAGTTATTCTATTTATTCTACAAATCTTTACAGCTTAAATTTCATGGGATGAAATTAGGATTCCTTCGTATAATCATACCATCGAGAATTGCATGTATTGGATCCGTCTAAAGGGAAGTTTTCATTTGATTGTATTGTGATACATAGCAACATCTTTTGAATTGCCCATTTATACTTATCTTTTATTGTAGATTTCGGAAGTAATTCAAGTCAAGCACCACACCTATCCAAGCCATATAAATTCTGTATATTATCGTTGATTATAAAGTTAATGTGGCCATGATTTAAAAATTTTCATGTCAATTGTTACTCGCGTGAGAGCGTGAATGGAAAAAAAATAATTTTTTTACTCAACGCAACTCAGCTTTATATAAATAAACGTGAAAACTAAGTCACCTATTGTATGTGGTATTTTTGTAGGTTGTTTCTTCTATTATTCTATACCTATCAATAAGTTTCGATAATTATTACTTTTAACTTACTTTTTACATGAAATGTAGTATAGTGAAGCTTGTCTGAATTCTTAGATATTGAGGGTGATAGAGTGAAATTGTTAATTTGTGTCATTAATAAGTAAACAAAACCAGAATTATAAAGATGCTATTATATGTATGATTATGTTTAGACGATAATTATCTAGATAAATTTTTAAACTGTATTATTAAGCAATACAACTACGAAATGTATATCTAATTTAACTTCCAATAAATCCGTTACTTAGTTAAAATAACAAATTTATTTGCTTCTCATCAACAATACAAATTTATCGACTCAGCATCATTTTTAGTTGTTGATACATGAATAACTATTTAATATTGTACAGAAATAATTTTTAAAGGATTTTCATCAGAAATAAATTAAATAAAAAATTTAAATAAAAATTAAACATTAGTCTACTACTTTAATTATTCTATCAAAGCGGTTTTAGTTGCACTACTAATTGATTTCACCATTCATTGCTGGAATTGAAATAACAAAATTGAACGTATCTTTAAATTAACAAATATTTTATATTCCGACCGAATTTTATTTATTATTGTATTTTTTTATCAAGAATTTCGGTTATTAAATGAACAACCAGATTTTGTACTGTTTAATTTTCGAAGAATAATGGATGTAACGTGAATAACTCGAGTTGTACATGTAAATTAACAACTACCACACTGGATCTTCGATGAGACAGATTTAAATGAAATTAAAACTCTATATGTAGGCATATAGGGTTCTCAAATGACATATTTAGTTACTATTAACATTTACAATTAATAACAATAACGGTAAAGCGGAACATATTTGTCATCAACTTGAGAAAAGCATGAGAAAGCTTTTAAAAGATCACGATGAATTAATAATAACTAGGTCTGGTAAATGTAACACTATATATATAATTGAAAAAGTAAATTATAAAACCAAGTCATTGGAGCTGCTGAGATGATGCAGACAACTATAAGAAATTGTCTGGAGAACCCACAACTAAGTTTGAAGGTGTAACAAACAGATCGATTGAAAAGATGGTAGAGACATTAATCAAAATTGGCACAGACAAATTTACGCATATGATATGCACCTACGCTGGCCGGCCTAATGCAATATCATTTTCTTATATTTGTTGCATACTGCAGCATCAACATGTCAATACAACACGCTTTAACTTTGCTGCAGCACCGTGTCGCCGAATGGCATACGGACCGATCAAACATACTATACTAGCGTTATAAACCGCTACTAAGGTCACACCCCAACCATCACCACACTCCATTAGCGGAAAACGACGTTCGGTTCTCCATCTATTTTTTTGATTTTAAGCTTGATCTTACTAAGCTGTAAACTCAAATTGATCACTTTTCTTTGTATTAATGTCGCACGTGTTGTTGTTGTATCACCTGTTACCACAACCCAACCTATCCCTTTATCAAACTACGAGCAGAATCTGCCTCTACTCGTCGTTGATTAATCCTATCACCAAATCCAATATCCAGCTCAGATACATTTTTAAATACCCACACTTAGCCGGTTCATGAGAACCGTTAACGAGTTACGCCACTAGAAGACAGTGGGAGAAAAATCTGCGTCCCCTGGCAGCTCAGATTGTAGAGACAGAATGCATTACAAAAAAGGTACTTTCTAAACTAAAAATCTATAACAGAAGACACTCATCGGTGTCTGCACCAACACAAAAGCTCGGTTTGCAGACGGCTGGTATGTATCTTTGATAAATCCTTTCACCAATTCAAGTAATGTAGAGTACAGAATTTTTGTACGTTTGCTGAGTACATCAACTCTGGAACGACCTCACCCATTGACTTTGTATTAGTGACTTTTGATTTAAAATTCTATCCACAAGCATATCCCTTCAATGGTTTTTAAGGATAGTTAATAAGAATTTTAGCATTATTGTAACTTATTGGGACTAATTGTAATATCGGTCTGGATTTTTTTTGTGAAATTATTTCATTTTTATTTAGTAACACCTATTTTGTGTACGACAGACAGTTTTACAGGTGAAAAATTGCAGCACCTTTGGGAAGCGCGTGCTCTCCGTCCATTGCCGACATCGCCATGAACGACATCGTACACTATGTGGTGGAGAGGTGTGATTTCACTTATCCTTTTATATTTAATTATATAGATGATATTATCTGCGCAATTCCAAGATGAACAAAAAGATCATTAGATCTTTTTAATTCATATGATTCACTATTAAATTTCACTTTAAAATCTGTATTTTCTATTAACGTTTATTTAATTACATTCAACTTTGGATACGACCCTGGTCTAACTGCCGCACTTTCCACCCCATTGGGTCTGCACACAAAACAATCAATCGATTGTTTTGGATCGATTTTAATTTTTAAAAGTGGAGAATAGTAAGATCCACCAACTTGAACAATTGATTTTGGGGTCGCGCTAGATTGGAATTACGCGAATAGATGAATTACTTCCATTTGGAAGAACAGCAGAAACCGCCTAACTTGGTGGTCGCATCTTTTTATAGGATAGCGGGTTTTCTTCTGGGAAAAGTCGGAAAGTCCTCTTGACTTCTGATCCAGTCAGAATGTACTGGGAGTGGCTACATCATTGCCGATGAAGCAATACCCAAACGGGGATTTTATAATTGGCTCATAGATGTTGTCATCGGTTGGCAAAAACGATTGTTAAAAACGGTGCCCTTTTGGAAGAATTAGGCGCCTGAATCTGGCCCTGAGGGTTCAGTGGAGTTCCTGAGGAGGAGAAGAAGCTGCAAGCTGGACATTTGATTGGCGATACCACCAGCCACCACCATCATCAATTTATTATAATTTATCAAAAATTCCACGTATTTCGTTTCTTTTTATATAACGTTTTATTAATATTTATTGTCACTCACCAGACTGTTCTCATATAGCCTCCCATCTAACCACAGCGAGTTCTTGTTTATTCCTTTTAAATTTATTATTTTTATTATTCACTTTCATTTGTTTATTTCGGGAAATTGGGTTGTAGCATAGTTCTAACATTAAAAAGGTAGAGTCCTTCCAGCCGGACTTGAAACATGTGAAAGCTGGATGGCTTCCTATTACCATCAATTTTTAAATTAGCTGTTCCACAAGCGAAGCTACGAAACACGCAGTCGGTGATCCAATCCAGTTCTGCTGCAATTGATTAGTACCTAAGGTAGCTGATTGTTGAATTTCGCTTTTTTCTTTGTCTTTTTCAATCATTAAACTGAATTCGCAAATTTATTTTGATTTGACTGTAACTTAAATAAACACTTTTGTATTCATTTTTTTACTCTTTTTATGTTGCAATAATTTCGGCTACTGCTACTGATGCTGGAACATCAGTAGCGTAACGATAAACATTGTTTGGATTGTGACAAACTCCATTCCGTTTTTGAATACTAGGATTGCCATTGCAACCAACTCAGTACAACTAATACCGCTTGGGTAATTAAAATATATGTACGCTCCCATTATCGCTGCTGTACTTTGCACAATTTGTGAGGCATGTAACATTATATCAACTCGGAACGGCAAATTTGTGCATACGATATGCACCTAGGCTGGGAAGCCCAGTGCAGTATCATTTGCTAATATTGGCCGAATACCACAGCATCAACATGTCGATGATGATACAACAACAACAACACGTTTTCACTTTGCTGCAGCACCGCCCCGCCGTGCGGCTTACAGACCGAACAGACTCACTATTCTAACTTTACAAACCACTACTAAGTTCACACCCTAACCATCACCGCACTCCACTAGCGGCGAACGATGTTGGGTTCTGTCAAATTTGCAGTGATCCACACACAATCAGTTGCCACAGGTGTTAAATTCCTGATTTTCACCAACTAGCTTATTCGTGCTAAGCTGTAAATTATCACTTGATCACTTCCCTTTCTCTCGCATGTCCCACGTGTTGTTGCTGCATCCCTTGTTGCAAACAACCCTACCTTTTCCCTTTATCAGCTACGAGCAGAATCTGCCTCTACTCGTCGTTGATTAACTCTTTTCCTGATGTCCACTCAAATATATTTTTAAATACCCACTCTCAGCCGGTTCAGGAGAATCGTTGACGAGCTACGCCAGTAGGAGGCGGTAGGAAGAAAATCTGCGTCCCCTCGCAGCTCCGAGGCATGTAACAGAAGCGATTAAGCAGAAGATGGAAATATGGTTAACAGAAAGCAAGAGCGAAAGGAAAAATTTATTCTGTCATCGAAATAGTTCGTAAAAAGATTAAGATCCATATAGAGGCGCAATCGGGAATGCAACAAAACAGTTGTAAATAAATATTAGATTAAGTTCGAATAACAAACATAAAATGATTACGCAAAATAGCGCATAAATAGCAACAAGTGCTCTTTGTATTTAAACGTATATTGTATAAAATGTAGGCAATGTACACACGTATACAAATCAATTTTCCATTCTCGTAATTTTTATTATTCAGCCTCTACTTGCTTTGCTACGGATGATCTAATCACTCCTATGTAGTTTTTTTCATTTCATTTTTTTTGTCTAGGATATAGAAATTTAATATCATATGAAACGTGAAGTACTGCTTTGAATTATTATATGTATTTTTTGAACCGATAGATGCTTGGCTGCAAAGAAGTTCCAACTCAATGAAGTTGTAACCAGTTCAAGATTGCTCAACTAAGAACTACTTCATTCAACTGGGACCTCCTTGTTGGCAAGCATCTATTAGTGACAAAAAATACATATACTAATTAATAGCACTACTTCACGTTTCATATGATGTCTAATCCCTATACCTTGGACAAAAAAAACCATAAAATTATAAAAAGGAAAACCTAGGCGTCGCCAAATTATTAGATCATCCGTAGCAGAACAAACAGAGGCTAAATAATAAAAATTATGACAAATTTATTTGTTTAGGTGTGTAAATTACCTATAATTTACGAAATAAACTTTTTAGTAACCAGAATCCTCTTATTGTGAGAACATTTTGCTATTTATGCACTATTTTACATAATCATTTTATGTTTGTTACTTAAACTTAATCTGATAATGCTTTACAATTGTTTATTGCGTTCCCGAGTGCGACCTTTGGATGGATCTCAATCTTTTGAAAAGCAAATATTTTGACGACGGAAAAAATTTGTCTTCGCACTCTTGCTTTCAGTTAATCATATTTTCTCCTTCTTCTTAGTCCCTTCTGTTACATTCCTCCCGACTTCTACGAAGTACTGCAGTCATGATGGGGGCGTACTTAAATTTTAATTACGCGAGCGGTATTAGCTGTACTTAGTTGGTTACAATGGCCAGTGTTACCCCCCCCCCAGAATAAACTAGGCGCCGACTCTATTTAACGAGTCAAGCTGACGAGGATTGACTAGATAGAAGGGCGTTAGGCTTAGCAAACAGAGAACTCACGTGTCTAACAGATGTGTGTGGCCAGGCAAAATGGTCGTTATTCTGTAGCCAGAGATCTCACTTGCTTGACAGAACAGAGTCTGGAAAACTATCTGCGGCCGGATAGCTCTCGTGCTTCACAACAGTGGGTTAAGGAAAGGCACAGTTTCTACTGCCAGAAAACACCAGTGTTTAACAAATGTCGCGTTAGCCCTGCGCCTACTATCGAACAGAATGTAGGATTTTAACATAACAATCAAATATGTAATGTCAAACAATCTTATAATATTAAATAATTAATATAGTTCAATAGATAACTTTTATTAGAATTAATAGTACTTTAATAATTAAAAGAACTTCGAAAGTAAATTTAAGCCAATTAATTAAAACAAATAAATTATAATACACGTGCATAATCTGGGCTTACTAGCTGCCAGAATGAACGAATATTCTAAATTAATACCTTAAATACTGATAATGTAATATAATTTTTCTACGACCATATAAAAATGATTAAGTTTTCTCACTATCTACTCTACACGAAAATTTGATTTCGGTCAATAGTGATATAATAACCCACAACGTCAACTTTCGTCACCTGTGATGAAAGTAAATCATTAGTAAATCAGATAGATGCACTTACATATATTCAATTATAATGATTGAGTTATTAAAAGAATATTGGGAAAACACGATTTAAAATATAAACATTTCTCGTTTTTAAAAGCAAAAATTTAAAACATTAACAATACACACATATACATATAACATAACATATACATAACATAACATAACACATACATAACTTAACATAACAAACACAATTAAATCATTTAAAATTGATTGATTTCGTCAAAAACTTTCGTGAACTGTAGTGTAATTGATCTATGCAATACTGGTCTAGTAAAGTACAATAAACACTGAAATCATTAATGGGTTCAACGTCACACGTAGTATAAAATTTTTCTATGTCCTGTGATAGACAGTGGCGGCGTTTTAATAATTTAATTTTAAGGTTTAAATTTTTACAGATTTTCAAACTTTTAATATTAAAATTTGCTCATTAATCAATTTTGGAGTTTAGAATTAATTTGGAATCTGCTCTAGAACATTTTAGACGGCATTGAAAGATTAGCTTTCTTAGTTATTAGACTCACTCATTATATCATATGCCATATTAAGCATTGAAAATTAGTGTTAAATAATCTTATTGCGAAACATTCACTAAAATAAAATTCCAGTCTAATAACATAATTTAATTTCTTTTTTTAACGAAGCAAAAAGCAAATCATAATTGCGACGTCACTGCCTCACTAGCTTGGCCGACTCGAGTCGCCGATTATGCTAGCGTATTCATTTTCCAATACAAAATGTAATTACCCATTTAATGTTTACTCTTGGAAAAAAGAAAAAACTCGTTTTTTTTTTTAGAAATGTTGACCTCATTATTATCGAAATAATTTAAATACATTTAGGTTTAATTATCATAAAAAAAATATCTCCATGAAAAAAAAACGTTTTTTACATTTTAATAGACCGTACATATAGAATGTACTATTTAATTTAAAAATCAAATTGTACATTGTATCATAGGTACAACATTATGTGTCAGCTTATAAAAAAGCACGTGGCATGAAACAGTTCTACAATTTTACACTTGATACTAGGTTTTGTTACTATGCTGTAATCAGCAATATACTTGCTTGTATTTCAGCAATATGCTCAACTTGTTTAATAACATTGCCTTCGCTTCGCTTTAGTCATTCTTTAAAAGTAAAAATCAATATCAGGTTATTGATAAATTTCTTGGGATTGTTATTGAGTATTACTACAATACTCAATATAAATTGAGTATTGAAAATAAGAAAGACAGAAAGACAAACAAATTAGAAAGAAACACTCTAGTGGAAACGTAAAATTAGATTAGTCGAATGTTGAGTTTGGAGCGAGTAACTTTGATTTGATTTTAACATTTTTGAAACTGTAAAATCTTGAAAAGAAAAATGTAAATAAATAAACTTCAAAATTTTTTTAAATAAAAAACTTAAAATTTTTCTATTTTACATTACATGTAACTTTTACCTTTGCACAATTACCTTTAAACACTTTAACTGAAACATATCAATTCGATATGATTGTAACGAAGTTACTATATTTGAGAATGTTTTAATAATTTAATTTTGCTGGGAAAGGGAGTACAGACATTTATGGTCGCCGTTTACAAGAAAGAATTTTTTTATTTAAGAAAACTAACCCGACCTTTCACTTTTCGTACACTTTACGTATAAAACCGATTTTCAGTACCAATAATATTGTATTGATTATTTGATTAATATTAACTAAGTCAATGAATTACAGTAATATCAAATATTTAGTTTATGTTCTATATGTTCTAATGTGATATATTTTTGGCCTAGAATAAGCTCAAAAATTAATGTTAGATTATAATAAAATGAATTTATTCTCTATTTTCGTCTTAGTTTTTTCTAAGTGTTGCGTCAACCGATTTTCATGACATAAAATCACAATATTATCTACGATTATCTCCGAAGGCAATGCCATTGTAATCAGGCATGTCGCATTTAACGAAAGGCGTGTAATTGCATCACGTAGACAAGGTATTATCGACTATAAAATTGATTATTATCGAACTATACGCTATTAACCGAATACGTACTGTAGCAGAAACCACCCCTATGCGCATCTAGCATTCCCCACTACGCGCCTTCCGAATTACGCGACCCAAAACGGGTATATAAATACGGCTGTTTCTGTGGAAAATAGACAGTCCCGACCGTCTGGACTACTCCTTCAACACCTCAAAAAGGTAAGGAGGTTGGAACCGTGATGGAGGCGGGGCCTGGGCTGCCCTGCCTACCCAATCCAAAGGAAACCCTTTGCTTTCCGTCCACTGGCTAGCAAGCGAGTTCTCCGGCAGTCAGATTCTATCATTTTCAGCTTCGGACTAGCAAGCGAGTTCGCCGGCAGTCCGATTCTAACCTTTCTTCCCCTCTGGTTAGCAAGAGAGTTTTCCGGCAGCCAGAGTATCATGTTTGGTTGGATTGTGAAGTTCGGAGGGGCGTGCACCACACCAACACCGGTAGTCGTGAAATATTCCGTTTCTGAGTTTATGTTGTGGTGCCTGCTGCCGTTAGTGTTGGGTAATTATGCTAAGGTACAATGGTAGAGAGTAAGTGTTTAAGTTTATGTTTTTCTATTTATTTCGTCTTGATTGATTTTCACTTTTTTTACTGAACCCAGCTACCAGGTATGTTTATGTTTAGTTTATTATTTATCAAAGTTGTATTTTATTTTATTTTAATTTTATAACATGATGCTTTTAGTATTTCTTCTGGTTTTTCTTTCACTCTTTCCTGAACCCTAAACTATTTTCTCCACTGTCTAAAAGCTGATCGTGCAGGATTTCCCCCCAACTTTCCCTTTGGAGTTCTGAGGCAGCCGCAAGGCAGCCGACATCAAAGGGTGGCGCCCGAGCAAGAAGCCGAAGTATTCGAAGATATGGTTGAACCGACAGATGGGAGTTACATGATATATGGACTACTCCATAGATAAAGAAATATAATAGGTAAGTAACATTATAATTATATACATATATTATTTATAAGAGTCATTTGTAGATAATAAACACGGTTTGGTGATTAGTCGTACTAATTTTTCCATCCCTGTCAGGTAGTACTTCAACAACCCGAGCCAATGGTCGCGATAAGGGTGAAGTATTGTCTTATTTGACTAATAATAAATCGTTTATCTTTAGATTATTTGTACTAGTTCTCCATATTGGTCGATTTTGTAACCACTGTTGTGTAACCACTGTGTACCTTGTAAAGATAAAAATTCTGGAATCGATGTGGTGTTCTGTAAATCAATAAATAATGTGTGAAGCTTCTTTAATTGATTTTGACTACCTACAAAATTAGTTGCATTATCTGCATATATTAATGTAGGGTTGCCTCTTTGAGCAATAAATCGTTTCAATGTTAACAAGAATGCCTCAGTCGATAAACATTAGACAACTTCAATGTTTACTGCTTTGGTACACAAACATACGAAAATTGCTATATATATACTGAAAAATATCGACACGATATGATATACGAACTGCTCCACAGATATGTTAGAGAGATAGTATCTAGAAATTCGATTAGTTCTTTCCAAGAACTGTTAACACAAGCACGTTTAGTCGAAGATACGTTAGAGTTTCCTGTGCTAATGGGTCAAGATAAGAAATTACAGAATCACTGTTCACTTTGTACAAATATTGAACACAATATGGAAGAATTTAGCAATTAAGGAATTTACAATCTACTTCAGTTGGTAAAGAAGTGTTAAATCATTATTCTGTTAACACAAAATCCTTTAGACCTTTATTATCACTTAATATTCTGGAATATAGTGGCTATGTTACCTGGACGCGGGTGTTATATCAAGTATTGCTGGGTCCCCCTTGCTAATTTACTGTTAAAGGAAAATATTCCACATCATAAATAATTTGGAAATGATATTGGCTGATGGTCTTTCTAGAGAAGTGACGATACTACTGTGTACTACCGTAAACTATCGAAATATTTCAATCCCAATGTTAGATGTTCCAGCCCATCAAAATAGTCCTTCACTATTTGGTGTAGATTTTATCCAGAATGCTAATCTCATTATAGATATGTTTCATAATTAGTTTTATTTTCCAGAGGCTTCACAACCACAATATTTATTTGCTCCAGAAAATAAAATACCTACCGTACTACAAGCAGTTGAAGTTAGTGACCTTCAGCTATGAGAAGAAGAAACCCCTTCTCTTTCCTCGGAAAATAGAAGGTAGTGTGGAGTCACTTCTGAGGAAATACACCAATGTTTTCGGTTCAAGAAATACGGAGTATGAGACGCAATGAAACGGTGAATATGACAGCGTATGAGAGAAAAGATTGAGACTTGTAGAGCGTATGAGTGATGCTGCAAGAATGTTCCAATTTGTGAATAAAATCAAAATTGTCATTACTTCCCCCCCCCCCCACATACTTAGATAATAGAAATCAAGGATGACAATAGATCAAAAAAAAGGGAAAGGGCTGTGGAAATTTTCGTAAAAAAGAAACAAAAACAAGCAGAACTAGAAATGATATTTCTAATAAAGCGTGAAATAATGTTCATTTCTCGAAGTACTGCTACAATCTTGAAATGATACCTTTTTCTAACAATAGATATGCCAATTCATAACATAGCCATAAAAATCAATTAATTTATGAAAATACAAAAGAAGACAAATAAAAAATGAAACTTTGGGAATTTCGAACAAAGAATAATTGCAATTATTAAACCTTATAATTAATAATAATATAGAAAATTATCTTACGGAAGCAGGTACCACACTGCTATAGGGAGAAAGATACTGAAAATAATAAAAATTATTAATTAATTCGGTCAATTGTCGGTCATGGGCATTTGCTTGACAAGTAGGTAACGAAACGGAGCCGCTCGAGAGCTCGATTGGCGAAAGGAACTGGATCTTGAGAGCTCAACCACTAGGGGTAAAACAAAGGGTAAAAAAAGGGGTGGAATCACCCAATTACTTATTCCTGCCCTGTTTTATTATTAAATGATTAATAATTAATTTATTTACTATAACTGTCTTGTATTTGATAGATATATTAAAAAAAAATAATAATAAATTTGTGCTGCTAACACATATGAATAGATGCGTTTATTTAATGACAGCATTTTCTTAGAAAAAAAGTGGTTGGAGAAGTCAATTCTTTCGCTCAAATTTCATTATGCCGTGCTTTTGTGTCGCTTAAAATTTTTGGTTCAAATTTACGATTTTTTCAAGTAAATTATCACATATTCTTAAAATATGTGGATGCTATATAGAGAGATATATTTTTGTAATTACATTTGATATACATTTTTACTTATTTAAACCTATCAAAACGGTGAAGCCGCCCTTTAATAGGTTCTGTTTTTTTTCCTATATGACTAGGGACTTTTCCATTACTTTTTCGTTCTTGATAAATATTTCTTATCATTACTTATTGAATTTATATCCAATTTGGTTATCTGCAAAAATATATTTTCATTGTCCACATTGTTTCATTAATTTTCTTACCATTTTTCAATTGCTGTTATCCGGTGGAATAATTCTTTTTTTCCTTCGAGTGTGGCTGTTTTATTATCAATAATTATTTAATTGATCAAACGCATTTTGCTGTTGTTCCGTCCATTGCTGTTTTACATTTTTATGCAGCAGACTGTTCTGCCGCATGGGCGCTGCAATCTGTGACAAAGTTGCTATAAATCGTCGGTACCATGAAGCTATTCCTAAAAATTGTTTAAGAGTTCTGAGATTTCGCAGGGGTGGAATATGGAGAATAGCTGCTATCTAGATCTATTTGAATTCCATCAGCCGTTACGAGCCCTAAGTATTTCAAGGCTGTTCGTCTAAACTGGTTTTTGTGGAGACTAATATTGAGGTTTGCCTCTCGTAGCAGTGAAAAATGTGTAAATTGTCTAGATTCTTTAAAAGTTGTAACTAATAAAATTATACCATTATATCAATTATCTCAAAAGCAAAGCATTTTGGTTCAAGTGCTGGACCGACAATTTCATCCATTAATCGCTGAAACGTGGACAGGGCTAAATGTAGACTAAACGGCATGGCTTTAAATTGAAATAAACCCATTCCGAGCAAGGTAAATGCTGTAATTGATGTGCTGTCTTCGCTCAATGGTACTTGCCAATATATCGGGCTTGTATAATTTTATTTAAAATAGCATTCATTTGGAATAGCGGGTAAATGTCGTTTTGGGTCACAACGTTCACTTTTTGAAAGTCTGTACAAACCCGATTCTTTCCGTCTTTCTTTCGGACAATAACAACTAGGTTCGATAATATCGTCTGCAAATAGTTCGGCATTAAGAACTTCTTCCATGCGTGGATTTCTGGGATCGTTTGATGGGTTCTGGGTTTTCAAGACGAACCTTGTGTTCAATTAAGACTGCTAAAGTCCAGAAATTGGCTTTCTTCATGAAAAGTCAATGCTAGCTTTGCCAGGAGCTCCACATGTCGTTTATAGTCGGTTGCAGAACCATACTAAACGGATACTGGCTAAGCATGCCCATTCCAATTAAAAGGTCATAGTTTATACTGGAAAATATTACACTAATGCTCTATTTTTCAAATTACCTATTTCAATAACGATTTAATACATTTCAGCAATATTAGTAATCTGTCCATTAGGCGAGGCAATGATTATCCTCCGATTTGCACGACTTAAACTTACTCCTGTTAATCCCCCAATAGTAAAAAGAAAGACAAATCCCAGAGATCATAATGATTGAGGAGTAAATTTAATTATTCTTCCATGAAAAGTGGCTAGTCATCTAAAAATCTTAATACCAGTTGGAACAGCAATAATTATAGTTGCAGAAGTGAAGTATGTTCGTGTATCAACATCTATACCTACAGTAAATATGTGATGGCCTCAAACAATAAATCCTAGACATCCAATTGCTATTACAGCATAAATTATTCCTAAGAAACCAAAAGTTTCCTTTTTACCTCTATCATGAGAAATAATAGGAGAAATTATTCCGAAACCATGCAAAATTAGAATATAAACCTCAGGGTGACCAACGAATCATAGTAAATGCTGATATACGATTGGATCTCCTCCTCCTGCAAGATCAAAAAAATATGTATTAATATTTCGGTCTGTTAATAATATGGTAATAGCTCCAGCTAAAGCTGGTAAACTTAATAGTAGAAGAACTGCAGTAATTAATACTGCTCAAATAAATAGAGACATTTGATCTAAAATTTATTTCTTGAAATCGTATATTAATTGAAGTGGAAATAAAATTAATAGGCCTTAAAAGTGAAGAACTCCTGCTATATGAAGAATGAAAATCGCTAGATCTACAGATGATATTCTATGGGCAATATTAGATGTAAGGGGGGACAAACAGTTCATCCAGTTCCAGCCCCTCTGTCTACCATTCTTCTTAAAATTAAAGATGAAAGTGATGGAGGTACTAGTCAGAATCTTATATTATTCAGACGAGGGAAAGCTATATCTGGAGCTCCTAGTATAAGACGAACTAATCAGTTTCCAAATCCTCCAATTATAGTTATAATTATATATAATATAATATATAATATTATATTGGAGCTCCAGATATAGCTTTCCCTCGTCCGAATAATATAAGATTCTGACTACTACCTCCATATATATATATATATTATTTATATACACAGTGTGTTAATTTAGAGTTGTAGAATATTCACACCACGTACTCCTGACATCAATACAATCAACTCTTCTTACTAACTTTTTTCCGAAAAATCAAATTTAATTATTTCACAGTAGTGCGCAACATTTAAAAGCTGCTAGAAACAGTTTGATATACACTGTACTCTACGGCGGCTCGAGCCGGCCGACCATAAACAACCATTATCAAAGCAGCCGTGAGAGACGTCGATGAAATAACGCGTGCAAGTTATTGCACGCGTTATTCATTATCACGCGCCGATTCAGAAGGGTCGAAGGCGCCCAACATCAGAGACGTATCGAGAGTTGAGTGTAATTCATTTATTAAAATAAAATATAAATGATTATCCACCAAGGAAACAGCATTTTCCTAATGGCCGATATAAACCGTTACCATTCATAATAGTGATTTCGTTAACATACAATTCTCGTTCACCTTTGTAATTATTTAAGACAACATCATACATGTCAACAATAGAGAGATATGGCAAATGTAAAATGAATGAACATTATTAAAAGATCCCTTAGCTAAAGATCTGCGCATACGCATGTAACCGTTTTAAATAAAGACACTTTATTAAAATACTGACTGCCTTTATTTAAATAAAATACTGCCGAGCTTTTATTTTCCCTTATTAACGGATCGGTTGTTCCGGCAACGGTCGCCTTGAAATTGTCAAAATAAATTGACATGTTTTCTTGTTATATAGGTCAGTTTTGTATACCATTTGATACCGAACACTCGGTATTATTCAGAGTTGGTCAACATATTTTTGTAATTTGGTAAGTGACAATAAATTTACATTAATGCGTAATATAGATTAATAACAGATAGTGGCTATTCTTATTTTCTTTGTTCAGTAACAAGTAAATTTTTCCTTGTTTGTATATACACTTGTTATTGGCCTTAAGCTTGGAACCTTTCTATCGTTGAGTATTTTTCCTGAGAAGCAAATATGCTTGGAAAAATATAGTTTTATTGTTCGACCTATTTTTTTTTACTGTTTTTCGAAAATAGAATAATTTCGTTATTGTTCGATTTATTTTTCTAGTATTTTGGGTATTTTAACTATTATTAGTGAACGATTTAACAATAGACAGTTATATTTCCATACGAAAATAGCTGCCTATTTGGTGTTTTGAACATTCTTTATTGTTTGTAGAACAATAAAGAATTATAGAATAAAGAATATAAACAATAAATTGTAACATCCATGCATGGTTTATTTCGCCATTATGGTACTCTTTCAGCTGAAGATCAGTTACAATTATTGTTAGAAACTTAGCACCATTTTATAGTGCTTAAGTAGGTGATGTTACCACACTTGATGAGTTAGAAAGAGAAACGTTATAGTTAGAAGCAAAGCGTTTAGATTGTTATGGCGTTGTTGTTATCGCAACAACGCGATAATTCAGTTGAGCCTGATTTTGTATCAGTAGCGGCTGGATTCGGTAATCTTCATGATTATGAATCTGCGTTGCCATATAATAATTAGAGAAACGTTGTAAATAACCCTAATCAAATCGTTTCAGGGAACGTTTGATGATCATCCATTAGAGATTCAAAATCAGCGCCAAAATGTAAATTATACTCCTCAATTTAATCAAAATTCTGATTTTCATCGAACACCTCAGAATCCAAATTTGAGTACTAGAAACCCAATTATTAATAATTATTATCGTGATAACCGTAATAATAATAATAGTAATTTTAATAATATCCGAAATGGTACCAATTTCCTTAATAATAGCCCTCGTAATATTAATAATAATAATAATCGTCTAATTAATCGCAATTCGTTGAATCAAACAGTGACGAGAAATAAAAATTTGTCATATATTAATTGTGGTAGGACCGGCCATTTTAGCTCTAACTGTAGAGTACCTTGCAGCAATGACGGACGGCCAGTCAATAATTGTTCTTGTTCGGAAACGGGATAATCACTAATCGTGTTCCCGCTCAAATTGTTTCTGCGAATGATTTCGCAAATAGCGATAGTACTTGTTCTTTTACTAATCGTGTTAGTAATAATAGTCCTTTAAATAATAGTAATAGTAATAATTCTAATTTTAATAATCGTAATAGTAATAGTTGTTTATTTAATTCTAGTCTGGATAAAGACAATGTGGTCTTTGATTTTCTTTCGCGTGGCGTGCCGCTGGTCAGCAGCATAGAATTCGTTAACATCGTTGCCTAATTTAAAGATACTAGTGATAGGTGGTATCACAAGATGATCTGAAACATAGAATTGCATCCAGGAGCAGCAGAGGGCATACAGACAGACCCTGATAAAGCAGTCGCTATATTACATATTCTGCCACCTAAAAAGTTAATAACGTTGAGACAGTTTTTAGGCGTAGAAAATATTCTGATTGGCGCTTTGAACACGGTTTATTATATAAATATCTGAAGAATCTATCAGCTGCGATCCATGGAAATTAGTAGTTCCAAAGGACAAGCGAAAAGCTGTGATTTTTAGAGCTCATGACGCACTATCATCGGGTCATTTTGTGATTTTCAACACTTTTTGGCGTTTATATAAACGGTATTATTGGCCTAAAATGCGCGCTGATATAAGTCGATATATTAAATCGTGCAGAAGTTGTGCGCAGAATAAAGCGGAAATAAAACTACCACCTGGTTTTATGGGAAAACGACCAGAAGTAAAGAAACCATTTCAAATGATTAGCCTAGGTTTTCTTAGTCCACTTCCACGGTCAGAACAAGGCAATTCTTCAGCATTGGTAGTTTCTGATTATTTCAGTAAGTTTGTTTTGATTGCTCCTTGTAGGGTGGCCAATGCTAAGTTCCTCACTAAGTTTGTGGAGGAAAATGTTTTTTTAACATACGGAGTTCCCCAATATTTGATGTGTGACAATGGTACCCCAATGAAATCTAAAGACTTTCAACAACTTTGCGATAAATATCAAGTGCAAATCTTCTACACAGCTCATTACCATCCGCAAGCTGATCCTGTAGAACGAGTCAATAAGGTCGTAAAAACAATGTTATAAACATATTAATACCAACCCAAGTCCACGTAGTAACTATCCGCGAGTTTGGGACCGTCACCTCTCAGCCATTGCTTGCGCTATTAGAACGGCCAAAAGCGAAGTCACAGCGTATCCCCATTTTATGTTAATTTCTGTAGAAAACACAGAATTTCTGCAAAAGGATATTCGCTATCTTTAAATACAACTTTTGATGTTCCCTTTAATCAAGTGGAAAACACAATCAAAAATTTACAAGAGATTTATAATAATGTTAGAATAATGTAGGAAATTTGGCGTCAAAAAATACAATTTGATAATCCTATAGGTAAAGAAATAGATACTGAGTGGAGAGATTACTTGAAAGGTCTAAAGTGGCTTAATGAAATAAAGATTCGTAGAAGTTTGATTTACCAAAAATCAATCGAAAAAATTAAAATAAATTGATTTTGAGACGCTAGTTACACCTAGCGTAAGGTGCTTATATTTATCTACGTCTTTTATACAGTAACAAATCGGTCTCTCATCAGTTAATAACTTCCAAGTCTAAGATTAGTCTTATAAAACCTGTGACTTATAATACCTTAATAATATACTTATACTTATAATACCTAGATTAGAACTCAATGAAGTAGTCTTAGCTACAAAACTGATAAACAAAATAATTAATGCTTACGGTCAAAGAATTAATATTTTTTCTGTAAATTTATGCAGAGATTCAGAAATTGTTTTGCAGTGGCTAAATTCACATGCCTCAGGTTGGTCAATTTATATAGCTAATAAAGTTAACTTTATTCAAAATAATACAAGCAAGTACAATTGGCGTCACGTTAAATCAGACACAAATCCCGCTGATAATTTATCCAGTGGAATTTATCCTGAAAAAATGAAGAACTGTAACCAATGGCAGAACGGACCCATTTTTCAAAATGATTATCATCTTAGTTTAGAAAAATATAATTTTAAATCAAATTCGGTTGATCCAGAAGATAAAATAAATTTTGAAATATCAATTTCACTACATTTAAAAGTAGACGAATTTTGGGAATCAATTTTTAATAAATTTTCATATATGAACCGACTTCAAAGAACAATCGCTCTTCTTTTTCGATTTATAAAAAAGTAGTAAGTATAAAAATGACAAAATACAAGGTGCTTTATCTGTATCGGAATTACAGACGGCTATATCGTTTATAATTAAACAAGTGCAGCCAAGACATTTTGTAGCTGAAATACGAGAATTAACTTAAAAGAAACAGCTGACTAATAAACATAATTTATCATTAAATCCATTTTTAGATAAAGAAGGTTTATTAGGAGTTGGGGGTAGATTAGTAAATTCTATTGTCAGTTATGAACAAAAGCTTCCTATTTTACTACCTTCAAAAAATTACATATCTACATTATTGTTACTAAAATTTCATCTGAAATTATATGGCGCTGGACATCAAACAGTCTTGTCGAGCTTTCGTTTACAGTACTGACCGCTGAACGGTCTTCGAGAAATAAAACGTAAAGCTCCCGCCTTGCACGTCATCGATGAAAAAATGACGTGCCAGTACCGCCCATTTAATAATTATAAAATAACTTCGGCAAAATGAGCAAAGGACTATTCCAAAATGATTAGAATTATAATTGAAATATTCTAAAAGTAAAAATTATCCCAATTTTTTTTATTTTAAGTGTAAAATTTACATATTTGTTAAAAATTTTATTTTTGCCTGAAAATATGTTGGCAGCGTATAAAACGCGTTTCACACAATATTTTCCAAGCGGCGTCGAATCTAATTAAAATCTTAATCAAACTTTCTTACCGCTAAAATTTTATAGTGAAGAGACTATTTTCACCGATTTATGTGATTTTATTCTTATCTTATTTGAGAAATATTATTTTATTTAATTTTATAAGTAATATAAGATAAGTATAAAATCAATTTAAAAATCGATATTGATTAGTCGATCGAATTATCTTCAGTGTTGTGTAGGTTAGTGCAGTGTGTGTGGTAGTGAGTGTATTTTGCATTGTCTGCTATTGTATCATTGTGTTTTCATAAAAACATAATGCCCACAAGACCAAGCGAAGACCGTAAGTGTTTAATGGCTAATTTGATTAGCTATTTCGAGCAGAAACGGGACAATGATGGACCTCTTTTACCTTTGACCACAGTACGAGAAGTAAGCACTTGCACTTTTAATAATGTATTTTGCCGTTAGTATGCAAATAATAATTTTTGTAACACATTTACTTTTCAGAGAGTAGTTAACGCTCTAAAAGTTTCCATCAAGACAATGAGGAAAATTTCTTCTGACTGTAAAATAGGTGTATCAATTAAGCCACCAAAAATCAGCAGAATCTACAAGAATCCCAAATTAACCGATCTAACAGAAGCTCAAGAATATGATATAAGAAATGAAATTTATGATATGTATCAAAGATGTCAGTGCTTAATGTTATTGTTTAAGTTATTTTTTAGATGTGCTATTAAGAAATTCTAATTATTTAATTTTTTTTTTGTTATTACTGCTAGTTAAAAGTTCGAACGGAAGAAAGAGAGAAAAAGAATATTATAAATAAACCTGAAACACGAATAGGCTAGTATTATCTTAATTCTGTTATTTAGTTAGAAAATTAAACTAATATCTATTCATTGTAAAGTAAGAATAAAATGAACCAGAAATGTTTGTAAGTGTTGATTAATATAAATATATTCATATTATATTTATAAAAATATATTTATAATTATATTAATATAAATATATATCCCATCTATTTGATACTGAGATATTGTTAAAATAATTGTTTTTTACCTCTAACTATTAAAATTTAAATAAAATTCAGAAACTGAAGCGAATCTAGAAACCGACTTTAGCAAATATTTTAAATTAATTATTTAGTTATTACATTTAGGTGTTACAGCATGCAGATATAAAAGAAGTTTTTTTTGCATATTTTACTATCCATTTCTTGTATTCCCTATGTCAAAACGATTGTTCTGAATATACGTCGGTAATTGCCGACGTCCGTTAACGCGCGTCAGGTTAATTTTGTGAAATACGGTAGTAAATCCAGATACTTTATTATAAATATCATACTTACTCTGGAATAGTTGAAAAAGTAAATAAAATCGAGATTCGCCACTTTTCATTGATCTTACAACCATTTTAGTAAATTTTCAATAAAATAGGAAGTGTGAAGCTTCTTTTATGGTTATGTCACGATGCTATTATGACGTGCAACGTTATTAGTAAAGCGGTGGGTCTATAATAAGTAATTGTATTATCTGTCCCCGATTTAAAGTAAAGGTTGCTCAACGACCGAGTAACAATTAGTAAAGCATTTTTAATAACAGGTGTCGATTTTGGTGGCCCAGTGTTTATTAAAAAATCGGAACTGCGTGGGGCACGTTTATTAAAATGCTATTTTGCAATCTTTATTTATATGTCAACTAAGGCAGTACATATCGAATTAATTTCAGATTGAACATCCGAATCATATATTTATAACTCTAAATAGGTGTATGGCAAGACGCGGTAGTCCATCTATCATTTATTCATATAACGGTACAAATTTTCAAAGTTCAAATAATCATATAAAAGAATTGTATGATTATTTTAATAAATCAAATTTATTACATGGAATTTCGGATTTTTTATCCAATAATGAAATAGAATTGAAGTATATACTGCCCATGTCACCGCACTGGGGGGAGTATGGGAAGCTGCTGTTAAAAGTACAAAATATCACGTTCGATGAATATTAGGCGACGCACATTTCACTTTTGAAAAATTATATACGTGTCTAGTTCAAATTGAAGCCCTATTTAATTCAATGCCTCTATGCCTTCTTTCGTCCGATCCGTCTGAATTTAACGTATTAACACCAGGTTATTTTCTCATAGGTTGTACTTTAACAAAACTTCTTGAAAAAGATGTTACATTAACAACATCCAATCGATTATCGAAATGGAAACAATGTACTAAAATACAACAGCTTTTCTGGAAGCGATGGTCGATTGGACACTTGAATTTACTACAAAACAGACCCAAATGAAAAATTCCTATCCGAAATTTAAAAAAAGACGATTTGGTACTTCTGAAGGAGCATAGCGTTCCACCTTTAAAATGGCCAAGGGTTCGTATTGTCGAGATAGTACCAGGGCAAGACGGACATGTACGAATGGTAAAATAAGAACACAACAGGGAACGTTCATTCGATCCATAGCTAAAGTGTGTCCTTTGCCACATGAATAGAGAATTTGTAATAAATTTAAATAATGCTTCTAGATTATTGTAAATTTTTAATTTTTATTGTTAAAAATTTAGATCTAAACTTGAAGACATACTTCAAGGCGGCGAATATGTTATAAATTCATTACAACAATTCACTAGTTTTGACGTGTGAAACAATCTAGTAGGCAGCTAGATTGGTAACTAATAAGTAAAAAAAAAATTAATTGTGATTGTCAAATAATTTTATAAAAAAAAAAATACGGAAAAAGATAATTCGTGTTTTTGTTTTATATCTTTATAATAAATATCATTTAATTCTTTTTCCACTACTATCGATTGATTTAATATAATATCCAATAAACGTATTGATTTTTAATAAACACATCGAAATTATTTATTCAACTTAAACTTCAAACGTAAATGTTCAGTCCATTTACAGAAATCGAATTTTGTGTAACTAGTAATGTACACTGAGGGCTCTACATTAGTAGTAGTTTTCACACTTCATAACTCTTTTGTAGATCCGTTATTCAGAGAAGGTAATTCATGATAACTCCATTTTCTGAATGGAATTCTAATTGGTCAGCCATGCTTTATAGATTTTAATAATTCCATTTTTATATAATCATTGCGCTTTATATGCTTTACTTTCAATTCAATATTGTCAATTAGAACTTCGCCTATTGAATTGTTACTAGTTAGCATAGCATTGTTATCATTGCGAGAACGTACTAAACGTAAGGTATGTTTTCCACAAATTATTGATTTCTAATAGCTGAATACACCAAATAAATAAGATAATGGTATTCGCATAACGAATTCCTCTTTTGCACATGTTGATAATTTATTTCGGGAAATTCCAACTTCCTATAATTAAATGTTTTGCATGTTCTTCAGAATAACATAAGTACTCACGAATAAAACTTACAATTCCCGGATCTTTCACATGCTCCACTTCTATACCATTCAATTCATAAGGTACTGAATCAAATAAAAATAGTCTTACATTATTAACTAGGCACACAGTTCCATCCCCTTTCGTCTTTATCAATTTTTTTTAAATACCAAAGCAGATTCAATCATTAAGAGACAAACATCATTGGTATTTATTGTTATTTCAATTACATCACGTTTAGTAAATGATTTAATATAGGGAAGATATGCTCGCTATTCAATGTGTGTTATAGAATCATCATTCAATAGGGATTTATACAGGTTTCAAATTAGATCTGACGGTATATCCAATCGATTTCGAAACAGTTGGGTTTAACTTTGGCAATTTACACCCGACTTTCTAGCTGAACGGCGTTTTTTAACTGAATGCTTGCTTGTTAATATTCCTTTTATCCGATTTATTAACATTCTTCAATATTGAATAATCGCAAATTCTCACGTAAATATCGCCAGAACTTCTTAAGGATGTAACGGTATTAGCTGTTACTAATGTATTATGTTAATAATGTAAATTTTATAGGTTATGCAACCAATAAATAAACCTCCATTTTGATGCAAAATATACCTCCATTTCTTTTTTTCTTTCTCTCCTCTCTTTCTAACTTATATGTCTAACTAACGACGATACTTTATAATATATAGAGGCTTTAACATTTCGCGAAAAATCTCAACTTATACCTATAAATAAAACTGATTGACTTCAAATGGTAGTCATTTCTACTAGTTATTCAATAATTTTAAATGCTATTTTTGTGCACATTTTAATTATTTGTTTGATATTATTGGAAATAGGTGCTTTTAGTATAAGCCTTCACAATTTTTTTTACCTTCCATTTTTGGTGCAGGCAGTAAAAATAATTCATTTTTTGTTGGAAACGGTAAAGTTTTTAATTTTTGCTGCTTATCTGTAATCTCTTAACTTTTGATATAATGTTAAACTGTTATCATGTTCTGCTATTGCCCTGGTTACTGCTGAAATATCGTATTGAAAGCTTGCCATGAACTTTGTAATTTATTTTATGAAAGTATTTGAAACATTACGCTCGCTGGTTTAACGCCAAAAGATATCTATTAATTTTAAGTCAATTTCTGATTGTGCATAATAAATTTGAGAAATTATTTACAAATAATTGTTCAGAAATACAATTATCACACTTCCTTTACCAGACCTATATAAAACGTTCGTATAATACAGAAGCAAAAATGCATAGTGAAAAATCCGATTCGAATTTGCGCATTTCAAATTTAGTATTACGCGCCTATCTTTTATCCGTTCTCTACTCTTTGACGCATTGCCTTTGTGTATTTCTGTATTTAACAAATGGGTGTAAAAGGATACTTTGTCACAGTTTCTATGGCACAGCAGATGTAAAAAATTAGAACAAGGCTAATGTTTTTCAATTTAATTCCTTTTCGGAGATATGCATATTCTATTTGCCCTTATTTGAATAAATAATAAATGAGAAGGCAAATCCTATGAAACGATTTTAAAAAGAGATTTTAAATAACGAAATATTAACACTACATTTTGACAAGTTTGACGTTTAATTAGAAATATTCTGCTTGTAATTTTGTATTGTCAATAAATCCGCCGATGGACTAATTCAATGTCGAAATCAAGTTTTATATCGTATCGTAGGTACAACATTGTGTCAGCTAATAAAAAAGCACGTGACATTGAATCAGTTCTATAAAATTACACTTGGTACTAGGTTTTGTTTATTAAAGATTAGTTACTATTTTGTATTCAGCAATGCCAACTTGTGCAATAACACTGAATTAACTTCGCAGGCTTTAGTTATCTTTTAAAAGTAAAACCAGGAAACATAAAAATATTCTACCAGCAGATTAGGTAATTATGTTTTGGAATTTTTATTTTAAAGTGGGAATTGAATACAAGGAAGAAAGAGCGAAAAGCCAGTTAGAAAGAAACACTCTAGTGGAAACCTCAAATTAGATAAGTTAAATATTGAATTTGAAGTGCGTGGCTTTAGTTTGATTTTAACTTTTTTGAAAGTGTACTGTAATATTTTGTAAACGATTATGCCAAATTATGCTGCAGCAGAATGGTATGCTGACGAATTATGGAGGAACTCACGAAATGCAGCTACTCAATGAAGTATTATATCGGGAACGATTTCCAGACCGAGAAATTCTTTGTGTACGGTAATTTGTTAATTCAGTACGAAGGTACCTAGAGATACTGGTTCGTTCACTCCCATATCCAGTTTTCCAAGAAGGCAATTAAGGGTTCAGATAGAAGAAGATATTGGCATCATAATTGAGCATGGGCCGTCCGTCAGTACCCGCAAAATTGCACAACATGTCCAAGTTTAATTACATATGATCTGTTAAATATTTCAATTCTATCTTTAATCTTAGTATAGATTGCTTGTGACAATCTATAGGCTTATGACCCCAATTTAATTCGATCTTATCGAAATAAATTTGTACAAGCTATGTGTGATATGTGCAGGCACAATCTCCTTGCTTCTACAACTTATCAGAAACAACCCTATGGTTCACCTTTTTGTCGAACTTTTAACAATCATTAGCCCATTGTTTTAATCGTTTCATAGTCGCTTCATCATACTTATCTATCACTGTTTGATAGTAGCCCAACCAACACTACTCCATATTGACGAAATAAAACTGAAGATGATATGTTAAGGTATTTCCTGGTTTAATGATTATTTCAGACAGTTTTTCGACCTATATTGGTAAATTTCTGAAGTAAAGTAAATTGAAAATAATAATGGGTTACAATTTTTTTCTATAGCTCATTATTTTTATTTATTTATAATGACAAAATTTCATAGGGAAATGGTCTCCATTTCCCTTCAAGAATTAACACCAAACGTTGTTAATTTAGTTATAGATTATATATATATATTTATTAATTATATATAAATTATATAAAAAAATTAACACGTACAACAAGTACGTGTTGTACTTGGAACAACAACGACGTCGTGGAAAGTGGGGCGAGTTTGGGTAAGTGGGTGAAATCGAGTAGTTGAAAACCCTCCGGTATTTTCGGACTTGATGGCACTTATAATCACTAGCGAGCATTAAACACTGGATGAAACCATTTGGTGGTGATCGAGCTTGTGATGTGCTTAAAAATCGGAACCTAAGAACCATAGCGGTAATTTGGGAGTGATGATAACAGTGATCACGGCTGAGTACCGAACATTGCTTTGGAATCTTGCCCTTGGTGATGGTAGAGCTGGTTAGTGGTTTGCTCATACCGTAAGCCCTGTCACGGGGCGGTGCTGCGACAAAGTTGAAACGTAGCAGGATGACATGCTGATATATGCAGTGTACATCGAATAGTGTACTGATAATGCAAAATATACTTATAGTATAAGCATTTCATATACGGAAATTCGATGTAAGTGATATTGACGAAAGTCTATACCTATGGTCTAGAGAAACTGCTGCCAAGAAAAGGAAGAGGAAAACCTAGTGGCTCAATAAAGATGGAGATGAAGCGCGGAGTAATTCTGCAAAGCAGCGAAAGCCGTCACAGGCTATGAAAATTTAAGTTTTGTCTTAGGTGCTTTAAGTTGAAGCTAGGTATGAGACAATATAAAAGTCATAAAACGTGGGAACACCCAATGATATGTAACGTATGGACCATTGAAGTGAGCGGATACAAGGAGGAGCCGTATGTTCACAGGTATAACAATGCACTATACAAGTCTAGAGACATTTTATTTTGTAGGTTTTTATGTATTCATGTAAACTCTGTAATGTTTGTAAATTGTTGTGAAATAAATAAAAGAAAGAAGTTTTCTTCCTCCGCCTATTTTTCGGCGACGTGAAAGTGGTGGTTTTTCTCTGGGTAGTGGAGCCGAAGATAAAGGAATGTAAATGAGATCCTAGTCGCTAAATGCTGTATGGCAGTGACGCGTTTTGGTGAAAGTTAAGACAGATCTCGTTATACGATTAATGTCTACGTTGGGTACAGATGTAAGGATTCAGAAAGTGTTAGGGCACGAGCCAAAGGCGGTGGTTATGAGACGTACTAAATCGAGTGTCGTGATAGACCATACTGCGTCCCGCTATGAAGGCAGAAGAAAGTATAGCAGGAAACGGATGGATATACCCGGAGGTGGGGAATTGCATATACGTCTATATACGTCTCAACGTATTGTTCTCTTGCAGAAGAATTAGAGATGCTGCAAAATATGCTTGAGAAGATAGAAGAGGCGGTTAGATAGAAAATGATGATATTAATAGCAGATTTAAATGCAAAGACGCCAATGACTTGGTCTGGGGGCCAACCGCAGAAGGCGGGTTTTGGAGAAATGGATTGTGGCTAACGGAATACTTAGGGTGTTAGAGAATGGCTGTGAAGGATAGAAGAACAGAAGACATTGTAGAGTGGAATATAACTAAGGGGGAATGTGAGAGGATGCGAGTAAGAGGTGGTAAAATGTGTATACCTGAAGCGAGATGTTGTTCAATGTTTTGTAGTGTTGTGTCAGCAGCATTTTTTTACTCATTATTTATTGTGGGTTT
Organism: Platypus cylindrus; assembly: GCA_949748235.1. Taxonomy (NCBI): domain Eukaryota; kingdom Metazoa; phylum Arthropoda; class Insecta; order Coleoptera; family Curculionidae; genus Platypus; species Platypus cylindrus. The sequence continues at coordinate 45,287,357 of OX456488.1, read as the reverse complement.
GTAATGCCAACGTTTCGGCGGGTTTTCCCCAATTTTCAATGCCTGGTAAATATAACATAAAAACAACTACAATCTATGCTATCTATAAACTTCCTGATAACAATCCACTTACATAATACAATCAGTAATAAAGAGGTATCGTACATTAATTGTACTTAGGTTAAACATCGTAACAATGTTAGAAAAGCACATTTATTAGAGTAGTATCTATATAGTGAGAAATCTCTATATATATCGCCAGGAATTTTAATGAATTTATTCCAGATATGCAAGTAAGTCAAGATACCAAGTATTATCAACAAACAGTACATAAAATTGCAGCAAAGATTTTATTAAATTCAATATTCCAACGTCAGCAATTAAAAAATTCTTAATAAAAGGAAAATTTCTTTGTCCGTGATTAATATATTTTGGAAAACTTCCTTCAATTAGGACAGAAAGTAATTAAGTAAAACATACAAATTAGTTTATTTACCCAGACCATGCCGAGGTTTCAGTCCTAGGAGTTTGTTCAGGGCTGAGTCCGGAATATGAATTAAAAACTCTGGCTGCTCGTCAACCATCTTAAACATGTATAGATAATTTGTAATTCATTATATAGAACATAGTATTAGGGCGCAATACTGTGGTAAACTTTAGAAAAGCAGTCAAAAAGTATATAAAAGAAAACAAACAGCAGTCGACCAAAATGTCACATTGATAAAATTGTGCTAAAAAGCAAAAATCCAAAATTGAAAAATCAGAAACATCATACTGTTTTTTATATCATATATTTTTATTTTATAATGGGATAATAACAAATTTGATAACGATCATGATAGGGAAATAAACATAGTAAATGGCAGGGATGAACAGCAAAATAAATTAGTTAAGAAAACATCACTTATTAGATACAAAGGGCTGATATATGTAGATGGTTTAACTCCAAGAATTAGATTTTTCTTTAATAATGGATAATTTTAAGGTATCAGTTTATTTTGACAATACCTTAGCAAAGGCAATTTGCACTAACGTTAAAGATGGAACTAAGTTGTTACAAAGATCTAATGTCATCTACATGATACCCGGTAATAACTGTGACAGATCTTACATAAGAGAGACAAGAAGATACTTAAGAGTGAGGATCAAGGAACAAAGCGAGATGATGAGAAATGTGTTGATAATACGAGAATTTAAAATCATGTAAAAGCTAAAGAACATACATTCAACTTTGACAATATAAACCGAACAAAATAACAATTTAGAACTTAAACAGTAAAAGTATCAGAAACAAAAATTCAAAATTATCATCAAAGACGCAACACAGAGTTGCGAGCTGGGAATTTGGATATTAGCTGCATAGCTATGAAGGGTATAGTTAAGATTGAAAATAGAATGTTTAATTTTATTTTAGATTCGGGTTGTAGACAACATATGGTGAAGGGGGAGATGAAAGAATACATGTTAGGTGTTGAAGAATTGAAACAAGAGTTACGAATTGGCACTGGAAAGGGTAGTGTAATATTAACGGCAAAGCACCGAGATACATTAAAAGCTAGTTCAAGGAACTGCTTTTTTACTCACTAAAACTAACTAGTTTTAGCTCAAGTTCAAGCTAGTTTAGGAAAAAATATCACAATAGAAGCATTAATAGTGGATACAATATCACACAATATATTATCTGTGCATAAATTAGTCAAGAATACTTTCAACGTTTATTTCAAAAAGAATAAGCATGGAAAAGAACAAGCAACCAATCAAGAAATGATTCAACATTTTACTGTTAGTCGTACAATAATTTGTTTTTAATACGTAAAGACATAGGAGCAGAAAATTGTAATATTGCTGATAATGAAGAAAAATATAAGGTAAATAAAGATTTAGCCAAGATTAGGGCACGTGAACAGATACAGCTTAAAACAATCAAAACTACCGTATAGTGATAATCAAAGATGTGACAAACGTACTATAAGAATCGGTGAATTGAATCATACTGATATAGCAGGTCCAGTTGTTAATGAGACTCAAGAATGATACAAGTACTTTCATAGACGATATAGACGATTTTTCAAATTTTTTACTGTTAAATTATTGAAAAATAAAAGAGAAGCAGGACAAAATGTCATAGATATTATTAAACTAATTAAAACACAACTTAGACTCAAAGCACAACATATTAGGTAAGATAACGGTAGAGAATTTAGTTCAAATCATTTTAAAAAGTTCTCCAGAAATAGAGGAATTAGATCGGAGTACACAATGCCATATTCATCTCAAGGAAACGGTATATCAGAAAGAATGAACCGGACATTGTTGGATAAAGTTAGAATCAAATTTGCAGAGACAAGACTTCCAAAAGCATTGTGGGGGAAGCTGTACAATACTCAACTTATGAGTTAAATAGATCACCAAAAATAGCTAATTATAGCAATATTCCTGCTCAAATATGGCATGGAACATGTGGATGTGGATTTATCCACATTAAAGTTATTTAGTAGTCGTGCATGGGCTGTAATATTGCCGAAACGGAGTGAACTAGCGAAGCGTGCTGAAGAATGTATAATGGTCGGATATACAAGTGCTAAATATAGACTGTGAAATTATATGTAAAATAAAATAATACTTTCAAGAGACGTAAGTTTTGATGAAAATGAAGCAATTAAGGCAGAAAATTAATTAGACAATTGTTTATTCTATAACAAAAAAATGTGGATTATAGTTTATGTGGATGATAGATTAATAATTGGAACAAATTATGATATTGATGAAATAAGGATATCCATGGAATCAGAATTTAATGTAAAGGATTTGGGAAATATAAAGGATTGTCTTGGTGTCGATGCACGGGGTTTTCACCAACATTTTCACACCCGGGCAGGTTAAAAATAATAAAAAAGACCTTTGCTCCAACCAATAAACTTATTTAATGTTTATAAAATAAAATATAATCAAATAATAAAATATTCTATGGAGACAAAAACATGGATCAGACAATTCTGAAAATTAAGTTTCAATGAATAGATTCTATAATTTTATCTCGAAATTAAGGAGATAACTGTTATTAATGAAAACGGTACTAGCTAAGGTAAAATTGGGGCAAGCAACGAAATGGAAATATTTGGGAGTAGAAATATCTAGTTCAGGAAAGCAAGAAGAAGAAATTGACAGCCGAATAGAAAAAGCGATGAAAGTGTTTTACAGTATCAGCAATACGATTGGGGGGAAAAAAGAAATAACAAGAAAAACAAAAATAAACGTATATAAAACAATAATAAGACCAATACTGACATTTGGATGTGAGACATGGAAAATAGATAAAAAGGAAATAAGTAAAGTCCAACCGGTAGAAATGAAATACATGAGGAGAGTAAAGGGAGTGACAAAGGGAGGAAAAATCAAGAATGAAGAAATAAGAAAAGAATTAGGAATAGAGGCGATACACAAATACATAGAGAAGAGGCAGTTGGGATGGTGAGGCCATCTGAAAAGAATGGGACAAGAAAGACAAGTGAGAAGGGTATGGAAAGCTAGACCTGGGCAGAAAAGAAAAAGGGGAAGACCTGAAACTACCTGGAATGACCTAATAGAAAAGCTATTACAAAGAAGAAGAATAACGATGAGTGAAGCTAGTAAGATGGCAAACAACAGGAAAGAATGGAGAAAGTTGAGCGACGCAGTGACGTTGCAACGCATAAGCCTAGAGAAAGCAAGGAAGAAAAAGAAGAAAAAAGAAAAAAAAGATAAACACTAACAAGCCTACACCAGAAATGGTAGACAGGCTTTACGATATATATATTGTATATATATATATTTTTAATTTTATAAAAGGTCTAATGTTTAGTCGACCATCAGTCATTCAGTTATTGTAGAAAATCTCGTATATCCATTACATATTAGTGTTTCCTATTCAAATGCTTCAAAATAAGAGGGCATTATTTAATTTTACAAAAGACCTAATGTTTAGCGGAACATCAATCATTCTTTATTGCATTTAATAATAATAAAGGTTTTGCTTCATGACAAACCTACAAACAGATGTTTATCAATTTGATCAGCACTTAAAACACATTTCCCTTAAGGAATTTTAGAATGCGCGGAATAATAATCTGTATTTTTAATATAAAATCACCCCAACTCTTTAACAGGATGTTAGTTGTATTAAAGGATTATAAGGATGAAAAATGTTTCTAGAAATGTTATAATCTGTATTGTATATTTAGCAAAATATAAAATCAGACCGATTTTCTTTTAAAGATTCAAAGGGTTTCTTTTTAAAGGGACTATGGTTTTTGCTGGTGGTGCTGGTACTTGCATCAGGTATTTAAGCCGTTTGCTCATAGTAATGTTATAGTATTCATTTCAACTACAAAATTCTGACTTTGTCCTTTAGTGTGTGTTAGAGGGTCAAGAAAAAAAATTAAAATGTAAGTAACTATATTATTATCTTTTTGGTTCTTATCTTTTTGCTCATACACATATATTTATTTTAGATGGATTTAAACGCTTTGAATAATTCTGCTAAATACGTTCGAAAAGAATTAGTAAAATTACAAGATTTAGTACCAAACCAGAAATATGCAATTATGGGAATTAAAATATCGAACAGCTGTTATGGAGAAGCGGTACTATTGGATCTTCCAGATAATAAGATTCTGTTTCTGCCTCTACGAGTAACGGAAATTTTCAAGAAAAATTAGCACTATTTTTTACCGGGCAAGTTCAGAATGGTTTTTAGAGAATTAACTGCAGTTAATAATTTACATTCGACTCCGGATTTTGAAATGGTTCTCAGTTAATTCAGGTAATACAAAACGTTAAAAAATTAAAATTCTTTCCAAAGCCAATAATTACTTTTCCAAATTTCCCAATTTTCAACCTGCTAATATATATATAAAATAGTTAAAAGAAAATATAACGATTTATATTTTAAAAATGTGTTTTGCAATATGTATATTATTGCTAATATAATAAATTTTCAATTATACAAGTCAACAAATATTTTTTCTTTATATATTAACATACATTCTTTCAAACAATATCTCCGCTAAACAAATACTAAATTACAATATTCATCTATTATACTTTCTACATTTACTGATTAAATTAATTCTGATAACAATTCCTTAAAAGCTTTTATAAAATTATTATAAAAAGTGTTAAAGTCAATTAAATTTAGCCGATTAATTAAGGGAACCACATGATATGTATTGATGAATATTATGTTAACCAAATCAGATTCTGTTAAGAATATAGTCTTTTCCGGTCTAGTAATTTGAATCCTTTTTAATTTCTCATTATTATTAACTGTTATGATTATATTCTTACAACAAATAAAACCTAAAAAGTCTAATTCCATTGTACTAAAATATATATGACGAATCCAATACATATTTAAAATCAGTGTTTGCCATTCAAATTCTTCCAATTCGAGGGTATTATTTAACTTTATAAAAGGCCTAAAGTCCATGGACATATTTAATCCAACATCAATTAATATATTATCACTTATTGTAGAAAATCTTGTATTTAATAATAAAGGTTTTGCTTCATTTTTTTCGCTAATTTCATGTTGAAACTTGTCTAATAGTTCAAAGAGACCTTTATAAATTTGATCAGCATTTAAAACGCATTTATTTTCAAAAGGCGTCATGTTTATATAATTTTTGTACAACAACTAATTTTTTTTCATAGTACGTTTGTCTTATGAATCCAGCTATTATGAGAATTATCAAAACCAAGCCATTTTACATATACCATGTTGCCTTTTTTCTTTAACACTTTCTCTATTAAATAGATATCTGGTTGCTTTGTCTTCTACAATTCTTAACTATAGAAAGATCCTTTTATTGGTTGTTTATTTAAATCTTCCAACAAATACGTCACAGGATTGGTGTAATTGATTTTGATAATTTTAACTAGTTCGGTGGTCCAGTTAGGTGTGTACCCTTTATCGAAAACATGCTTTTCTTTACTGATGCCAACATTTAATTTCGATCCTGGAAAGATTTTCATATGGTTATAGATTGTATCCAACAACTTTTTCTCAATTGTCTCACCAACAACATCACATGGCTTCATTTTAATTGTACTATGTTTTGCTTCATTATAATTTTTGACAATAACTTGTAAAATTGAAATCCACTTGTGCGTTTGCATTTAAACTGAAATATTTATACAGTCGTTCTTTTATAGTACGAATTGTTCGTTCAGCAATGGCTGTTTACATTAGAGAATATTTTGAATAGTGATTAATTTTGTATTATTTAAGCAAATCTTGAAAATGACCATTGTAGAATTCTTTGCCTTGATCAGTTTGTAAATTTTTAGGGCTACGCTTTGAGGTAGTTAATAATTTAAATAACGCTTCCACCACCGAATCACCAGATTTATTTCTTAGCGGTTCTAATATCTAATTATCTAATAAATCTAAATAAATTACGAAAGGTGCTTCTTGCTTATGCACCATATTTTCGAACTCTACGTAATCATAACTTGGAATAGATATTTTACAGAATTTTAATTGTTCACATAAAATGAGATGATTGTTTAGTTAGTCCTGAGTTAGAAAATAATTAAGGCACCTATCGCAAACAAAAATTTTTCGTTTATTAATCTGTTTTGATATGAGCCTAGATGTATTTTTTATAAGGCAATAGTGATACTTAAGCTTCTCATCTTCCGTGTTATCATCGGGTAACGGAGAGTAATCATTTATTTTAGGATAATATTTATTTTGTATGTACAATAAATTCACATGTTTTTCTAATTTGTACAGCAAGGTACTGTTATATAATGTTAATTATATAGCAGTTATTATATCATATAACATTATTATTAATGTTATGTACTGTTAAGACACGCATACTTATTAGAAATTTCTTTAAGTAATTTAATATAGGATGAAGCAGCAAGACCGAATTCATATTTATTTATATTAATGTGTAAAGTGACTATTGCTTTTAGGGCCCAACCACTATCACGTTCTTGAAATTCAGCCATTTTATGTAGTATTTGGTCAATGACGTTATTTGGACAGGAGTTTGCTAAATCCGTGCCACTATCAATTTTTTAATTTCTGGTATGAAAATACTTATATTTCAAAATTTTTATATTTTCTTTGATGGTGATATATTGAGCGCATAAACAGGTGTTTACTTTAATTACATTCATTGATTTTAATATAATATTTAAACGTGTCTTAAAAAGCTCAAACAAATCTTTTAAAAATTCTGTTATAGACATTATAATATTACAAGCAACCAGAAATTTAGTTCTTTGTAGTACAATGCTTTAACATTACTATAAGCATACGGCTTAAATATCTGATTCAGGTACTACCACCACCACCAGCAAAAACCATAGTCCCTTTAATAAGAAATCCTTTAAATCTTTAAAAGAAAATCGGTCTGATTTTATATTTTGCTAAATATACAATACAGATTATAACATTTCCAGAAACATTTTTCATCCTTATAATCCTTTAATACAAGTAACATCCTGTTAAAAAGTTGGGGTGACTTTATATTAAAAATACAGATTATTATCCCACGCATTCTAAAATTCCTTAAAAGAAATGTGTTTTAAGTGCTGATTAAATTGAGAAACATCTGTTTGTAGGTTTGTCATGAAGCAAAACCTTTATTATTATTAAATACAATAAAGAATGATTGAGCGTCGGCTAAAAATTAGTCCTTTTGTAAAATTAAACAATGTCCCCGAATTGGAAGAATTTCAATTGGAAGCGCTGATTTTAAATATGTAGTGGATTCGTCATATACATTTTAGTACAACGGAATTAGACTATTTACGATTTATTTGTTGTAAGAATATAATCATAACAGGCAATAATAATGAAGAATTAAAAATGATTGAAATTACTAGACAGGAAAAGACTATATGATTAACAGAATCTGATTTGGTTAACATAATATTCATCAATACATATCATATGGTTCCCTTAATTAATAGGCTAAATTTAATTGACTTTAACACTTTTTATAATAATTTTATAAAAGATTTTAAAAAATTGTTATCAGAATTAATTTATACAGTAATGTAGAAAGTATAATAGATGAATATTGTAATTTAGCATTTGATGAGTTTTGGTTTGAATAAATTCATGTTATATATATATCGTAAAGCCTGTCTACTATTTCTGGTGTAGACTTGTTAGTCTTTATCTTTTTTTTTTCTTTTTTCTTCTTTTTCTACCTTTCTTTCTCTAGGCTTATTCGTTTTTGCTTCACGTCACTGGGTCGCTAAACTTTCTCCATTCTTTCCTGTTGTTTGCCAGCTTACTAGCTTCACTCATCGTTATTCTTCTTCTTTGTAATATCTTTTCTATTATGCCATCCCAGCCAGTTTCAGGTCTTCCCCTTTTTTCATTTCTGCCGAGGTCTAGCTTCCCATACCCTTCTCACTTGTCTTTCCAGTCCCATTCGCTTCAGATGGCCCCACCATTCCAACTGCCTCTTCTCTATGTATTTGTGTATCGCCTCTATTCCTAATTCTTTTCTTATTTCTTCATTCTTGATTCTTTCTCTCTTTGTCACTCCCTTTACTCTCCTCATGTATTTCATTTCTACCGCTTGGACTTTACTTATTTCCTTTTTATCTGTTATCCACGTCTCACATCCAACTGTCAGTATTGGTCCTATTATTGTTTTATAGACGTTTATTTTTGTTTTTCTTGTTATTTCGCTTGGCTTGGCACGTACTCGCGCCAAGCCACGGTACGAAGCCGTTTGTTCCGAATAACTTTTAGATTTTTTAATTGGAACACTAAGGGGGAACACAAGTTAGTGTATATGTGCAGAGAGTAAAGTTTATGTGGACTGTATGATAAACCTTTTTGTAAATAAACAAAAAACACCCCTTTACTTTGTTTCTCACTTAACTTTAAACTATTTTATTAATTAACGTTAACAATCCTTTAGCGGGTTTAGTATTAATAATATGAGAGATGCTCACAAAAGGAGTTTACAGAATATCTTGTTGAATGAGGGCTAGAGTAAGAGTTGTACTTAGCTCGTCATTAGTCACTGTTCTAGAATTATTGAATTCTTAACAGAGGGGGTTAAGATTATAGACTCGTTCTTGACAGTCGTGATTGAGATTCGAGAATCCTGTCGTCTTGTCGTGCCGCTATAGTTATTATAGTTCCCTCTCTACCATCCAACGGTAATCAACGGCTTCTATACCTGTCAGGAATGTGAGAATGTGACATGAATGAATCAAAAAAATATATAAAGGTCGAAAATAGAAAACTGACAATCCTTCACAAAATGATTCTTCCCTGTAGCTACTATATTTATTAGGGTACTAGACGGTTACTTTTTTTCTGTTTTTTTTTTTATTTTATTCATTTTGCTTAATTGCTTTCTATTTTCCTCCAGTCCAAAATGATGGATGCCAACGCTTGTCACCTTCTATGACAATCGTAAGAACCCCTTTTTTCTTTCTTAGAAGTAACAAAAAAAAAACAATAATCCTTAATATTAAATTCCTAGATAAGATTAGAGATTAGATAAAATTAATTGATTAGGAAGTCCTTGTTATAATTTGTAACACCGTTATCGAAACAGCCATGAGAGACGTGATGGAACAATCGTTCCATGATTTGACCACATAGCAAATGATTGAAGGTCAGGCTTGTTTATTTTTATGTATTTATTTATGTCTTGAAATTAGAATAAAAAAATTTTTATAATAAAAATTAACTATGATTATTTACTCATAAGAATACTTTCTAAAAACGCTTCAAAATTATTTAAAAAATTATAAAAGTTATGTAAAATAGCAAAAGGTTTATTATTTAAAAAAATGCAAAATCTATTTTGAAGTTTATTTCTTTACATTTAATTCTTTAATTCTAATTTCCATTTTCTTGCATAATTTAAATCAGAGGCGAATATTTAGAATGTTTCATTTCATAATAATTTCTATCAATTTGTTTTTAAAATCTACAAAAACTACTTAACTTACTAATGTCTAATTTAAAAAAAATGTATTTTGTGTCTTCTCCATACTACCAAATTATATATCAAGTTATCAATTACACAACAGTCCTTTAATGCTACCTTTATTGGGGTAACGCAGATTAAGTCAATATCTGTATACCACTAAATATTTGATGTAATTATTGCAACAAATTAGTAATGAATTTCAACTTACCAGGCGAGGTAGTATGATCCGCTGCCCCCAGCAATTAATCAGCTATTATTACATAAACAAATGTCCACAACACTTAATACTACGTCAGACAATACAAATTACATTCAACTTTACACCAAAAGTACAATATTCACATTAATGATTCACTAAAACATCACTATGTACACTAAGTACACTAAGTACGTACAAGGGGCTCCTTGTACACTAGAAATTTCATGTAGTCCTACAAATAAAAATCGAAGGGATTTAAATCAGGAAATCTAGCTGGCCACGCAATAGTTCCTCCACGGCTTATCCATCTATTTGGATATTTTTCATTCAAAAATTATTCAACCTTAGAATAAAAATGAGGTGGAGCTGCGTACGCATAAACCACATATCATGACGTAATTGGTATTGGGCATCATCCAATAGTTCCCATAAATTGTTTCTCAAAAATCCAAATACGTTTCTCCGGTTAAACGGGAATGTGAAACGAAAAGTCCGATCAACAATTTCCTACAATACCAGCTCATACGCTATCACGTTGTACGTGATACGGATAGTGTCCATTTTCCGGTAATAAACACCACACTGTGGAATTGGAGACTTCGACATCGGCGAAGTTCGCCCACTTTTACGTGTGTGACGCCGTCGCACAATTCCACGAGTACTGGCCGGCGGCTCATTTTCAATCATACTTAAAATTTCTTCTTCAGTCTGAACACTTAATTGCTTGCCTGGTGAATTGGATTTAGAAATTAACGAACCAGCGTCCCTTGCGCTTTGCACTAAATTAACAAATCTCCGTTCACAAGGAATCTGGAAATCGTTCTCGATATAATCTTTTTGCAGCAGCTGCATTTCTACGGGATTTTCCATAAATCATCAGCATATCGTAACATTCTGCTGTAGTATAATTTGTTATAATTGTTTAGACAATATTTAGCAACACTTTCCAAAAAGTTAAAATCAGATCAAAGTTACTGGTTCCGAATTCAATATCTAACTAATCTAATTTTAGCTTTTCGACTAGTGTGTTTCTTTCTAATTTGTATTTCTCTCTTTCTTTCTTATTTTCAATTTCCACTTTAACATAACAGTCCCAAGAAATTTATCAATAACCTGGTAGTAGAATTTTTCTGTTTCCTGTCTTTACTTTTAAAAAATGACGAAAGCGAAGTTGATGCAATGTTATTAAACCAGCTGACATTGCTGAATAGAGCATAGTAACCAAACCCAGTACCAAGTGTAAAATTGTAGAACTGTTTCATGCCACATGCTGTTTTATTAGCTGACAAATAATGTTGTACCTACAATACGATGAACAATTTGATTTCGAAATTAAATTAGTATATCGCAAATTAATTAAAATGTAAAAAATGATTTTTTCATAGAGATATTTTTTTGAGATAATTAAATCTAAATGTCTACTAAACATCATAAAATCATTATCTCTAAGTTAATACAATAAGAATGAATCCAACATTTTTACAAAAAAAAAGCGAGTTGTTTCTTTTTTCTAAGAATAAACATTAAATGGGTAATTAGATCTTGTACTTGAAAATGAATACGGTAGAATAATAGGCGACTCGAATCGGCCAAGCGAGTGACATAGTGCTGTCGCAATTATAATTTTTTTTTTGTTTCGGTAGAAAAAAAATTGAGTTATGTTATTAGACTGATATTTTATTTTAGGGGATGTTTCACAATAAAATTAATTAACAGTAATTTTCAACGCTTAATATATCATATTAAATAATGAATTAGTTTAATAGTTAAGAAAGCTAATCCTCCAATCTTTTTTAAGGTCAAATTTCAAATTAATTCTAAACACCAAAATTGATTTATGACCTAATTTTAATATTAAATGATTGAAAATTTGTAAAAATTGCAACTTTAAAATTCGCTTTAAAATTAAATTATTAAAACGCCGTCATTGTCTTTCAGAGGCCATAGAGAAATTTTATGCTACGTGTGACATTGAACTCGTTAATGAGTTCAATATTTATTTTACTTTTCAGGACCGAGCATTGCGTAGGTCAGTTACACTGCAGTTCACGAACGTTTTGGAAGAAATCAGAAAACGCTGATTATCTCGGAAACTATTGAAGATCGACCTCCCTTGATTCGACATTTCCACTTCAGTTTTTTATCCTCTATCCAACATTGAAACTAAAAATAGAAGTCGCAAAGCAACCTGTATAGATACAAACAAATAAGTCAATTCAATTACTGATAATAACGTAATATGAGATAACAGATATTAATAAATATTATATCATTATGTATCAAATATATATGATATATTATATACATATAGTATAATATAAAATATATTAAATATTAATATAATTTACAGGACCATCAGATGAATGAACAATTCCAGTTATCAATATCTTCCGTGGGAATTCTTGCAGTTCTAAAAGTTAATTTTGTGTAGTAAAGTCTATATCAAATTCCCCATGAAAAATGTCACACTTTATAGTATTATTATTTAGTTTTAAGAAAAAAGTATTTTCTTATTTTCCATTTCCATTCAACTGGAAGGATATTAATTTCTTTTTTAAATTAATTATTATGTGATGCAATAAGTACATTAATTTAGATTATGCCGCATCTCTATAGTAGTTGCTAAGTTGGTTAACCTAAACAACGTCCGGGTTATTAACCACAGGTTAATAGCATATAAATATTGTAATTGTCATATATTATAGAAAACCATTGTTAGACCCTTTAGATATAGATTCTTTGATGTATGAAAGTAGAGAATAATAAACAGAGGAAGGCCAGTTCAGGCCAGACCTTTTTGTAGTAAACATCATTTATTTTTACATCCCTTAACAATAAGAAGAACAAATATAACATGGCGCAGCCGGTAGTTCAATTCAGATAGTGAAAAAAGAGTGATTATAAGTATAAGTAATAAAATGGAGAAAACAATTAAAGAAATGAGTTTCGTAGGAAACTTATCTGAAGGATGGAGAAATTGGCGACAACGATTTGAGATTTATACAGTTGCAACCGAATTATTTAAGAAGAATGAGAATATACAATGTGCTCAATTATTGCATTTAATGGGTCATGAAGCAATAAATATTTATAATAGTTTTACGTTTGAAAATGATGAAGACAAAGAAAAAATTGAAGTATTGAAAAATAAATTCGAAGAATATTTTGTGCCTAAAAAAAATATAATGTATGAAAGGTATAAATTTTTTACTTATCGACAAACAAGCGAGACAATAGAACAGTTTGCTACGGAATTAAAAAATAAAGCGGCACAATGTGAATTTGGTACGTTGAAAGAAGAAATGATAAAAACTATGTTGATAACAGGAATGAAGGACGATTCAACAAGAGAGAAACTTTTACAAAGAGAAGATATTAGCTTAGAAAAAGCAATAGAGTGTTGTGTAATGACTGAAAGTGCACGAAAACAATTAAAACATATGAAAACTGGTCAACAACAAAATTCTGTGAATTTGGAGAGTCAAGTTGATGTCGTCCATCGTCCAGAACGGTATGATCATAAAAACAAATCAGGTAAATCATATTATACTGAAAAATATAAAATTAAAGACTCTAAGTATAATTCTAGTTTAACGAATAAATGTACACGCTGCAATAAAACGCATCCAAGCAATAATTGTCCCGCTTATGGAAAACAATGTTTGAAATGCAAAAAATATAATCATTTCTCACATTGCTGTAAATCTATAAAAGTTAATGAAATTGATATTGGTGCAAATTACCTGTTAATTGATAATATTAATAAGTTTAATTCGCATAAATGCGAAAAGTTTTTACATGTTAAAGAATTTACTGAAAACAGTCATAAGACTAAAATTAAATTTAAGATAGATACAGGTGCTTGTGCTAACTTAATTTCGGTAGCTGAATTAAAGAAAAATAAATTTAATTTGTCAAATATAAAATCTACAACTGATCGTCTTCTAACGTATACGAAAGAAAAAATTCCTATTAAGGGTATATGTTATTTACATGTGCAATTTAAAAATAAAATTCATAAGCTTCAATTTTATGTAATTAAAAATAATCATGAATCTCTTTTGGGGTTACGGACAATTACCGAATTGGGTATTGTAAAGATTAATAATGATATTGATACAGTAGTTACTAATTATAATGATAACGATTCGAATTTCGAAGCAATTATAAATACATATAAAATATTATTTCAAGGTATTGGAAAGTTAGCCAAGCCTTATCATATAGATACTGATAAGAGTTTTAGGCCAGTTATTAAACCTGTCAGGCAAATTCCATTCGCTTTGGAAAATAAATTTAAAAAATCACTTATTGAATTAGAACAATTAGGCATAATTAAAAAACATAAAGAAAGCGTAGAATGGTTGAATTCGTTTGTGATTGTGCAGAAAAAAGACGGATCAATGAGAATATGTCTGGATCCGCGGGATTTAAATAAAGCTATAAAAAATCAAACATATAAATTTCCGACTATAGAAGAAATTACGTCAAAATTATCGGGCGCTAAAATATTCACTACATTGGATGCTGCTAGCGGATTTTGGAATATCCCTTTAGATGAGGCTTCCAGTAAATTATGTTGTTTTGGAACCCCTTTTGGGCGATTTCGATTTCTTAGAATGCCGTTCGGTATAAAAACTGCTAGTGAAGTGTTTCAAGAACATTTCAAAAAAATTTTTAATATTCCCGGGGTTGAAATATATGTGGATGATATCCTGATTCATGCTAAAACTACTCGTGAACACGATGAAATTTTGAATAAGGTGTTTGAAATAGCTAAAAAACAAAATATTAAATTTAATTTTGAAAAGTGCAAATTTGCACAAAAGGAAGTAAAATACTTAGGATATAAGTTTTCTAAAGAAGGAATAAAAATAGATGAAACTAAAGTTGAAGCAATCAATCAAATTAAAAAACCGTGTAACAAAAAAGATGTTCAAAGGTTTTTGGGCATGATCACATATGTCGGTAAATTCATTAATAATTTATCAGAAAAAACACAGCCATTAAGAGAACTTTTGAAGAAAAATATGTCTTTTGTTTGGGAAGACATTCAAGAAAAAGCATTTAATGAACTTAAAAACATAATTGCAGAAGAATGTGCATTACAATACTTTGATTCAAACAAACCCATTATTATTTCTGTGGATGCATGACAAAATGGGCTAGGGGCGGTTTTATTACAAAATGATAAACCAATTGCATATGCATCAAGAGCTATGACCGACACCCAATCAAGGTATGCCCAGATAGAAAAAGAATTGTTGGCCATATGTTTTGGTGTTAATAAATTTTACCAATACGTGTATGGAACTAATTTTATTGTTGAAACGGATCATAAACCATTGATTCCGATAATTAAAAAATCACTTTATGAATGTCCTCCACGACTACAAAGAATGCTGTTATCACTTCAGAAATTTAATTTTGAACTTAAATACAAACCTGGTAAGGATCTGGTAGTAGCTGACACTCTATCAAGAGCATATATTGTTGAACAATATGATGACAACTTAAATTTGGAAGAACATGTTGCTGTAATCGAAAAATCCATAATTCAAAATGACAATGCACTGCAGAAATTAATCAACGAAACTAATGAAGATTCAATATTAAAACAGGTAAAGATTTATATTAAACATGGGTGGCCTAACTCAATAAATAAGATAAACTCTGAATTGAAACCATATTATAAATTAAGATCACAATTATCAGAAAGTAAACATGGCATATTATATTATGCTGAAAGAACGATAATTCCAGAAACTATGAGGGATCAAATATTAAATAAAATTCATGTAGGACACTTAGAGGTAACCAAATGTATTCAAAGGGCGAAATATTCAGTTTATTGGCCAAATATGTGTTTGCACATTGAAAATTTAATAAACAAGTGTATGGCTTGTAATAGATTTAATTCGTCAAATGCAAAAGAGCCGATGATAAATCAAGACATAATAAAGCAGCCTTGGCAAAAAATAGGAGCCGATATATTTCAACTTGACAACCAATATTATTTATTGGTAGTGGATTATTACTCGAAATATCCCGAAGTAATAAATTTAAATAAGAATCTGACGAGTAAAAAAATTATTGATTGTTTGAAAGAAATATTTGCCAGACATGGAATACCAAAGATGGTAATGACGGACAGTGGTACTAATTTGGTTAGTCTGGAGTATCAAAATTTTGCAAAACAATGGAATTTTCAAATGTTATCCTCATCACCCCATCATCAACAGTCTAACGGCCTTGCTGAACGTACTATACAAACTATAAAGCGGTTAATCAAAAAATGTATAGTGAATGGTGAAGATATTAACCTTGCGCTTCTAGCTTTTAGAAACACTCCAATTTACGGCATGTATTCCCCTGCTCAAATATTAATGTCAAGACATTTAAAAGAAAATTTACCAATTTCACATAACAAACTATCTCCAAAAATCATTAATAAAAAAGAATTTCATAATAGAATGCTTAATATTCAGAATAACAATAAAAAATATTATGACAAGAAAGGTGTAAAAGAATTATCGAAATTGAAAATAGGTATACATGTTTGGTATCAAGAAAGGCCAAAAAGTAATTGGAAGTTAGGTAAGGTGGTAGAAATAATTAGACCGCGAACCTATAAAATTGAAAAAGGGGGTGGGAGGTGTATAGTTAGGAATAGAATTTATTTAAGAACTGCTAAAATTAATTTTCAATCTGAATACAATTCAACTTATGTATACGATTTGGAAGATGATAATTTGTTGTCTGTAAATTCTGATCGTAATAGTAATAATGATAGAGATAAATTTAATAATAATGTAGAAGTCAATAATGATAAGGATGAGAATGTTAATAGTAATAATAATGGTGAAGCCATTAACGATTATAACGATGAATCAAGTAATAATTCTAATTCGAGTGTATTAAATCCTATAAATCCAACAACAAGATATACAAGACTTGGCCGTGAAATTAAAACAAATAAATATAGAGATTATGTTCAATAAATAGGGGAGATGTCATATATTATAGAAAACCATTGTTAGACCCTTTAGATATAGATTCTTTGATGTATGAAAGTAGAGAATAATAAACAGATGAAGGCCAGTTCAGGCCAGACCTTTTTGTAGTAAACATCATTTATTTTTACATCCCTTAACAATAAGAAGAACAAATATAACAGTAATATTAGCAAATAAGTCTTTTAAAATATATATTATAACAGTAGTTAAAACATGGGTTAATTACATATAAGGTATGCAATATTTATGACGACGGAAGGTATCGAGGAAAGGACGCAAAACGTCCATACCCTAGCGGGCACAGAATGACGTAGCAACTGTGGGTTAACGACCCTAAAGTAGGAGATTTGGGTGGCATAAATACCAATGGAACTCCCACCAGGAAGACGGAAAAAATAAAAATTCCACAGCGTATTCGAGTCCCGGCCGATCCAGAATCCTCTCTTCCGAGATGCCGAGCCGTTGTCCCTCCGGCGTATTTGGAATGCTAGATGTTTAGCGTAGACAAAGGTGCAAACGCTAGTGCAGTGATTATGAAACATGTAAATCGAGACGATACCGTAAAACACAATAAGGTAAAAATAAATGAGATATCTGGATCAACATTGTCGCACGAATCAGCCAAATTAAATTTAAGTATAAATTATAATAAAATAATTGCACATGAATTTCTATTAGTATGTGCATTGCTAGAAAATAAGGATAGTATAATTGGCATGAGTTTATTAGAGAAATTAAAAGCAAAAATAGATTTTGAGAAATTTACAGTGGAACTAATGTTTGACGGAAAAATGCCACACTTTATATGAAAACATGAACAGAGGAAATGGTAATAAGGTAATTCCACCAAGATGCCAGATTATTAAATATTGCCGAACAAATGAAACACAAGATAGTGTAATATTACTAGAAGAATTGAGGAACGGTATTTTCGTAGGGGTGACATATTCACATACAATATGAATCTGTATGGCAAAAAACCGGGGAACGAAAAACGTTACGAAAAAGGAAGTGCAGGTAAGTGGATCTTTGTCCCAAACTACATGTAACTTTCTGGAAAAAATTGATCTGAGCTCACATCATTATTAAATTAAATTAAATCATTTTACTATTTATTCATTTAATTTTTAAGCTTTATTACAAACATAATACATAATTTGTGAAATTAAATTATTATAATTCACTATTCATAATTAATTATTCTGAACCATGTTTCTTCGCTCCTTGCATTGTTGAAGCAGTGAAAAATTCGCCGCAATAATAAGATCACTCTGAAAAAGAAAAGCTTTCGTGCTAGAAAAAAATTATTCAATTTGCGCATTACAATTATATTAAAAAGTGGAGCACTAATTTTATAAGGAATGCGTTTAATGGCTGCTAAAATGCCCAATCCGGTAACTCTGATTTCGACAGTATATTTTGTTTCAGTTTGTTTCAGGAGTTCAGAGAACTTGCCATTAAAAGCAATAATAATAATAGAACTATAAATAGCAGACAAAAAACTTTAGGAGTACCTAGCAAAAATAAAAAAGATATTGCAAACATTGTAACGACGTACGGTATTAAAATGTCAGGCCAGTACTTAAAAAAAACATATGAAGACAATTTTCGAGTTTTGACAGAAATCTTTTGTTGACCTTCTGAAAAAAATCGTGTAGAATAGCTCATTTACTTGTCAGGTTGATATATAGTCGATTACATGGCACATCTCTAGGGGAACGGTGATGACGTGAAGAAAGGAGGGCAGGAGAACTGTCATGTTTCAAGGGGAGTTTTGCGCGCTACTTTTTGTTGTCTATAACTTTGTTGTTATTTTTGTTACAGATGTGGTAATAAAGACCACCTTGCGACTGCTTGTAAATTGGATAAGAAGGTGAAATGCCGAAACTGTGGAGTTGCGGGTCATCTGTCCAAGGTTTGCATGAAACGTGAAACGAATTTGGTAGAGGATTTATTTCGGATCGAGAATTCAAATCATAGGGGTAAATATTTAGTACAACCAAAGGTAAATGGTAAATTACTAGCAATGGAGCTTGACAGTGAGGCAACTGTTTCGGTAATCTCGAAAGGGAAATTTTTACATCTTTTTCCAAAAGTGAAAATATTACAAACGAAACTGAAATTAACGTCTTATTGCAAAAATATGCTTGCAGTACTGCGGTACGCATCAGTTAACGTAAATTACGAGGGTGATGAAAAGAAATTAAATATTTACGTGGTAGAAGGGGATAGGCAACCTTTATTCGGAGGAGAGTGGATGCGTAAATTTGGACTGGGAATTAATAGAATTCATCAGGTAGAACCCATAAACATTAAATTACAGGGGTTATTCGATAAATACAAAAATGTTTTCGGTACAGATGCCGGGAAAATGGTGGGTAATCAGGCGAAATTGGCTCTGAAACCCGATGCGAAACCAGTATTTTTCAAAGCGCGACCGGTACCTTTCTCATTAATTGAAAAAATCGACAAAGAATTAGATAATCTCGTTGAGAGTGGCATTCTGGAGAAAGTAAATACGTCTAAATGGGCCACACCGGTAGTTCCCGTATTGAAAGCGGACGGGACAGTACGTTTATGTGGCGACTTCAAGGTCACAGTCAACCCTCATTTAATAGTAGATGAGCACCTGTTGCCTACAACTGATGAACTTTTTGCGTCGATGGCGGGTGGTCAAAAATTTTCAAAAATTGATCTTCGTCATGCATACCTCCAATTGGAAGTAGGTGATAAGAGCAAATCTTTACTTACGGTAAATACGCATAGAGGGCTATTCAGACCTACAAGATTATTATACGGAATCACTTCTGCGCCTGCAATATGGCAGCGAACAATGGAAACCATCTTTGTTGGAGTTCCGGGGGTGACGGTATTTTTGGACGATATAAAAATTACGGGAAACAATGATAAACAGCATATGGAAAGATTAGAACAAGTTTTTGAGAGATTAAGTAAATATAATTTACGGGAAAATAAAGAAAAATCCGAATTTTTCAAAGACACAATGGGATATTGCGGTTATGTGATAGATAAATTTGGAGTACATAAATGCAAGAATAAAATCGATGCTATTGAAAGAATGCCGCATCCGACAAATATTACAGAATTACGAGCATTTATTGGGTTGATCAATTATTATGGCAGGTTTATTCGTAATTTAAGTTCGTTTCTGAAGCCTTTATATGGATTATTAAAGAAAGGCGTCACTTTTAGCCGGTCAAATGCATGCAAAGAAGCATTTCAAAGAACTAAAGCTGAAATGCAAAGCGACAAATTTTTAGTAAATTACGATACACGGAAACCACTAGTATTATCGGTGGACGCGAGCTCGTACGGGGTAGGTGCGGTTTTATCGCATAAATTCCCGGATGGTTCGGAACGAATTATACAATACGCATCTAGAACTCTTACAGAAACCCAAAGAAAATACTCGCAAAGAGAAATTTGCGAGTATTTTCGGAAACAAATTTACATTATACACGGATCATAAACCTTTGACATACATTTTCGGACCTTCAAAAAGTCTTCCAACGTATACAACTATGAGAATGCAACATTACGCGCTTTTCTTGCAAAATTTAAATTTTGAGATCAAATACAAAAATACAAAATTACATGCTAACGCGGACGCTTTATCGCGTTTACCAATTAAAGATAACGAAATTTCGAAATACGATACAGTGAATATATTTTCATTGGAACAAATGGAAACATTACTGATTACAATAGGAAAATTAGCCGATGCTACAAAAAAGGCTTAGCTTTACAAAAAATTATAAAGAAATACATACGGGGGAATATTTAAACGCCAACGATAGATTTAACATAGATGTCGTTGAATTCAGCACGCAGAATGAGTGTTTATTGCGCGGATATCGAGTAGTTATACCTAAGACGTTACGAAAGGAAATTTTGGACGAATTACATATCGGCCATTTTGGCATGGTAAAAATGAAAGGCTTAGCACGATCATACTGCTGATGGGCGGGAATAGATGCAGACATAGAGTCTCTTGTTCGGAACTGTCCAGAATGTGCACAAACGCGAAACAACTCATCCAAAGCAGAACGACATAGATGGGAACCTACAAATCGGCCTTTTCAACGAATACACGCCGATTTTGCGGGTCCATTTTATGGAAACTATTATCTCATTGTGATCGATTCGTTTACAAAATGGCCTGAAGTACGAATACAAACAGAGATTACAGCAAAAACCACGATAAAAAATTGTCGGGAAATGTTTGCTACATTTGGAATACCGGAAACGTTCGTTACAGATAACGGAACGCAGTTTACGTCGAACGAATTTCAAAATTTCCTGAAGATAAACGGGGTCAAATCAAAATTTACAGCGCCATACAATCCACAAACAAATGAACTTGCAGAACGGTTCGTTCAAACAATAAAGAAATCGTTGAAAAGTTTATCGTTACGAAACTTATCGAAGAACGAATTACACCACAACTTACAAAAAATTTTGCTACAATACAGGAAAATGCCTCATTGTTCAACAGGACAATCACCTTCGTACCTTATGTTCGGCAGAGAAATACGCTCGCGATTAGATTTATTGAAATTCAGAACGAGTACATACGAGAATTTAAATAATAATAAGAAATATAGAGACATTGAAACGGGGTCAAGGGTTAGTTTTAGGTATTATTTCGGACCGGAAAAATGGAAATTTGGGAGAGTCAAAGAGAAAGTGGGTAAATTACATTACGAAATCGCTACAGATAATAATAAAATAGTTAAAAGACACATAGACCAATTACGACAAATTGGTGAGGGGGTGAGTCATTCCAAATTTCGGGGAAGCAGTTGCACCACATGTCGAGAGCTATTTAGAGGGAAATCGGGAGCAGACCTTAAAGGAGGAGTTAAATCTACCAAATTGCGCGTGGGAGGAGGCAAACTTAGACGAAAGAGGTAAGCAGGTCCTCGATGAAGGCATTGAAAAGGAAAATGCCAGCACATCTAGAGAACCCATCCTTAGGCGATCTAGTAGAGCTCGGCAGATTCCAAAAAAGTTTTTAGACTACGAAATGTAGCCGTAATACGTTCTCAAGGGGGGGAAGTGATATATAGTCGATTACATGGCACATCTCTAGGGGAACGGTGATGACGTGAAGGAACGAGGACAGGAGAACTGTCATGTTTCAAGGGGAGTTTTGCGCGCTACTTTTTGTTGTCTATAACTTACAAATACATATTAGAAATAATAAGTTTCGGGAAATGTAATATTAGGATGTTTTAAAGAATAAAGAAATCAAATCGTTGCAGTGAGCATTATTTATTACACATACATACAAATACACAACACAGGTATACGCTGTTAATTTATTAATCATAATTTAAGAAAATCGGCGTAAAACAGGCTTATGCTGGTCAAGTAAAATTTCCTTCACTCAAGAGTTACAGCCGTTTAAGGGTTTCATTCGCTCAACACTTCGATAAACTTAAACTTCAGAAACTCGCGTTAACAAGTTCGATAAGTACCCGTGGAATCAGTTCTCTTTCTTTCTTTCTCTCGTACCCATCGAAGTGGACTTCTGTTCACTTTGAATCAGTAGAGATCACTTTGAGATTACTATGCGATTACTCGCATACTGGTCAGTAAATCGAAGAAAAGCTTCTTACTCTAACTCGCGCAGTAACGTCCTTTTCGCTCTCGTATAACCGGTCTCTTAATCTGCCTCGAACAGTATCGTTAACCTGAAGTTAAAAGAATTGACGACTCACTGAGCGACACTGATCCGTCGCCACAGTAAACAAACTTTATTCCATGTTATATTTATAAAGCAGGGAAATTGTTCGTCAAAGTGAAAATATTTGTGTAAATATAAAGTGTAAAGAAGGCAGTTAAATTGTCGCTGATTTTTTATTGAATGAATAAAATTCATTCAATAATTAAAACTAATAAAACAGCAGTAATGTAGAACACAGAATATGATCAAAAAATGACAGATATATTACAAGATAAAAAAACATATAAAGAAATAAAATCAGATCCAATTCATACATTACACAAACAAAATAACGATATTATAAAAAACAAATTATACAAATCACCTACACTATCTAAAAATCTAAAAGTACTTGCTAGACCGTTTACACTGTTTTCGTTCTATTTACAACTTTGCTCTAGCAAGTTACTCTAATAAGTCTTTCTTGTGCCTCCCTCGGTTTCAACATGTACACTACTCTATCTACTCTACGCTGCTATTTGAGGTTACATTAAATTTATTTCGGCTTTTTTTATATAAATATAGCGATAGTATATTATGTCAGTTTTGTGATTGAATTTAATTTATCATTCAATTCTGGAAGTAAGTATCTTTTATTGTTAAATTATTCATATCCTATTAAATAAAAAATGGAAAATTTGAGTGAGGTTTTGGATCGAACATAATTCTTTTTTCATATCACCAATAAACAAAACCTTTCTGGACTTTTTCCAAAAATTTCTATAAAACAAAATAGTAGATATACAACAGCAGAACTAGACAAATAGTTCAAAATTTCGCCACCAGAGGGTGCCACAATCGCTAAGCCCCATTTTTATGTAATTGAGTTTCATGTGTTGTGCGCTAGATGGCGATGTGTGTAAATTTTCATTTTTCAATTTTTATGTTAGATGGCGCTTTATGCGTCAATTGTCACTGTCATATTTTTGAATTTTGTGTGTCAATTATTAGTGTCATACTGTTTTGCGTCAATGAAATGGGACGCCAAGTTTCAATGTGTTTTCCAAAGTATCTTTTGATGTAATGTTTGAAGTTTGATGTTGTGTGGATAGATGTCGGTAGTATCGGATATTTTTAAAAATTTGAAAAAAGGTGAAGGCTTGTGAGGCGTGCTTACCACATGGATAAGTATAAAGATGCCGTCGGGGCGCAGTCATAATAGGCGTCCTTACACCTATCCTTAATGTGGTAAAGCACACCTCGTGATTTCAGCAGTAAAGCAGAGAAGTAAAGGAAAAGGAGGGAGAGAGAGAGAGAGACAGATGATAGAGAAGATCTTTAAAATAAAATTTTTAGATGTGAATAGGAATCGAACCTATAAACTTTTATGGGGGTATAAAGAACTTACCCCTGCATCACAAAGCCAACCGACATCCATTATGTTGGGTTGAGTATATAAATTGAATTTTGGGTTGTGCGTAACAAAAATCTGTATTTTTAATATAAAATATAAAATCGCCCGAGATCTTTAACAGGATGTTATTTGAAAGGATTATAAGGGTGAAAAATTTTTCTATAAATGTATTAAATCTAAATTAACATATTTAGCCATATGCAAATGGTTATAAAATCAGCTTTTATAAAATTATTATAAAATGTGATAAAGTCAATTAAATTTAACCTATTAATTAAGGGAACGACATGATATGTATTGATGAATATTATGTTAACCTAATCAGATTCTGTTAAGCATATTGTCTTTTCCTGTCTAGTAATTTGAATCATTTTTAATTCCTCATTATTATTACCTGTTATGATTATATTCTTACAACAAATAAAACGTAAATAGTCTAATTCGATTGTACTAAAATATATGTAGGAAAAAAATTACTTCTTTGTTTAATGACGGTAAATAATTTTTTTAAGATGACTATTGGTTAACAAAATTCAAGTTAGTTTATTCAATCATAAATACAGAACACAATTAATAAAAATACAAATTCCTACGAACATCTCAAAAATCTATCTGACAGTTTTTTTTTTACCCGTGACCCTTTTTTTTTCATTGCTCATTTTGATTCATTCCTACATCTCGACCATTCCGGTTTGAATTCGCCTCGAATTCTACTCACGGTTTCATTAAATCAGCTGATGAAGATGTCAATCTTGGACCAGGATGATCACCAATCTTCTCCATTTCGTATCGGTCATTACACAAACAATTAATAACTCAATATGGACCTAAAAACTTCGGTAAAAGTTTGGAGCATGCGGCAAATTGTGTTTGCTTAATTGCAACAAAATCGCCTGGATAATATTAGTAGCGGCTTTACGTCTTCTGTAGAATGATCTTACATTTTCTTTTTGCACCTGGACTATCTGTTTTCTTGCTTCTTCTCTTAAAATCTCTCTACGTTTCATAAAACCTTCTACCAATTCTTCTTCAATTAACTCTACTAAACTTGTGTCTTCTAATCTGTTCATTGTTGTTCCGAATACTAATTCAAATGATGATGTTCCAATACTCCGATGGAATGTACTATTTAATGCATCTTGAAGTTTTCTTATATGCTTGTACCAATATTCTGGTTTATCAATTGACAGCTTAGTTAATACAGGAATTATTACACGATTCACTCGTTCAACCTGACCATTTCCTCGTGATTCGCCAGTTGTGATCATAACATGTTCGATATTTTCATTATTGCAATAATCTTCAAATAATTTGCTCCGAAATGCTGCTCCTCGATCTGATATTATTAATTTAGGATTTCCAAATAACATTGCTTGTGAATCTAGTTTCTTGACTACTTCTTCAGTATTCGTTGTTTTTGTGGGATAGATCCATGTGAATTTGCTAAATGCATCCACTATAACAAGTATGTGTTTGTAACTTTTCCCTGTTTGCGTCAAAGGTCCTAAATGATCAACATGATACGTATTCAAAGGTTTACTTTTCTTATCAATCGGGTTTAAAAAACATTCTTGTTTTCCTTTCTTCCGTTCTGCTAATATACAATGTACACAATTGACTATAATCTTTTCAATTTTTCTATCCATTTTCGGAAACCAATAATCTTTTTCAATCAATTTCATTGTCTTAATCACTGCAAAATGACCATTTTCATGAGCTTTCCTTATAATTTCAAGTTTCATATTTTCAGAAATAACCAAAATTATAGCAATAGCATTTCATCTTCAATAAAAAAATTTTCATATTCCGTCGTTTTTATCAATTCCTTGATCGTCTTTAAATATTCATCCTTCTTTTGATTTTCCTTAATTCGTTCCAAAAATTCATTTTTAATCATCATTATAATTGGAGATCGACTTAATGCATCACAATGCATCATACTTTTTCCTGACCTATGCTCAATAGAATAATTAAATTCTTCTAATAATAGTGCCCAACGAGCCACTCTAGTCGTCAAATCTTTTTTCGTCATCGTCTTCGTAAATGCTGAACAATCAGTAACTATCTTGAAACTTATAGCCAATAAATAAACACGAAATTTCTTCAGTGATTCAATTATTGCTAATACTTCTAGCTCATAGCTTGTATATTTTCTTTCAGCATTTGTTGTCTTACGACTCATATAATAAACGGGGTGAAACTTTGAATCTACATCATCTTTTTACATCAAGATTGCATCGTAGCCATCAATACTTGTGTCTGTGTGAAGTTCTGTTTCTTTTTCGAAATCAAAAATTTTAAGGACTGGATCTTCTGTTAATCTTTGTTTTAATGATTCGAATGCAAGTTGCTCATCTGTAGAAAAATTAAACTTCTTGTCTTTTCTTAACAGATTATTTAGAGGTCGAGCAATTACTGTGTAATTTTGAATGAATTTTCTAAAATATCCTGTAAGTCCAAGGAAAGATTGCACTTGCTTGATCGTCTTTAGTTTTGGAAATTTTACTACACCTTCAATTTTCTTTGGTGCTGGTTTAACTTTTCCATTTTCTATCAAATGTCCAAGATATTCTACTTCCAATTTCAAAAATTGACACTTTGTCCAATTAAAATTCAATCCAAACCCTTCAGCTGTATTTAATACCAATTGTAATCGATCTATTGATTCTTCGTAATTTCGCGCTGGAATACTTATATCATTCATATAAAATAACATTATATTATCTTGTACTATTTTTTTAAAAATCGTACTAGCAAATCTTTGAAAAATAGCTGGTGAATTGCACAAACCAAACTGCACTCTACAAAAATAATATTGACCATTATGAGTTACAAAAGAGGTATATTTTTGACTTGATTCTTCTATTGGTACGTGAAAAATACCATCTTTCAGATCCAATGTAGTAAATATCTTTGCTCCACATAACTTATCTATTTGATCTTCAATAATTGGTAATGGGTATCTGTCTTTAATAATTTTCTTATGAAACTTGCAATAGTCGACACATATACGAGTTTTTCCATTCGTCTTTTTGACTAATACAATCTGACTAGCAAAATCTGAACAGCTTGGAACAATTATACCATCCTTAAACCACTGTTCAATTTGGCGATCGACTTCGTTTTGTTCAGGTATGGGTAATCTTGTAGGTCATTGATATATCGGTTTCTCATTGGTAAGAAAAATTTTTGCTTCAATTCCGGTCTCTTTTGTTCTTTCAATTTTATAATTATTAATCATCGTTTGAATTTTATCCTTATAATCTTTAGTTCCAACATCTGGATCATTCTCGACTTCTATTGATAATAATTCCTTAGTTGCTTGTAATAAGCAAATATCATTGTCTATATTCTGTTTATTTATCGTGTCACATTTGTCTATTAAACATTTTTTTTCAATTTTAATTCCATCTGAATTAGCGATTAACGTCGCTTTATTTAACAGTGGTTTTCCAACGACTACATCAATGTTAATTTCTTCATCTGGTATAATATAAAATTCAAGTTCATATTGTATGTTATCAATTTCAACATTTGCTGAGAATTTTCCAATCGTATTTATTTTCTTATTAACAACTCCTCTAATTGTTATTTGTTTCTTTTGAAAATTTGGTGCGCCGATTTTGAGATGTGATGCCAAACAAAAGACATTTAAATCACTGCCAGTATCCATTAACGCCTGATGTTAAGGCGTTATCCTTATTAAATAAAAACTTCATCCTATATTAAATTACCTAACGAAATTTCTAAAAAAAAGGCGTGTCTTAATATAAAAATTTATGATAATTCATGTTTTTATTGCAGGACTTTATCCTGCTACTAATCATTCAGATCGAATTTCATCGTATCCATATTATTTAAATGTATTAAAAACAGATGGCTTACAATTACCAATTTCAATAGGTCAAATAAGTATATTTTACAAACTTAATAACATTTCAGTAAATGTTTATACGTTAGAGTTACATGAAAACACTGAAAAACAAAAAAATTATATAACAGTACCTTGCTGTACCAATTAGAAAAACATGTGAATTTATTGTACATACAAAATAAATATTATCCTAAAATAAATGATTATTCTCCGTTACCCGATGATAACACGGAAGATGAGAAGCTTAAGTATCACTATTGCCTTATAAAAATTATGTCTAGGCTCATATCGAAACAGATTAACAAACGTAAAATTTTTGTTTGCGATAGATGCCTTAATTATTTTCTAACTCAGGACTAACTAAACAATCATCTCATTTTATGTGAACAATTAAAATTCTGTAAAATATCTTTTCCAAGTTATGATTACGTAGAGTTCTAAAATATGGTGTATATGCAAGAAGCACCTTTCGTAATTTATTTAGATTTTGAATGTGTCCTAGAGAAAATGGATATTTCACGCAATAAAGGTAAAATTTGTTATCAACAGCATACGCCATTTAGTGTAGGTTATTATGTAAAATATGCTTATGATCAATCACTTTGCTACTATGACTTTTATCGAGGCGAAAATTGTGTAGGATGGATAGTAAATCAGTTAGAGTTATTAACAAACAAGATTGAACGAATGATTAAATCATCTGTGTCTATGTCTAGTGGACTAGCTGTTGAAGCAGCAAAAGATTGTCTCACATTTGTGAGAAACCGTTTTTAATTAATGATAAAATTGCCAAAGATACAAATCATTATAATAACCATATACGTGGTCTAGCTCATGCAGCCTGTAACTTAAATTTGAAAAAAATATTTGTAGTACCAATAATTTGCCATAACCTTTCAAATTATGATAGTCATTTCCTAGTTAAAGAAATATGTAAAATGGGAACCATTTCTTTATTACCAATAAGTAAAGAAAAATACATTTCACTTACTCAGCATTATCCTAATAGTTCTGTTCGATATTGATTCATAGATTCTTACAGGTTTTTAAACGCTTCACTGTCTCAATTAGTATCCACCCTACAAATGAATGAATTAAATATTCTAAAACATGAATTCCGTAATTTAGATGCGGAATCTTTTAAACTGCTATCTAGGAAAGGTGTTTTTTGCTATGATTATTTAGATAATTTAAGTAAACTAAATGAAACGGAACTACCAGCTAAAGAATTATTTTATAATAAGCTGACTTAGTGTAAGTAATTTTGATAAGCCGATTTTGATGATGCAGTAATTTGGAAAAGAGTCAATATTAATAATTTAGGCGAATATAGTGACTTATACTTGAAAACAGAGGTTCTCTTGCTGGCTGATATATTTGAAAACTTTAGAAGTAAGTGTATAAATATTCATGGTTTAGAGCCGGCTTTCTAATATACGCTACCTGGGTATACTCGGTGGTATTTCTATGTGTTCTAATAGATATTCCGCGGCGAACAACAAATATATGAAGAATTTTGATATTACAAATCCATCTAAAAATTTATTGTATTTAAATGCCAATAACCTATATGGTTGGGCCATGTCTCAGTATCTACCTTACGTTAATTTTGCTTGGCTAAATAATGTAAATGAGGTAGATATTATGAATGTTCCTGATGATTCCGATAGTGGTTATATGCTCGAGATAGACTTAGAATATCCAATGTCGCTGCATGACAAACATAAAGATCTGCCGTTCTGTGCAGATCATGAACGACCACCAGGTTCTAAATCTGTTAAATTACTGAATACAGTTACTAATTAAAAAAATTATATTATGCATTACCGAAATTTAAAACAAGCCTTGCAGAATGGTCTGGTCTTGACTAAAATTCATAAAATATTACAATTTAGCCAAGCACCATGGCTCCAACCATATATAGATTTAAATACTAAATACCGAGAACAAGCTAAAACAGATTTTGAGAAAAATTTGTTCAAATTAATGAACAATGCCGTATTCGGAAAAACAATGGAAAACATTAGGAAACATAGAAATATCAAGATAACGCGAAAATGGGAAGGCCGTTATGGTCCTAAAAATCTAATATCAAGCCCATTATTCCATAGCCATAAAATATTTGATGAAAGTTTAGTTGCTATAAAGCTAAACAAATCACATATAGTGTTTAACAAACCAGTTTATATAGGAATGTTTATTCTAGACATATCTAAAATGTATGACTTTCATTATAATTTTATATTAAAAGAGATTTCACCAAATGAAAATTGCAAATTAATGTACATGGATACAGATAGCTTCATATATGAAATCATATCTAATGATGCATATTTAGATATTATTAAAACGCATATGCAAAAATTCAATGCAAGTAACTATGCTGTAGATAATCAATACGGTATACCATTAAAAAACAGAAAAGTTTTAGGTCTGTTCAAGGGTGAAGCAGCTGGCAATATTATTACCAATTTCATAGGATTAAGATCGAAAATGTACACTTATAAAATAGATTGTTTGAATAAATGCATAAAAAAAATTAAGGAGGTTAAATACAACATAGTAAAAAATGAAATAGATTATAATGATTATTATGAATAATAATAAGAAATTGGAATCTTTTTATTTCACTCGTTCCCAAGCACGATCTTCTAATTATTTTCGCGGAATTTCTCTGGTCCGAGCGGGTATGGCAAAACAAATTTGCTCTTAGCTTTATTTGATCGAAATGGATTAAAATTTTCTAATATCTATCTTTATTCAAAATCTCTTTATCAGCCTAAGTATAAATTATTGGAAAATGTATTGGAGCAAGTTAAAGAAATAAAATATTTCCCATATAAAGATAATGAATTAGTTATTGATCCTGATGAAGCTAAAAAAAAGTCTGTATATATATTCGACGATGTTTCATGTGATTAGCAGATTAAAATTAGGACATATTTTTCAATGGGACGACACAAATCCACAAACGAAGTATGTTTATGTCAAACTTATTTCAAAATCCCTAAACAATTAATAAGAGACAATTGCAATGTGATTGTACTTTTTAAACAAGATGATATTAACTTAAAACATATTTTTGATGAACCTGTCACACCAGATATACCGTACAATTATTTTAAAAACATGTGTCAACAAGGTTGGAATAGTAATAAATTTAAACCATTAGTAATTGTAAAAGAATTCGAATTAAATAATGGTCGATATCGATTTGGCTTTGATGTATATATAAAGGTTCATAACTAGTTTTATTTTCAAAAAAAACAAAAGTTCTTTTTATAATCATGAAGCTTCTAGATAAGTCGGAAAGTGCTTGCAAAAGAAAAATTTTAGAGTTAGCTAATGCCGTCCGAAAAAAATATTTAGCCTTAAAATTGGGACGTTCTAATGAAGCTGGTACATCGAACCGAACTTTTGCACCTGTTACTGATCAGTTAAAAAAATTAGCAACAAACAATGTGGTTGTTAAAAATAAAACGTCTGAAATAAATGGAAACGAAATGAGAAATGTAAAGAAAATTGAAAAAAAAAAAGATATCTGAAGTAGATCAAATTGACAAGATAGATGAAGAAGTAGAAGAGGAGGATGAGGACGAGGAGGAGGAAAAGGATGATGAAGTAGATGAAAGCGACAATACAATTACTAATGTAGATACATCGCATTTAGATATATATCTACAAGTTTCTCAAGAACCTATAAAGGACTATTTTCAGCATTCTCCTAATATTGACATTACTCATTCGCCAAGATATAAAGCTATCAGTAATACATGGACCTTGGGTCCTAATAAAATTGAATTTGATAAAACTACTGACCATATAATAATAGAGAGAGAACTATATACAGGTAGCAAGGGAATTTATAATTTATTATTTTATAAAGATCCTAAAAATTATACAAGTAAAGACCTCGAGGAATTTGATCGCATATTAGATGACACTAATCTATACAGAAAGGGTTACTCTTCTCAAGGCAGAATAGTTGGAGTCAGGAAAGCAAGGTGGAAACTATAATATGGTCAATAATTCCAAGCCAATAGAATATGTTTATTGGGATGATGTTAATGAACTAGTTGATAGATTACGATTGCTATTCGCATCGCAACAAGCAGGTAATTCTTCTCATAGTAATGAGATTGCGTCAATTATTGAAGAATTAAAAAAAGCAAAAGTTATATATTAATATATTACCGGTCATAAATATTATTATTTAGTTAAACAACGGTGATGACTATTGATAAGTTTGGACGTTCGTCCGATCAATATTCACATTATCAGATTTCTTCCTCGCCTACTTCCTCATCATTATTTTCATTCACATATAATGATGATTTAGATATTGGCGGTTTAAAAATATGTAAAGTTAATTTACCCACTCAATATGATGACGTTGCTAATAAAAAATATGTGGATGGTTCATGTGGGCCAATAATGAATTTGTATTTAATGCTACGGCAAGCTGTGGCTAAAGGTAAAGAAAATAATAGACAGCGATTAATAGATATATCTAATAGAATTAATATTTTAATCAATACATTTGAGACAAAAATTATAGAATTATCGGCATTATTTGATAGCAGTAGAGCTGAATCTAATAACACGATTGAAGATATAATTAAAACATTAGATAAGGTTCAGATGGATGTATTTAATAATAGCGACAAGATAGAAGATCTTAACTATTCCAAAGCTGATAAACAAGCAGTAACAACACGTCTAAACTGAAGGTAATTTGCTAAGATTCTAGACACCTGTTATTTAATATTTAAAGTGTTAAAGCGTTAAATGGCATCGAAAGAAAAAAATCAAGTAGTTAATGAACTACATAAACCAGTAAGATGGAATTTTCAGAGGAGACATACAATTATTAAAGGGTTAGACGATTTATGGCAAGCAGGTCTGGCTCAAATGGATACTTATGCAAAAAAAAATAACCAGTTTAAATATTTTCTGCTTGTTATTGATTGTTTTTCTAAATATATTTGGGCCGAACCGCTAAAAAATTAATCTGGTGATTCGGTGGTGGAAGCGTTTTTTAAAATATTAGCTACCTCAAATCGTAGCCCTAAAAATTTACAAACTGATCAAGGGAAAGAATTCTACAATCGTCATTTTCAAGATTTGCTTAAACAATACGAAATTAATGACTATTCAACATATTCGCGAATGAAAGCAGCCATTGCTGAACTAACAATTCGTCCTATTAAAGAACGACTGTAAAAATATTTCAGTTTAAATGGAACGCGTAAGTGGATTTCAATTTTACTAGTTACTGTCAAAAATTATAATGAAGCAAAACATAGTACAATTAAAATGAAGCCATGTGATGTTGTTGGTGAGACAATTGAGAAAAAGTTGTTGGATACAATCTATAACCCTATGAAAATCTTTCCAGGATCGAAATTATATGTTGGCGATATAGTACGCATCAGTAAAGAAAAGCATGTTTTCGATAAAAGGTACACACCTAACTGGACCACCGAACTATTTCAAATTATCAAAATCAATCACACCAATCCTGTGACGTACTTGTTGGAAGATTTAAATAGACAGCCCTTTATAGATCTTTCTATAGTTATGAATTGCAGAAGACAAAGCAACCCGATATCTATTTAGTAGAGAAAGTGTTAAAGAAAAAAGCAACATGGTATATGTAAAATGGCTTGGTTTTGATAATTCTCATAATAGCTGGATTCATGAGACAAATATACTATGAAAAAAAATTAGTTCTACAAAAACTGTATAAACATGACACCTCAAATAATATCCTGTTAAAGATCTCGGGCAATTTTATATTTTATATTAAAAATAGAGATTATTGTTCGGCGCAACCCAAAATTCAATTTATATACTCAACCCAACATAATGGATGTCGGTTAGCTTTGTGGTGCGGTGGTAAGGTCTTTATACCCCCATAAAAGTTTATAGGTTCGATTCCTATTCACATCTAAAAATTTTATTTTAAAGATCTACTCTATCATCTGTCTCTCTCTCTCCCTCTCCTTTTCCTTTACTCCTCTACTTTACTGCTGCAATCACGAAGTGTGCTTTACCACATTAAGGATAGGTGTAAGGACGCCTATTATAACTGCGCCCCGACGGCATCTTTATACTTATCCATGTGGTAAGCACGCCTCACAAGCCTTCACCTTTTTTCAAATTCTTGACAATATCCGATGCTACCGACATCTATACACATAACATCAAGCTTCAAACATTATATCAAAAGATACCTTGGAAAACAAATTGAAACTTGGCGTCACATTCCAAAAATAAATATGACACTGATAATTGACACACAAAATTCAAAAATATGACAGTGACAATTGGCACATAAAGCGCCATTGGAAAATACATTGAAACTTGGCACCACATTTCAAAAATTAGTATGACATTTCATTGACGCAAAAAAATATGACACTGATAATTGACACACAAAATTCTAAAGTATGACAGTGACAATTGATACATAAAACGCCATCTAAAATAAAAATTGAAAAATGAAAATTTACACACAGTGCCACCTAGCGGAAAACAGCATGAAACTCAATGACATAAAAATGGGCCCGCGATTGTGGCGCCCTCTGGTGGCAAAATTTTGAACTAGTGATCTTGTTCTGCTGTTGTATATCTACTCAAAATATTTAATCAAAGCATATATTTTTATTTAATTTTATATAATTTTTATTTAATTTATATTAATGTATAACGATTATATTTATTATTATATATATATATATATTAGTATATATATATTAATGTATATATAATATATATAAAATAATATAGATTATTGATGTATACTTTTAATATATTATCTACTTATTATTTATACCAAGTTTACTTTTTTATTTAATTAAATTAACAACTATAAATATTTCATTTATTTCATTTTCAAAATGAATAGCTCAAAGTAACCAACCCAACTTGTAGCGAAAATGTCGAGCATGTTCCGAGAGCGGCAAGTACTGTCGGCAAGCTTGAGAGCTAACGTGTACACTAGCCAGCGCAAATACTTGCTTCGAGAGTAAAAATTGCAGAAGTTACTCTCACAAGTCAAGTTCTCCTTACGTGTACACAATAGTTAGCGCTCTCAGAGACTTACTCTAGCAAGTTTTACTTGCCAGTGGACACGACGCTTTAGAAGATTTGGATGAAACGGTTATTAAGAATCTAAATTTTAAACTACCATTCTTATGCAGACATGTTAACGATTATATTACAACGATACCATAGGATCAGCAACAATATATTTAAGAACAATTTAACACTTACAACACAAAATTACAATTTACAATTCAAATAGAAAAGCAAAATATAATGAATTATCTAGGTCTTACACAACATAGCGTTGTAAGCACTTTTAAAACTGAATGGTACACAAAAGTAAGATGGTCTGGAAGATATTTAAACTATAATTCAGAACACCCAATATCTCAAAAAAAATCAGTAAGAATAGGAATGGTAGAGTCCATTGAAATGGTAGAGCATTAAAACTATGGATGGCTAATATGGAAGAAAATAGAGAAGGAGATATAACACTGGGAACCAGTATCAGAGAGAATTTTAGTGGTAGAATTGAAGCAAAAGGAGAAAATTAAGACATTAAAATAGTAGAGTATTATAACTAACAGACCCAGAATGCAGACATTAAACTATACAAAAAGCAAAAGAGCCTCTAATTCAAATCCACTTTTAATTAAAATTTCCGCGCTGAATATTTTATCCAAGAACCACATATTCACAAATTTTATGATACAATACAAGAAATAGAAAAAAACTAACTTAATTAAGTACATATCACTTCCGTAGGTACAGAAAAAATAAGGCAAATTCTTGAAAATATAACATACAAGTCGCACATAAAGGACACAATCTTACCAAACAATATTATGCATAAATTAAATCACACACACCTAAAGATAAAAAAAGCAATCTATATAATACAATTAAGTTGTATGTCGTTATTTGTTTGTCTGTCCTAACTCCTACGCGTACCACTAGCTGGCAGCAAGCACCACTGCAGAGCAGAGTGCAGCATATTATGGTATGCATCGCTCGGCACACGGTTTATTATGTTTTGAACCACGAGCAGAACACTATTACTTATTATTATTATTTTTTCTGTATTAATGTTTTTATCTTTGATTATTGTTATTTGTTAGTATTTTGATGTTGAATATCAGGATGATATTAATCGATGTTTGGAAACTCTAGTAATAATCAGACATGGTGCTAATATTAAGCAGTAAAAACAATAAAGTCTGCTAACTTTACCTACGTCTGCCAATATCGAGATAAGAATTAAACAAAATTTAATTGATAGAAAATAGTGAATGCGGTAGATTGAGTAGAATTTATTACATTTTGTTTAAATAAGAGGATTTTAATATCTAGTGCAATTTGATGCAAATCTGATGCAATATCTGCTGTTTTCGTTACGAGCATCGACAATGACACATAACGTTGCCATATTTTCATTTTCATCTTTGCATTGAACATAAACAGTACCAGATAAAAGAAGTAGTTGATTGTTAATCATATTTTTTCAGTAATCGTTTCAAGAGATTTTTGTTATTACGAGTGTATACTGCTTAGACATATGATAGTGATATGTAAAACATATAAGAATATAGAATCAAAAGGTTTATGATTTTTCGAATAAAAATTTTTTAATCTAACATTGACAACACTGGGTCAATAATAATTTCTGAGTCTACTACAGTAGTAGGTCTACAGAGTACACCATTCTTCAACTGTATGTTGACTGATTTTTTTTCTATTCATTTTTAAATTTTTTGTTTTTTTTATTTTATTTATTGTTTTCAATATATATACAGAGTGATATCCAATTGAACTGATAAGTGAAATTTGTTCACGATACAAATGTAATTATAATATAATTTTATAATTTTGGGGGACATATTTTTAGGATTTTTAGAAAAGCTATTTTAAAACTTTGTATAGAATAGTTAATTTAGAATTGGTATTTTATATAAGGATTTAGATTTCGGAAGTTGTCAATATGCTGAATTAAATTTTTAAATGCTTTCATTGGGAAAATTTATCGTTACAACTTATTTTATGTTGAAATTTTAACCATTTCAGTATGTCATGTGTTATAACTACGGAGTACTATGATAAGGATGCTTATTATACTAGTAGGAATTCCTAGACAGTATTTCCTAGGTAGTAGGAAATACTAGGTAGTAGTACGCAGTAATTCCTATATACTAGAAATTCGTAGATAGGAATTTTTCATAATTTTGAGTCTGAAAACAAGTTCCTTTAGGCGCCATTAGAAAAAAGAGAAAGAACACATATATTTCATCCACAAAGCCATACGTAGATTATGTATACAAAGATGAGTACACATATATAGAATACATTGCAAACCTTTGAAGGCAATACGTGCAGTCAAAACAGCACGTTTTTTAATAATATTGGGGTTAGTTTTCACAAATTATAATTATGTTTCCTTAAATTAAAATTTTAATAATTCAATCTGGAATGTCTCAATCAATCAAATGTAACGCCTATGGAGTCATCTGACATTGGTCAGCCAATGCACGACTTTCTGTATTTACGGATGATTAGATTACTATAGGTTGCTTTTTTGTATTTTTTATTGTTAATCACCATGATATACAAAGTGTATGGACAAATACATATTTGAAACGGATTTTTTTATAAATCAAAATTTAAATAATTCTATGTAGTCCCTTCTACACTGCTAGAATGAGTACAAAAAAGAGTAGTATTATTTTGTAGCTGCATGTATGTACAATAGGATATACATACAGGTTCTACATACATACAGGTTATACACATACATATGCTTCAGATAGAAAAAATGTAAAAGTTACGACAAAGGATTAAAGTTTTTTAGGGTAGTTCAAGGTAACTCAAGTCAGTAACATTTCAGAAAAATAATGTGTATATCTGTTTTTCATATTTTTCATATATTTTTCTATCATAAATATATAACCACAGTTTAATAAATCTATTATTATGATGTGATATATAAGTTTATGTCGCTATATGTTACAATTACAAGGTACAGACACCGATAAGAACATAGCAATGGTTCATTGGGCATTCTTTGGTCATTTCTTTTTGAACCCGCTATAATTCATTATATCCAGAGGAATATCTATATATTACTTTTAGTTATTTATTTTATTACTTTTCAAGGTTTAAGCCCTTCTCTCTATTTAATTTATAGCTATAGTCGTTTCATTTTCAGATACAAAATGTCCCATAAAAGACAAACCATTGAAGTATCTGAAGATACCAAAAGAATGAGGTTACTGTAAACTGTCGAAACGCAACAACAAAAGTTGCGGCTGTCTCCACTTAGGGAACAACGAGCTAACGAAACATCCGAAAACCGTGAATCACGATTAGCTCAAAAGAGAAACCGACGAGCAGGTTTAAGAGCTAATGAAACATTGGAACAGCTCGAGTCCGGATTAGCTCAGAAGAGAAATCGCGAAGCAGCTTTAATAGCTAATCAAACAAGAGAGCAAACTGAAAAAAGTCTTCAACAACGACGGATTAGGGCTCCAAACCCAATCGCTTCTAAAACAATGAAACAACGCCAACAACGATAACAAAAAAGGTCAGAACTAGCGACAGCACGTCAGCTTTAAAATCTGTACCTTGAAAGATTTAGATATGATCCTTCCAAAAATTGTCAACAGCATCCAACAATAATCATAAGACAAATGACTGTAGTATGTCGTCATTGACAAGCACGGAAATGCAAAAGGTGAATCTCCTGGTCTGTACTGTTCTACTGCCAAAGTAAAACTAACGGAAGTAAATCCACATCCTGAGCCACTGCTGCTCTCTTATATCAGGTTCAGATCCTGAATCGAATCATTTTTTCCAAAATATACGAAAGTATAACTTCTTCATGCTTTTAAATAGCTGCATTTGGCACAACAGCAGCATCCAGTAATGACAATGCAAGATTCATGCCAACATTTAAAATACGAGGTCAAATCTACCATAGAATTGGGTCCATGTTGCCACAGCCGGATCAAAATCATCAAAATCATTAAAAACGGCTTTACAAAGACTGCCAACAGATGAGTACAAGTTAATTATTCGAGCCGACCGAAGCCCCGTTGGAGAACCCAAGCATCGCTTTAATGCGCCTACAGTTGACTAGGTGGCAATTGTTTTGATTGAAAATGACGTATCTGCAAGAGACATTGTGCTTCAAAAATGTGACACAGGTCTAAAACGGATTGCAGAAAAGCACAAGTCCTAAGATGCATTGCAATAACCTCTAATCTTTCGGTAAGACGAATATGGCTATCATTTTAATTTAAAACCAATAAATACACAAACCAACACAACAACTAATAAAAAAGTGTCGGCTAGTGATTTTTATGCATATGGTATAATGATACGAACAACACAAGAAAATTACATTCTATTTTATCGACAATTATTTAATCAATTTATTGTCGACATGTACGCAAAAGTTGAAAGTGAAACATTTTTATACATTCGATTAAATCAAAGGCAGTTGCGAGTTGAAAATAACATTCATTTGAGAGATGCGGTAATGAATGACGAAGACGCTCAAAGTATTGGTCAAATGGTTATATTACCCGCAACATATCTATATTAATAAAATTCACTTTACCGTGGTTCTTTGTCTGTCTGTCCTACATGCAAGCAGCACTGCATGCATAACATACATCGCCCACCAGCCAACCATAAAACCAGCCGTCTGCTGGCTTTGGGCAGTGAAGTACGGATGCACTCAAGGCAAATTATCGAAGGCAACTAAAGCTATACCACG
Source organism: Platypus cylindrus (assembly GCA_949748235.1). Taxonomy (NCBI): domain Eukaryota; kingdom Metazoa; phylum Arthropoda; class Insecta; order Coleoptera; family Curculionidae; genus Platypus; species Platypus cylindrus. Next base: position 45,247,400 of record OX456488.1, on the reverse strand, counting down.
GATACGAGTATGCCTGTCTCAGACTGATAGTCGTGGAAATATTTCAGATTTTCTACATTTATTATTTTTATTTTGTTTTCATAATTTCTTCATATACAATGAATTAGTGAACTATTTATTCATAGTAGAAGTATTACCGCGTTACCCTTATTAAATGTTTAAATGTTAAGAAAAAATAGAAAACAAATAGTTACAAACAACCAAACCAAAAAGGCTCGTTATAAATCAGAATTTTCTTTAAGGCCAACGATAAGTTTGATCTGATTACGAGTTCTGTCTCACAGAAAATTCTGATTTATAACGGGTTGTTTTTGGTTCGGTGGTGGCTTCTGCCTTATAAAAGACTTAAAATTAAAACGATTGTTTAGTTTGGTCTTACAAGATATCTATTTAGATCAAGTTTAGCCTTAAGGAGATCTATAATTTAAAGAAAATAAATGTAGCGACATTCTTTTATTTTTATTTTACGTTAAGATAGTAAATTCACGTTTAGCTAGTGGTAATTATGGTTCAGTTTGGTCACCCCGGACGAAGTCGGCTACTTCCGTTAGTCTAGTATATAAAAGACCTTGCTCAAAGACTAGTAAAGTTTATATGGGGCAAGCAAATCAATATTTAAAAAATAGAATTAAAGGGCATAAATATGCCAAGAAAAACAAAACAACATTAACACACCATACCGAAGAAACAAAACGCGCAGCGATTTTGAGAACACAGCAATATTGAACACTGAAAAAATTCATACCAAAGAGAAATATTAGAAATGATACAAATCAAAAATCATGAAAACACTATTAACTATAAAATAGGCATAAAATACTTAAGCTGATCATACTGCAACATGATAAAATAAGTTACAACAAACATAAATACACAATATATATTTACATATCAACACATAAACGCTTAAAGTTTAAAAATATTTATAGGTAACAGTGGAAACATATCATATCATAGCAACCAAAAAATTAAAAGGAAAGCCATTCAATAATTGACGTAATTAAAAAAAAACCACAGCGAGGATACTCTTAGAAAAAGATTGAAAAATCGAAACAGCTGTCGAGTTAAGAAGATTAAATATATATAAAGAATTAAAACCAGGATAGAATATCCAATAAAGCTAAGTAAAATTAACATAAGGTAATTGCTATTGGATCCTTAAATAATCGTAATATTCGAACCTTTCATTTGAAACTTAAATTAATTTGTATCACAATAAAATTGTGATAATTATAATAAATTTTATATTCTTTTACTAACAAAATCATTTTTTGCAACTTATTCGCATATTCACAACATATTATGCAAAACAAGAAAAAGTACACGATATAAATCTAGCTGCGGAATTATTATTCTGACAATAGAATGTTTCTCAGTCTTGCCACTTCTGTGAATTAGTATATTTAAAAACGGGTTATTTCTGTTCATAATATGCCCACAAAGTGCAGGTACTATAAATTAATTGTTGAATGAAAGCGGCGAAAATTACCATAATAGTGCTGCTTTTGTCATTGTTTCAGTGGCTGAAACGATAGCAAACAATAGAAAATGGATCGCGAACGACTAGAAAGCGCTGAGATGAAAAGAGGCACAGTTGTAACTTTTGGTTATCTATAAATCGAATTTTTTATTTTAGTAAATAGAAAATCGCCACCTGATTTTAATCTTTCCGATAATCGAAACTTCAGATAATGGCAAACACATTCATTGACCAACTTTTAAACAATTCCTGCTTATTTATTCACTGCAACTTACTAACTTTTTCTGCTTCTAGATACTTTACTATTTAAATAAACAACCACCTAAAGATTAGTTGACAACAGTGTCGCACTGACTCATGTAACACCTGATTGATTTGTATCAACAACATTTAAAACTACGAAACTTTCTATTTATACAGTCCTTACATCTCCTACTCTTAGTACAGCATACGTGCCATCATAAGTTACCTCGTTAACTCATGTACCATAACTCGGTTTTGGCCAAGACCCTCGTTCTCATTTCGTGGTGGAATGTGCATTCCTAGTTAGTTTGTATTATCCGTCTTGCCTTACGTCTATGGAGAATTAAAAGGAGGGAAACGAGACAAAAAAAGTGTACACCCAATAGGTAGCGCTGGAGTATACTAGTACACATAATATAAAATTGTCCTTATGGAAAAGTAAATTTTTTAAATTTTAACGGGAAATCGTGGATTTTGATACAAAAAATTAAAACTATGATTGTATTATTGAACTATGTAATTCAACAAATCAATTTTCATTTAAGCAGTAAGCGACACTGTGTAATTATTTCAATTTTCATATTATACGATCACTGGCGTAGAAAACCCATTTTTAAATTATTGTTATATGAGAGCCTAGTCTTGCAACCCGCAATAAAGCAACGTCTATCTCTATACATTTTAAATGTTAATGTTACCAGATAGTTTATATATATATATATATAGTGTAAAGCCTGTCTACCATTTCTGGTATAGGCTTGTTAATCTTTATCTTTTTTTTCTTTCTTTCTCTAGGCTTATACGTTTTTGCTTCACGTCACTACGTCGCTAAACTTTCTCCATTCTTTCCTGTTGTTTGCCATCTTACTAGCTTCACTCATCGTTATTCTTCTTCTTTGTAATATCTTTTCTATTATGTCATCCCAGGTAGTTTCAGGTCTTCCCCTTTTTCTTTTCTGCCCAGGTCTAGCTTCCCATACCCTTCTCACTTGTCTTTCCTGTCCCATTCTTTTCAGATGGCCCCACCATACCAACTGCCTCTTCTCTATGTATTTGTGTATCGCCTCTATTCATAGTTCTTTTCTTATTTCTTCATTCTTGATTCTTTCTCTCTTTGTCACTCCCTTTACTTTCTTCATGTCTTTCATTTCTACCGCTTGGAGTTTACTTATTTCCTTTTTATCTGTTGTCCAATTCTCACATCCAATTGTCAGTATTGGTCTTATTACTGTTTTATAGACGTTTATTTTTGTTTTTCTTGTTATTTCTTTTTTCCCTACAATCGTATTGCTGATACTGTAAAACACTTTCATTGCTTTTCCTATTCGGCTGTTAATTTCTTCTTCTTACTTTCCTGAACCAGTTATTTCTACTCCCAAATATTTCCATTTCGTCACTTGCTCCAATTTTACCTTATCTGCCATGATTTTTATCTCCTGTTGTTCCCCAATTACCATTACTTTTGTTTTCTCTTTACACATCTCCATTCCGTTCTCTCTAAGTGTTTCATTCCATTTATTTATGCTTGTCTGCTACTCTTTTTCGTTAGATGCTATCACTAGAATGCTCCAATCTTTACTTCAACTCTCTCCGACGATATAATTGTGGGATGGAATATAATTCCATCCCACGTGAAGTCCTCTAGTTCTTTCTTTCGCTTTCCTTATTATTTTGTCTATGTAAATATTGAATAATGTTGGACTTAGTCCTCCTCCCTGTCTTATTCCGTCTTTCGTTTTACATTTTTTTGATTGTCTGTTTTTGACTATCACGCTATTTGAATTTTCTTCATATATTTTTTTTATTAAGCTAATCATTTTCTTGCTTATCTCTTTCTCTGCCATCATCTTCCACAATCTATCTCTTCTTACTTTATCAAATGATTTTGTAATCTTTGATTTTGCGTCGAATTTCGTCTGTCATGATTTTCCTTTATGAAATAAAAATTCGCAACAAAAAATTAATTAATTAATTGTTAAAATTAAGCAGATTAATTAATTAATCTGTTACCAGATAGTATGTATAATAAAATTAAGTTTAATTAAAAATTAAAACATAAAAAACAAGGCATAACAAAGTATAAACCGCCAATGGAAACTGGCGAGAGGAATATATTGAAGGAGGCGTTTTCAAGCCAAGAAATATTTTCACTTTTTTATAGTCGATTCCCCTCCTTCTTATAGTTCTTCATACTCACGTCTAGAGTTCTCAGTATCAGCGACCGGTATCAATACCAAGTACTTGTTAGTATAGTTATGTTTTTCGCTTAAATGGTATAATAGATTTACAAGACTGATTCTGTGCCGTGTCCAAGATGGCTGCGAAAATTATAGATTATGAAAATAAACGTTATAGGTAAAGTCAGGGATATACTACAAGGAATCTATTCGTTTTCGATGTGAATATGAATCTGCATTGTGTATTTGCCTAAAACTATGGGAAATTATTATGCTATAATTAGGGATAATTCGTTGATGGAACCATCAAATGTATTTGTTCTAATGCTTTGTACATCTAAATGGATATTTACTTGTCTGCATCACATGAATAACCTTAAAGTTACTACGTTATAATTAAGCATCATTCAATTGTAATCTAGAAGTTTGAACTAGAACCGTTCTTGCTCATCTACCACGACTATATTTAATATATGAAGGGTTGTTCAAAAAGATCAAATTCCCCATTTTATCTTCAATAACAATAAATTGTATTCTTATGCATGCGCAATAATATTATGGCTTCAATATTATATCCAACGTGCAGCTATGGACCTAAACTAAAAAGTATAAAAAATATAACTTTAATATTCGTATGGAAAATATTCATTTTTGGATTGAAAAATCCAAGTTTAATTAAAAATTAAAACATAAAAAACAAGGCATAACAAAGTATAAACCGCCAATGCAAACTGTCGAGAGGAATATATTGAAGGAGGCGTTTTCAAGCCAAGAAATATTTTCACTTTTTTATAGTCGATTCCCCTCCTTCTTATAGTTCTTCATACTCACGTCTAGAGTTCTCAGTATCAGCGACCGGTATCAATACCAAGTACTTGTTAGTATAGTGATGTTAAGGTATCGATACTAATGAAGTATCGAACTACTTAGCATCAAAAATGTGTACTTCTTTGAAATGTTGCAATTCAATTCTTAGTAAACATATAGGTACAATTTAATTAGTGCATGAGATGCGAGTAATTCTGATAATAAGTTTTTTACTCTAGTTTTCTACAATTTGCTATATTTACTATAATTGGCTTTTGAAAACTCTGCATAATTGTTTATCCAGAATACAGATTGCGCAAAGAAGTTTGATTGGTTCAATGAGTATGCAATTTAGAATGACAGAAATTCTAAATTACTTATATTCCGGTAAATTAATTTTTAGTTGCGAATTTTTATTTCATAAAAAAAATCATGACAGACGAAATTCAACGCAAAATCAAAGATTATAAATGATAATATTAAATAATAAAGGAAACAACATAATATGTTTAATGAAATATGGAATATTCTACATAACGTATAAAGTAGTATGGGATTGAACCCAACATTGGGTTAACGAGCTATTAAATCAAATACATCATAATTATTAGTTATGACTTTTAATTTGACGCATTTAACACTTATTGAATCATAAAAATAATAAAAATATTTGCTGGCATTCAAAAAAGCATTTTATATCATTATAATATGGATCATACCCCATTTAAAAATTTTAATAAAATTATCAAGAAAGTACTCATAGTGGATAATTCATAGTCGAGTATATGAGCACTACTTTATTCAAACTATCGGCGGAGAGTATCGAGTACTAGAATTATTGGTATCGAGAACTTTAATATCGATAGTATCGTGCAAACCCTAATCACGTCTATCGTTTGGTTTCGCTACGTATTATTCACATTTCACTTCCTTGCTTAGATGCACGGATTAGGTGATTTTAAGTCGAAACTAGCGTGCTTGTTCTATAAAAAACGTGGTGCGTTGATGCTTGTAATATTCGATTTCAAACACTATTCGTAGTTTATATTGACATTTGATATATTTACAAATTTTAATTATAACATTGTTGTTTATTAATTATGTTTATTATAGATAATTCAACAATTTATATTATTTTTCGCACTAACCGCCAGTTTCTGAAAAGCGGCTTACGGATAATCCATGGATAATCATAGTTGTTATGGACGAAATACTTTAAAAATAACAGATTACACATTTTATCTTAGCAACTAGGATAATTCGCTTTTCTACAACCGGCGGTAAAAAGCATATTAGTGCCGTTGGCCCGTCAGCCTTGAGTCCGTTATTTGCACCCTATGTTGTGCTGCCTTACCCTGCGATGTCACGTATTGCTTATCAACGAATAGTTTTAGTTATTTGTTTGTTCTGGGTGCTTATCTAGTAAACAAAGCATGCCAATGCAACAAGATAACTGCGATTATTAAAGGTAAAAGAAATACAGTAACATTTAGACAGAAGATTTAAATGCATTTAGTAGACGCGTACCGTAGAAATTTCCCTTTGAATTTGGTTGGCAATGTAAGGAAAAGAGAATTTGCACCATCAATAACGGTTTCTAAAATAATAACAAAATGAAAAGATACTTTTTTAAAAGAAATAATGTCGGAATAATTACGCCAGAAAACTTAGATTACTAACGCGAATTATGACGAATTTCTTTCTCCGAATTTACTTTCTTCAAAATTTGTTGTGTCCTAAGCATGTAATTCCAACCATTGTTAATCATTCGTACAAAAAAATAAACATTACAAAAAAACAACATCAATTCATAAATATAATTTATAGCACAAGGACAACGACAAAATTAAATTTTCTTTAGAAAAATCAAGCTCTACTGCCATCTAAGATTATTGATCCGGGGTAAGATGGAAATAGAGTTAGTGGTAAACAATTTTTATTTGACGTATTACTATTAGTTCCATTCTCTTCCTGTCTCTTTTCAATCCCGCAATTTCTGTATTTTTATCTCGATTTACCTCGCTCGGAAAAACACTGTAGCCGTTTGCCAACAAACTGTATTTCTACTAGTATACATAAAGCAAACCCAACTTCGATGACTATCAGAAATATTAATCTTCTTTTATTAGACATGAAACATGAAACAAATCTTAATTTTGCAGTGGTTGAAACGATCAGTAGTGACGCAAAATTGGTATTTGCTTTTTAGATGTTGCCATCATACAATAAAAAATTATTATTTAGAATTATTACATGCATATCTGAAATATTACTTTCTTTATGTTATGTTATATGAGAATACTATATCATATGAGTACATTTGATTACACGTGTGAGAAGCCGCTTGATTTTTTGTTGTGATAAAGAGTTTGAAACAAGAGGATTTCACTTCAAGGGATTATGTTTGTGAGAGAAAATCATATTAATATTCCTTCATTGCCTCCACATAGCAGTCATCAAACCCGACCACTTGATCGATGCTTTTTTAGACAATTGAAAGATTTTTATCCGCAAGCCTGTGAACACTGACTGGTTTCTCATCCAGGACAGATTATCAGCCAATTTTACGTAGCTTCTTTATTTCCAGAAGCCTACCAACGAGCGGCAACTATAAGCAAAGCTGTGAAAAGTTTCAAAACGAGTGGCATATGGCCTTTAGATCCATCTGTGTTTACAGAAGTAGATTTTTTACTATCTTCCTTAAATAATCAGGAAGAAATTTCTACTGTTTCTCTACTAAATGTCAATAGTCATAATATTTCTGAAACTAACAATTGGTTGTTACAAAACGCAATCATAGCTAAGAAGAAAAGGAAAAAGTGAAGAAAAATATTTCCAAAACTAAACTAGACAAAGAAATCGCAGGTCACTCGTGCCAGACGAAAGTCATAAAAAATAAGGCAGAGAAAACATCATTTGAACGAATGAAGGAAATTCAAGGTTATCTTGAACATTCTAAAGAAGGCGTAACATGTCCTGATTGCGAAATGAATACTTTGAAAGTCTCAATATTGACTGGTTGTTATAAGTTCAAGAATTGGTACCATGAAGAAAGTTCACCATGTGAAGGATTTGGAAAATTCGTATGCGATTATCGTGTATAAATCAGAGCAACTTAAACAATTTCAGTTCAATTTTACGCTTTTTTCGCTTTTTGATTTTTTTTTTTAGTTTAGTTTATTTCAATTTGTATTTTTTTAACATATATATTATTTAATGCCGACTTTTATGTTTTTGCCTTACTCTTGCCTCACTAGTGGGGTAAACGTACCATTCGACAGGTCCTTAGTTTTTTGTTGATATCTTAGAATTCAAATTACTTTTAAGTGATTGTTTATTTTGACATCCTTTAATAACCTTTGCATTGTGTTTTGATGAAATTTTATCAAAACTAATGCAGATGTAGTGTAGCTACGGCACATTAAATATTAGTTGCGTACTTCTGCCCCTTTCCTACTCTACTATACATATAGTAGAAGGCAAACGGAATTGACTACAGCAGTCTATACTAACCATTTTTTTTTTTCATTACACATAATTTTCGGAATGATATGCATCATTTAAACCGGAAACGTGGGTAGGCCAAGACATCCTTACACCGAATCGTTTGAGCCAATACGGCAACGACGAAAGGGGCTATTCCCAATTTTTGTTATTTTTGCTGAAATTAGGTAGTGTGGTATTAAGTTCAGCAAATGAATTTTAATATAATATAATTGAATTGTATTTTTATAAGCCACTAGATTACGTGTCCAAAACTTCTACTATTCTGCATTCAAACGGGTGCCGGAAAGTAAAAGTTTTGCGCACGCAATCAAGTTATCTCTAGTAATGTAATTTTGTAATTTTTTCATTATATTATATAAAAATTCATCTCATATTACATATAACAAATATAAGCGAAATTGCAAATAACATAAAAGAACTCTTTGACGAAGATAAAATTATCGAAACGGCCGTCAGAGTAGTAAAAAAAAAAAAAAATAGAACAAGATATATAATCCAAAAAAAAATAGTTTACTAAAACTGTAATATTAACCATCAAACTCAAAAAAAATAATCTCCTGACACTCACTTAAAATCACACCACCTATTTTCAACAAAAACAAACAATTACCAAGTTAAATGGCAGATATAATTAATTTTTAACACTAATTAATTGTTGATTAAAACTACTTAATTTAGCAAAATAGCGTTGAATACATGTGTGAAAAGCCTATTTTTGCTTCTCACTAATGAAACACCTACTGCTGCGCAGCTCGTGTTTCAGACCCGTTCCCACCAAAAACAAGCTGATTGCATGGGCAAAAATTCTACTTTTCCTCACTCAAACGACGTTAGCCTCGTGTCAAAGGTGCTTTAAGCCGCTTAGTTTTTGGTGCGAATGGGTTTGAAACACGAACAGCGTAGCAGGGAGTGATTCACAATAACTTATATTATGAACATTGGCACTTCTATAGAAAACATATTATCATATATATATATAATTCATATAATAACATATATATAAAATATATCTATATATATTAGAAAAAATATCCTGAATATGTGGAAGCTTATTTGTGGCGCTCACTAATAAAAGCTCGTTTTTCAATTCCGTTCGAATTAAAAAACAAGCGCCTCTTCATGCTTGTATTCAATATACTATTTCTATACTAAAATTCTGTATTAAATGGACTACTGAGCCCATATGTGCACCATTGTTTTATGGACCTAAGTAATAACTTTCCTTGTTTAGGCATAAATTACGAAAGAAAAAGGCACCAAATAATTGCACCGTAATATGAATTTCTCTAGTAGAAATCAATTGATTTCTCTAATAGAAATGAATTAATTTCTCCACTTCATGCCTATTCTGTAAAAGTGAAACGGAGTTTTCAAATCTGGCTTACGATTTATTCTTGAGGATATCGTGTCATGCTTCTGATTTATTCTTCAGTATATGGTTTTTTCTAGAAACGAACAAAAGACGCAAAAAAGGGTGGATACGCCACCACCATAAAATCCCCAAAGTCATATTTATTCTCCAACAATACCCGCCATCGATGAAAAATTAAATTCTTAAGGAGAACGTAAAACTTTCTGCAAAAAATTTATATTTTTTTGCGGGCCTTAAAAAATTATTTGTTAAAATATATGGGAAAATTTAAATTTTTAGAGTATCACTATGCAACAGTGCCATAGTACGGCGGAAAGCAACCTATAGCCAACTTTTATCTTAAAGTTAGCCAAATCACTTTGACAACGCACATTGACCAATTTTCCGGAATTGGTCAATGTGCAACACCACTTTCTAAAAACGACACACATCGACATCAACTTCTAAAAACGAGGTAATTCACTTAAGGTTAAAATTTAAATTATTTTGTAAGATGTAGGTAGTTTAGAATCTAGTTCAAACATTCTAACTTGTAGCTTGAAAGGGGCCGTTAATAGTGATAAAAAGAGAATGAAGGGCGAAAATGGACAAAGAGTAAAATAAATTTTTTATAGTTTTAAATTTATTACCATTGAATTTTCTATAAACACATTATACCAATTATCACCATTAAGTATCGCATACTGGTTCATTTTTCTACATATACTTCCCAGCTTATCACAAGAAAATATAGTACTAAAATTATCATTAACTTGCCAGTACTTGACCTTCATTTCTAGTATCTGTACTAGAAACTAGACTATCTGAATAACACGCTATGCCTCGCAACGTCGCTAGCTTAGTTCATCGTCTCTTCAGTCTGTTTCGGATGCACAATCCTCAATCCTGCTCACTGCGCTGTTCTCTTTTACTTTGCTCTAACCGAAGCCGGCGAAGTCGACGCCTATTTTACTGGCCCGATTCGTATATAATTGCATGAGGAGCAACAGCATCATCAGATGCAAAACTAAAGCGGTAAAATCTTTAGATTTTCTCGATTTTATCAGTATTGGCTACCGTCAATGAAAATGTGTCACGGGTAAAACTTAAATTATTGCAATTTAACTACGAATATTTAGTTACATGTTAGATTACCGGAACAGTAAATATTCTTAATGTGTCAGGTATGTTTTGAAAATTTCAGTATTATATTAGTATATGAATTTGCAGTCATAAAATAAGTAGAAACTATACGATAATCTTGGATTTTCTTGTAGCATAATAAAACTAAATTATGACTCTCATAATTTTCTAGTATGTGACATTCATTTTCTTGCTTTTCCGCTAATAACGTACAGTTTAGTAGCTTTGTTTCTAGCAACCACAGCTTGTATTTAATTTTTTTACTGCTGTATAGTTTGTCGACAATTTTTATCGGGTCAATTTTTAGTTTTTGTTTCAAATATTTTTTTGTTGCTGAATTATCTGTTTACAAAATTAAATTAAACATAATCATCTGCTATTATTTTTTTGTGTGTTTTTTCATTTTCATTTAATTTATTTTCTAAATAGCTTATCCACAGAGGTAAATTTTATCTAAACTAGCTATTTGTCGGTATTAACTTAAGTGAAAATGTATCTTGCTTGAGCATATGAGCCAAATAAGCATATAAATACCGTTAACAGACGTTGCCATTAACCTCTAAGCAAAGAAGATTTATTAATAGGCATCTACATTATCCATGTATAGGGATGCAGTATTCAGATAGCCTGTTATCGCTTGATAATCATGAAATATGACGACCACGATTTTTGATCTTAAGGTATAATACAGTGAAATCCCTGTGCTAAAAGTCACCTGTCACCAACTATCGCTTTTACATCACATTTGGTTTTGATCAAACGGTTAAAATTCTTTTTTGCAAACTTCCGAATAATGGTTATCTCTCTATGTCTGCCACTTAGGCTGCTATTTTAGGTGATCGTTATGGAGAAATTTTACTCTTTTTCATATCAGAACGATATTGAATCCTATTGAGACTCAAAAAAAATTATTTTTAAAAGTATAACTAAAATCAAATATTGATTACTTTTCAATTCTTTTCTGCATGAATTGGTTACTCAAGCATTAAAAACAGTGAAGCTACTTTTTGCTCTAAATTCATGCAGTGTTGTTTTTTACGAACTCTAGAAATGATTTAATAAATTACATACATTTACTTCTAAATTCAGTTTTGGAAAATATTTGACGTATTTAATAATTGTCGCCATATAACCAACAGTCTATGCGACATACACACCGAGTCGAACTTTAACTTAACGCTCATTTCTAACTTGCAGCTAGATTAAATTATGACAATTAAAGGAGCCTTCAAAGTGATATTTTAAAAAAAGTAAAATTAATAAAACTGAAATTTATACGTTTGTCTTTTTTCGGATTTTTCATAATCTCTAAATGAATTTCGAAGTGTTTTTATCCAGCTTATGTTGTAAGCTGGCCAGTTAATATTTATGTTGCAGTACATGCTCATTAATTTTCTCACAATGTTGTTCGGGGTTTACCTACATATTAGCGTAGCCCAATTGACAACAATATATAGTTTAATTTTGCTGATGCAAAAAGCTAAGCTCACCGATTTATCAGCCGCATCTGTTTCTAAATTTCTTTTTATATTATGAGGAAACTAATAAATTATATTTTGAATCAGTTTAATCTAATTAAGGGTGTTAATCATATGTGCAGATATTTTTTAACCTTTCTTATGACCAGTGGAAAAAAATTCTGTATCTTTTTTTAATAAAATTCTATGATGATCCATAACTCTCTTGCAACTTTTTTTTGCTCGTAGCCGTTCAAGGCCCAATTTCCCCCCATATGTCAACATAGGCAAGTATAACCTCACTTCACTTTAAAATTGGATTAAAGTGAGTATCACTTTAATACTTTACCATGTACTAAGTAAGCAACTTTCTTGACAGTTGCTTACTTTATGTATTCTCCGTCTATACTAATGTTGGAAAATTTTCCGCTCACTATTATTGTAACATTAATTGATAATATGTTAGGTTAATTATTTTTTATATCACCGTTCAATTTTTTTACTTCCTCTAACTTTTTTAACCATGAATTGCTCTATAATCTTTCTTACTTCTTAAGTAAGTGCTCAAGTTTGTTTATATTATTTCAGCTTATTATGGCTTTTCTTATTATATTTTTCCTGTGCAATCTTTTTATCTTTTTTTACATAATTTTTAATTTATCCTTTATCTATTAATTCCCGATATTCGAAGTCGAAATAGGCTTTCCCTATTCAATCCTTTCTACTCGCTTCTTAATTCGTTCTTACTAAATCTAATTACCTCTGGCGGCTTATTTTGAATTTAGTACATCTTCAAAAAAATTATCTTGCTATGATTTCGTCAAATATGCTCTTCATGATTTATATAGTGCAGAAAAAATATTGTATCAAAATCTCAAATAGTAGTATATGTTCACGCCATTTAACCATATATTTAGATTTGAAACTAAAAAAAGTCTATACTATGGAGAACTATAAGAAGGAATGGATACAAGAAAAAAAACGGGTTGTCATTAGAGGTCGTTCAATTAGCAGAGACTGCATCTTTAGCATTGATTTTACAGGAAAATCAAATTTTCTTATTTTTAAAGTAAATCTTAAATTTTAGTGCAGTCGATTAAAACTATGATTGTAATAATGAATATTTAAAATAACATAACAATTTTTATTTAAAAAATGGGCATAATGTTCTTTTATTCCCCATTTTACTAATTTTATAATTAGTGACATGCAGTAGGGTTGGGTATAAATATATTATAAAAATAATTGCTAATTTGTATTTATAAAATTAATATTGAAATTTTTATTAACAGTTTTATGGTTTTGTTGGAATACTGTGGATTATTTTAAATATAAAAAATCAATGTAAAATATGCGGATGATTTGAAAACGAAACAATAACTAAGCCCGTCAAAGATCCGACAAGCAGCTTTAAAAACACGCATCTATCTGGTTGACAAAAATTTTTCTAACTCGTAAGTATCGACCCTTGACTTTTGTTTAGTTGATTCTACTCATTATTATAGAAATTATAGTTTTTAGTCTATTCCCATCTTCATATGAATTTAATTCTTTACTACTTTGAAGTATAAAATGACAATATAATACTTCAGTTAATTAATTTTTTAACTTTACGGTCACGATTACTACCACTAAAGTTGAAGCGCTAAAAGTAAAAATGAAAGTAATATTTACTTAGATTTATCTGTGATTTAAAATAAATTGCTGATGGAAAAAAAATCATAAAAAGCATCAATCTCAACATTTATATACAGTATAATAAATATAAATATAAATAGTCAAGTAATTATATAGTTTATGTATTTCTATATACTAGAAAATCTTGGCGCTAGAAGAAAAGTTAAAAGAAGAAGCCATAACGCTTGTATTGGCTCAATTAAATAATTTTTAATCTTTAGATAAATGCATGACTGAGACGAAAAAACTGTCTTTTGCTATTAAATAAAATTGGTAAAATTTTTTCAATTTCATCCAATCGCCCAGTCGGAATCATGACTAGATCTATACGGCGTTTGACCGGCGGTCCAACAAACCGAAAATTTTATATTTATGTCATTTTTTACCGGTAATTTATGTTTTATCGGATATTGTTCAGCAAGCTTTTCAACTTTCAAACAAGTGTTTTCAAAGCAATTTTCCTTAGTTTCTGTTTATCGATGGATTTGATCAACATTCATTTGATTAACTTAGGCCCATATGTACTATTTTCTCCTTAAGCAATGTAATGTCTAACTGAGACAGCCGTAAAATCCAAAGTATCTAAAATAATAAAACTATGTTTTTTTCTATAATAGCCTTAACATGATATTAAAACAACATAATAGGTATTAATGGAAAGCTATACAGATGTAACTATGCATTCCGTAAAATATTACTGTCTATATTGCCTATATAGTTACGTACACTGGATACGTTAGATTTTAATTAATTTGTTTGAAAATGTTGGGACCGTCACAAATTATTTAAATATTAGTTTAAAATAATCTATCTAGAACATGCTCATATTAATGTCAGAGTGTGTAATTTCCCTTGTTGATAATAATACAATAATAAGCTATTATTTGTAATGTTGTTGCTGTAATGTGTTATTTGTACCTAACTAACAGTGTAGAACATTAAACAAGTTAAATAAATTATTCTGGTTTGTATCACAACATACTACCATCCGTTTCAAAAGTATTGAGCCCTCACTTTAAACGTTAATAGTAGGAGTCTGCGCAGTGAATGTTAAAAAAAAAAGTTTTTTATAGCTAATGTATCGTGTAATTTCATGGCGAAGTTATACCATTCATTTTTTTTTCTCCGGAAGTTATGCCGTGTTGAATCAACAAAAGTGTCCCATTTTCATAAAATTTGACTTATATGCAATTTCAATTATTAAGAATTTTGTCAAAAATTAAGATATTGACACGAAAGAGTATGGACGGAGAGTATGAAAAACGAAAATTCTGTTTCCAAGATAATAAGGGCTTTATGACTTATTGATATTTCTGAAATGGCACTATCTACAGACTTGATTTTTTCAGCAATGAAAATATTTTTATAATTTAAATAACACCTCAGCATTTTCCTATTATAAATTTTAATGGTGATTGTGAAAAAATGCATTCCAAAATTTAGAAATAGATTAAGGCGGGACTTTCAGCGCGGGGAACGGTACGTTGTCAATTTTCGTTACGGTATTTAGTAACGTTTATTTAGTATTAAAACAATTATTACTCTGATTTTAATAAATAATTTTATATTTTAAAGTGATTGAAAACTTATCATGTTTTTAATTATTAATTTTTCTAACTATTATGAATATTTTGAATATACCAATTATATTTTATGAACAAATGTTTATTCTCAATGTGAACTTTGCTTTATATTGGGTTTATACAGAAGAATAAGGGATATGAATAAGAAACAACGAATAGCGCCTAACGGATAACATAGATTATACAAGCGGTAAATATAAAAATAACAAATTAATTGGTATTATACGTGTAAATATTTAAAGACCATATTAGAGACCAACTTTATATAACAGGAAGGAATACTAATTATTTATTATAATTGAAATATAATTATCAAAATATCCATGTTTCTTAACGTATAATAAGGCAATGCACTTGCGTCAACAGAATAATGTATAAGAATAAGAATAAAGATTATAAGAATAAAGTTGGTCAACTTTAGGCGCTATTTCTTATTCTAATACGATGTATAAACGTTTCCATTGAATTGCCTGTCCTTAACCTTAAACGTTAGGCGTTATCCGTTATGCTTATTCCTTATTCTTTTATATAAACTCACCATTAGTGGTGGGTTTAAAAATATTTAATAAAAAATTTCCACATTAAATTTAATCTAAAATTATAAACAAAAATAATTAAGCTCTTAACATAAAAAAAATGTATTTTTGAGTTTTATAATATAATCGAAGAGACATTTTACTTTACGGAAAGGAAAATAACATGATAAGGCTTAATTCAACCGTGCCGCTGAAGTTAGCTGTAACCTCTTGCCGCGCGAATCCCGAACACATATATTTTGCATTCTTATTCAAAAGCATATTATTGAACAAAAAGCGGCTTTATAATTGATTTATTATAGTGATTTTCGAGCAATGTTGTGTTTTATGCATCAGTGTATGAAAATATCTTATTGATATGTGGCAGATTAAGTGAGATATCAAAGAGCGCTTTAATGCTATATAACTCAATATCTAATAGATATTTTGGCTTAGAAATACTATCTCGTACACAGAAGGATTCACTTTAGCTACTGTGAAAATTTCTAGTGATTCTATGCAGCAGTTTTATCGGAAAATAATCTTAAAATTCATGAAATCTAAATTTATACTAAAATTTGGGGACTTTTATGTATTTTTTACTAATATTCTAAAACATAAACTATCCATTATTTCAATTTTTTGCGATGTCACAGAAAACATTACAGGCAATAGATTAAATTAAAAATTAAAAGATTCCGCCCAGAACTTTTGATTCTATGCCTGCTTAAACTGCGGGCTCAATACTTTTGAAACGGATAGTAGTAAAATGTAGAACATAGATATTTCTTAATAAAAACTATCACCGCGTTATATCTTGTGTTCTCTGTCTTTTATGAAAGTATTAATATTGACAGCAGAAATTTAAAAATGGGTGGTATGCGGCAATTATACTTATAGGATTTAAAACGAATTTAAATAGTAGTTTATTAAGTTTAATTTTATATTTATTAAATATTATAATGAATTGAAAAGTGACTTATTGTAATAAAAATGCTTATAGATAGATAGGTCCAGATATATTAAATAGATATATAGATGTTTAATAGGTAAAAAATCTCAATAATCTGACTTATACTTTTACTCTTGACTGATGTTAATGTTGCAAATGCCAGCCTAATTTTTATTATTTTTCTCTTAGAATTCATTGCTCTTGTAAAGGCCTGTAAATAGTGAGCAGGCGAAATTTGAGCATATATCGTGATATAAAATTTTTATTAATGTAGTCTTCCACTTGTGGCATTCGGCGAGTTACGAATGTTCCTTCTGAACGAAATATTCATCTGAGGACTGGCAAATATTGCAGTTTTTTTATACGAAAAACTGACGAAAATGAGCGGCGGAAAAATGTACGTTGAGTATATAAGAAACATTTATATTCAATTAACCAAGATAGTGGAAAAGTAAACAAAAAAAAGGTATCATATAATTGTCAACCCAGATTAACTAATCTCACACGCTCATAATATTTTACCATATGTTATTAAAAATCTTTGTCAGATTGTCAGAATTATTTGCTTCAGATAGAGTGTTTTTTTTTCGCTAAAATTCTGTGGTCATGGAATATCACTAAACTGCTCAGTGTCAACTATCAACATATTGTATTTCATATATATCAACATATTCACTACTGCCTTTAGTAGAAGAAAATATCTTTTTCTCAAATTTTATTCTTAAATCCAACAAGATAATTAATCCAACAATATATAAGTGTTAGTGTTAACTAGTGCTAAAAAGACAACTAATGTAAACTGACTGTCAATGATTGTAAAATATATCGCTAAACCAAACAACACATAATAATAAGTTGTTTAGAAAAACACTTAATATTAAATTCTAATTATCTCGAAAACTATTAAAGATACACTCTCCATTCATTAGATAGATAGTTTTGGTTTGTATTTTACCTGTACGAGATTAAAACGTCTTGAAACTTTTTCATCGCCCAGTTAATTAGAGACTTAGTGGATAGTCAAGATTAAATCTCTAGATAAACATCTAGATTAACAGTATACAGTCTACAGTTCAAAGACTATTCAATAACATAGAGCCTTTCAATTCAGTCAATAATTATTGATTATTGACTTTATTACGTATTATATTGTTAATTATAATAACATAAAATTATTTAAATTCGAAATTCAACAAGGATAAAAAAACATTTTTAAATTGGCATTTTTCGCCATTGCACATATTTTTCTCTCAAAATATATGCATTTAATTATATATCTATATAATTAACATATATTATAATTGTATATATATACAATTACATACTGTTAAATATGCACGTATAAAACGTATTTATAGTTGTTTGCTATGTGCGTATGGTATTGGCACATCATCCAGCAAAATGAACAAGTAGTAAACCCGGGTAAATTAACGTATATGTCTAAAATATCTTGAATAGGGGGTTCTATGGTAGCAAGGTAGTATATTTAGTCTCTTTCTATTTCTAGATAAGTAGATACCATATCCATCACTTTTTATTCGCCTCGAATTATCGCTAGTCATTCGAAAAAGTCCACTAATCAATAGCACGTTCGAATTCTCTCTATGTTTCGTATTGAGTATGCGCATAGCTCTAAAAAATGAATTCGGCTACAAAATGTTCGCCGTGTGCCGCAAGTGTACACGTAAAAATGGCACTTGACGAACATTCTTAACGAATGTTTCTCAGGTGTTTAATTGTTTTATTTTTTTTACAATAATAGGACTGGCCAAAATGTTAAACCAAGAAGCCGATCGGAGTCGACGTAACACTTATTATTATTACTAAGTAACACTTGCTTTCGTATCACACCATTTCCGTTAAATAACCTTTTAATTATAATATAAAGATTATTCATTGATTATTTATTAACTATTCTACTGTTCACAGAAGTAAGAATTACAAGCAAATTTTAGTTAAGATCAATCTTTTCCATTTCAAAATTGCCAATACATTTGCGACATTCACTGAAATCTGAAATTTCAAAATAGTCTTTGAACGAGAAAACTTGATGAAACACAGCTAATTACTATTAGGGTCCGCATCTGCTTTGCGAGTTTACCTGCTAGCTAGTGCTCAATAAATCAAAGCTTGCAAATAAATACTCCTAATCCACGGTCTTATTCTCTCTCACTTTGACTTAGTCTGTTTCTCATAATTCTTTTTCTTTTTTCTAGGCGTTAGCTCTTTTATAACTGTGCACCTGCTGTGGTTACTTTTTGTAAAAAAATTATGGCAGTATGCTAGAAAACTCGTAGACTCGTATGCTAGCAGCGAGCAAACAAAGAGAGAAGTGTAAGACAAAGTACATAAGAGGAAGTGAGACATACTGCCTAGAAATAAAAAGCAATAAATTACACCAAAAAAAAAATATCCATATCTTTTTGTATTGAAAAGAATAGCAGCAAATATAGAAAAATTTTAAGTAAAAAATAAATTTTAAATAATAGTAAAACTATGTGTTTTTTTTGTCTAGAATGTTGTAAAAGACAAAAGATAGAAATGCTAATGGTAATGATAACAATGATACGGTTAATTTTCACATTAAAAATTCTTAAGAGAATTGTTTATTGAGTTTGTTGAGTTGAATTGTTATTGAGAAACATTTTTTTTTTTGTAAATTGTTAAAGGTATTAATTGAGAGATATTATCCCATGGCATAAAAATTGTTATTATTTCTAAAAATGTCAATTCTCTTTTTACTTTATTTCTCTCTATAGATATTTCTCTTTTCAATACAAGCGATAGACGTTTTTTTTTTATTTATTTCTTTTCTATATTAGTCATTATGTTTTCTACGTCTTCATTAAATCTTTCTGTACCACTTCGCTTATGTACGATAACCTATACTTCTGTCTCACACCATGCGAATTTTTTCTGTCTCACTTCCACTTATGTACTTTGTCCTACACTTCTCTCTTTGTTTGCTCGCTGCTAGCATACGAGTATACGAGTTTTCTAGTATACTGTCATAATTTTTTTATTACAAAAAGTAACCACACCAAGTGCACAGTTAAAAAATAGCTAATGCCTAGAAAAAAGGAAATGGAATATGAGAAACAGACTAAATCAAAGTGAGAGAAAATAAGACCGTGAATTAGGAGTATTTATTTTCAATTTTTGGTTTATTGAGCACTAGCTAGTTGGTCAACTCGCAAGAGAGATGCGGACCCTTAATATCTTTATATAAATAAAATTCTAACCGATGTCCAATGACACACATGATGATGCCTCTTTTCAGTGCGACGGAAAGTAGATGGTTGGGGGTCTGGTATTTTGCTCGGACTCGACACACAAACAAAAACAGTTCACGATTATGAGCAGAGCTGTTTCGGCCATCATCACATTATACTACAAGTCATTATTTTTATTACATTTTCTTCATCGTCATATATAATAAATTATTGAAGTATTATTCATAGTAAAAGTACTAACGTGTTGCCGTAATTACATGATTCATGCTTAAATGTTATAAAAAAATATTAGTTAATTAACTAATTAGTTAATTAGTTAAATGGGTTAGGAACCCAACCAACTAACAACCAAACCAAACAGACGCGTTATAAATCAGAATTATTTTTAAGGCAATGGTAAATTTGATTTGGTTATGAGTTCTGCCTTAAAAATAATTCTGATTTATAACGGGCAGCTTGGTTCGACCGTAATTAATTTTAGTATTACAGAGAATTCTCATTGATAACGGATTATTTGGTTTTATTGTGAGTTCTGTCTTATAGAGACTTTTAATTAATAATTCAACTCGGACGAAAACGAAAAAAAATGTTGCGACGTCGCCAATTTTCTTTTTTTTTTTTCATTTTACGTTAAAATTGTAAAATTTATGTATGATTATTGGAATAATTTCGAGTACTCCTAGTATTCAGCTCGGGAAGTCACCCCGGACGAAGTCTGGTTGATGCACTAGTATTTAATAAATTTTACTTAGCTTTTTATTTTCTATCAGGATTATTCCGGATTTTCTATCCTGTTAAAATTACTTTTTATTTTTCTGCACTCGGCCATTCAATATTCGTATCTTTTACAAAGATACAAGCAACTTTTTAGTAACAATAAAGCAACAAAATGAACAAATCAGAAATTGAGGTTCAAAGCGAAATCACCAAAAAGAAAAAAAGGTACTCTTTGAAAAAGATATAAGTATCAAAACGGCCTTCAGAGTGCAGAAAAAAAAATTATAACTAACTTTTATAGAATTATAATTAGTCCAATAAAAAGTTAAGTAATATTAACTTATACTATCCAATATAAAAAATTAATACGTATTTAATAAAGTGATAATCGTTGGTCATATACAGTAAAATTCAGATTTTCAACATGCTTTGCAAAAATTTCACCTTTCAGGTTTTGTCTAAACATTCGGTGAATGTGGAAGGTGGAAAATTCTCAGGAATGATTCAAACAAAACAATTACTGGAAAAAGTTTATAAAAGGTAGCACATGTTTTATTTCATGGTATCATGCGAGAATTAAAGCTCACACACTGATAGCCTACATTCTCAATACATACATGAGAGGGTGTAATTATGGTACTTAATGTGGAAGGCTGAAGTTCTACTGTGTCCAGTTTCCAAAAATTTATAACGGATAATTAAATTTTTCCTTTAATTACGAGTGGACAGTCTTCGGGGAAATGTGATCCGTAAATAGACTGAATAAAACACACTTATACTTACACTAGTTTATTTACAAGTAATAACTAAAAAACTTCAATAGTTCAGGTACATAGAACTGACAAATAGTCAAATACGATATAACAAAATTAAGTTATTATGAATTTATAATTAAATAGCTAAAAGTGAAAATTTACACATTAGCATGTTTAAGTTAGGAGTTAAGAGAGTTAAGTGTGAATATTGATTTCGTCTTAATACGATAAGAGTTGATATTTAACTATCAAGGTGTTGTGGTTATCACTGGAGTTCAAATTCTCTGATTTCTAGCCTTCATTCTCCTGGGGTTATTCGAAGAATACAAATTATTCATTTTAATAGTCCACTTAAATTTACAATTAAATGAAAATGAAAATTCAGTTTAATAATAAAAAAAAACAAAGAAAAGAAACTTCAACAAGGTAGATGTCAGCTACTTTGGGAACCAACGAATTGTAGAGAGCTGGATCGTGATCACCGGCTGAGTGTCGCAATCACGGGTATAGAACAATACTTAAAAATGTTGGTATTAAAGCGACCTCCAGCTCCCAAATACGCGTTCCAAGGCCGGCTGGAGAGACACTACTGCTCTAGTCGTGGAACTCTGCTACAACCCAGGTTCCAGAAATAATTAAAATGAATAATTAAAAATAATTAACAAAGAAATAAATAAAAATAAACAGGCACTCGTTTGTGATTAGTGGGCTATATGAAGATAGCCAGGTGAGTGACAATAAATGGATTAAAAAAAACGTTATATGTAAAAAAGCATAGGTTGGCAAATAGTTGTTGGCTGTTGCTGTTAATACTTAATTGTTATTGTGGCGTGCAGCTTGCAGTCTCCACTCATCCTTGGGACACCATTGGACTCCCAGGACCAAAATCGGGCACAAAATCTCCAGTTTGGGCACTGTATCTGGCAGCTATCTCAGCCCATCGATAGCAATAACTGAGAGCGGATTACAGAATCCCCGTTTCGGGTGTTGCGACTCATCGCAACGGTAACCGCTCCCAGGATCTTCTGTTTGGACCAGAAGTTAAGACGACTTCCAGACTTTTCACGGAAACAACCCACTGAACGCGACCAATAAAAAAAATACGACCAGTTTAGTTGGTAGTCTTAGCTATTCTCCCCATCATTAAAATCCAATCGATCATCATCGCTTCACTCGCACGCTGTCCCAAAAGCGTCAAAAGCGCGCAATGAGGCCAGGAGCGTATCGAGGGTTGAAAGTCACAAATAAAATAAGAATTCAAAATACGGAATTTCTATTTACAAAATCCAAACGAGCAGCAACATAAAACAATAAATTGAATTATTTCTTGCAACCGATATAAACCGACACTACCAAAAAGCAAATATTAACGTGAACTATCTCGATTTTAGTAGCTTCTTGTGTAGGGTATACGCTGCATGCACGATTTTGTTTATTACTTATCTATTTACAGCTAATGTTGCTTGAAATATCTGGAAACGACTTACTTAAATTTCAAAAGCACTTTCAGAAATCCTTCTTGCTCTACTCAAACGATAATTAAATAGATACCTGTTCACTTATAGTAGGACGTGTCTTGTATTAGGTACACGGCGTCATAAGTTAAAATTTAAGTGGAAATGCATCATCTCCAATAATGAGCAGCAGGTTCTACTAATGTACTATTACAAAATATACTATTGGTATAAATATATTTTATACAGTGATCTTAGACGTATATTTGATAAATATTATATAATAATAATTATAAGAAACCGTATCTTTGACAACAAAATATTACTCAAAATCTGTATCTTGGTTTCTAGGTCTTCAATGCCGCCAAAAAATACCCCCATCTGGACTTGCTTGTACTTCGTGGTATCTGCAATTTTCGTGCATTTTCTAATGGTGGTTCCATTTATATTTATACTACCCAACTCACCCTAATCTAGGGTAAATGGTACCTTTTAAGCACCTTAACCCACGGAGAGAGAAGGTTCAGACAGTTGTACATACTAGGATATTGAAGTAGGCGTCATTACCTCGATACCTGCATCGATAAAGCATCAGCTGTAGTGTTTATTTTTCCTTTCTTATAAACAATATCATAATCATACTCAGATAATTTCAGTCTCCATCGTAATAGTTTTGAATTTGGTTCTTTAATGGAAAATAACCACTATAATGGTTTATGGTTAGTAATCATCTTGAATTTTTTGCCAAAGAGATAAGGTCTGAAGTATGTTGTTGTCCAAAGTAATTCCTTTTCTATTGTTGAATAATTACGTTTTGCTGAGTTTAATGTTGTTGATGCGTATGCGATTGGTAAGTCTCTTCCTGTTGTTCCCTGAGAAAGAATTGCTCCTATTGCAAAATTTGAATTGAATATAAATAGTTTATTAAAATCGCGATGCTGTAATATGAGATCGTCCATGAGGATATTTTTACATTTGTTAAATGATTCTATAAAGTCTCTTGTATGTTCTACATCTCTATCTTCTTTAAACAGTTTGTGAGTGGATTTGTTAATTTTGCATAATTTTTTAAGAATTATCTACAATATTCTTGTTAGTATTAAAAATAACTTAATTTCCTTTAGATTTCTTGGAATGGGAAAGTATCTTACCGCTTGTACCTTGTTTGAATTAGGTTTAATTTCTTCTGGCATAATAGCATGCCCTAAGAATTTTACAGTTTTGTGTAAAAATTCAGATTTGACTAGTTGTAACTTTAAATTATTTTCTTTCAGTTTATTGAATACTAATTTTAAATTGGATATGAGTTCTTGAAGTGATGTTGAAGATATAATTATATCGTCCATGTAAACAAGACATATATTTTTATGTCATTGTAAGTCTTTTAATGTATTATCCCTAACTCTCTGAAAGGTTGATGGTGCATTTTTCACTTCGAATGACATTCTAAGGTATTTTTAATATCCATTTTCTACAGTAAAGGCTGTTTTTGCTATGGATTTTGCATCTCTATTTAGTCGAATTCGGATGCTAAATCCGATGTAGTGAAGTAGTTTATCAAAGATATCATTGATATTTGGTAAAGTGTATTCATCTTTTAGTGTCTTTTCGTTTACTTTTCTGTAATCAATTACTATACTTCATTTTCGTTTATTAGAAGCGTTCATTTTCTATGAAACCATCCAAACAGAGAAGGACCATAGTGATAATGGTACTCTTACAATTTCATTTTCTATAATCTTTTTTATTTATTTTTGTACTTCTTCTTTAGTATATATGGATATCATATAATTCGATCTAGTATGGATAGGGATTTTATCAGGAGTAGTAATCTTATGTTTTGTTTGATTAGAAAAGGTTAATTTGTCATCCGGTTTATGTATTATTTCAGGGTATTGCTGGATAAGATTGTTCCATTGTTGTTATTCTTCTGCCTTCAAATGGTCGGTACGAATAAGTGAGAATATATTGTCTTTATCATTTATAGGGTTAACAAATTTCGTCGGTGTTGGCATTACTATTTGCTCGATGTTATATATTTATAGTTTTTCGGACTTAATTGGTTTAGATATTTTTTCAATATCACTAGAATTAAACTGACTAATAATGCTTTCGTTTGTAAAATTAGTTATTTCTATTGTAGCATAACCGTTTTTTATTTTAATCCAGGATGATGGAATTTCAATAATTTTATTTAGTATGTAAAGCTTTAAAAGTTCAACATTATCTGGTATATTAGTAAATATTTGTTTTAATATAGTTGTATTAGCTAGTATTTCTACGTATTAAATATCAATCTATTCGCGATAATACATAGAAATGCTTATATTATCATTGTATAAGCATTGATTTACACAATCTACGTTAATGTTTAATTTCCTCATATCTGCTATTCCTAGAATTCTGTCGAGATAATCATGAAAATTAAGCAAAATGAATTCAATGGGTGTCGTTATGCCAAATTCTTCTAATAATGGAACTCGTACTTTGTTCTTTGCTCGTGTTTTGTCTATGCATGTCGCTAGTGTATGAGTAGAACTGTATATTTCTGATCGGAAGTTTGCCTCTGCAACGATTGGTCATAGTAAGGATGTAAGCTAACCTCTATCAATTAACAATTTTATAGGAAGATTAAATATTTCAATATATGACAAGAAAGTAGTTTGGAAAACACAAACTTACAAAATCAGTACTATAAATTTAAAGACAAACAAAATAAAAAGAGTACATCACAATAATAAAAAAACTTACGCTGATATAATTGAGTTCACCCAAAACGATCAACTTATGATTTATTCCAGGTGCGCTTCTTAATGTCGGCTTACAATCATCAGCTGGGATTACCGTGAGTTTTATAGGCGCCACTGGAATTCAGAGCGGACATATGATGATGCCCTTCAGAGCATAGTATTAATTATAACTGAATTAATTTAACTCAATGTTATGTATTTTACGCAGATAAAACAGTTATCAAATTGAAAAGCTAAAACCAGTAAATGGTAAAAGAGATATACAGTAAGCGTTCTACTTGCAGTTCTGGTGGTAGAGTTGATGGTAGATGTGGTGGTGGTACTTTCTTAGAGCTGATGGCAATGTATCGATGGTTTCTCCATCGATTATATTATACTATTATATAATTTGTTTTGTGGTTGGAATGCTATCCCAGTTTGTAACTAACTCCTGACATTGGTGTTGGTGGTAGTAAATTTAGTTTGGTATTCTATTAAAGGCGTTTCTTGGTTTGTCGAATACAGCTTGAAAGCTTGAGATACGATCTTTTATGGCTCGGGGTTGTAGTTGAATGTTGAAAATAACACCACCCGAAGTGGCTAAATTTTCCTTGAGCGTGACGAGCGGGGATTTTCGTTAAAAGTCGGGATGTCCTCTTAACCTTGGGTCCAGACAGAAGATCCTGAGAGCGATTACATCATTGCTAATAAGTAGATATACAGAAGGACTAGACCACGGTTTAAAAATTTTGCCACCAGAGGGCGCCACAATCGCGGAGGCCCCATTTTTATGTCATTAAGTTTCATGTGTTGTCTGATAGATGGCGCTGCATGTATATTTTCATTTTTCAATTTTTTTGTTAGACGGCGTTTATGTGGCAATTGTCACCGTCATATTTTTGCATTTTGTGTGTCAATTATCAGTGTCATATTTTTCTTTGTCAATGAAATGGCATATTTATTTTTGGAAAGTGGCGCCGAGTTTCTATGTGTTTCCCAAGGTATCTTTAGATGTAATGTTTGAAGTTTGATGTTGTGTGGATAGATGTAGGTAGCATCGGATATTGCAAGAATTCGAAAAAAGGTGAAGGCTTTTCGCGTGCTTACCACATGGATAAGTATAAAGATGCTGTCGGGGCGCAGTCATAATAGGCGTCATTACATCTATCCTCAATGTGGTAATCACACGTCGTGGTTGCAGCAGTAAAGCAGAGGAGTAAAGAAAAAGGAGAGGGAGAGAGAGAGAGAGAGAGATGATCTTTAAAATAAAATTTTTATATGTGAATAATAATCGAACCTATAAACTTTTATGGGGGTATAAGGACCTTACAACTGCACCACAAAGCCAACCGACATCCATTATGTTGGGTTGAGTATATGAATTGAATTTTGGATTATGCCGAACAATAATCTGTATTTTTAACATATAATATAAGCGATATATAAAATCGCTCGAGATTTTTAAAAGGATGTTATTTGAAAGGATTATAAGGGTGAAAAATTTTTCTGTAAATGTTATAATCTGTATTAAATCTAAATTAACAAATTTGGCCATATGCAAATGGCCATAAAATCAACTTTTATAAAATTATTATAAAATGTGATAAAGTCAATTAAATTTAGCCTATTAATTAAGGGAACGGCATGATATGTATTGATGAATATCATGTTTACCAAATCAGATTGTGTTAAGCATATAGCCTTTTCCTGTCTAGTAATTTGAATCATTTTTAATTCCTTATTATTATTACCTGTTATGATTATATTCTTACAACAAATAAAACGTAAATAGTCTAATGCCATTGTACTAAAATATATATGACGAATCCAATACATATATACGAGAAAATCTCGTATTTCGAATACATATTAGTGTTTTCTTATTTAAATGCTTCAAAACAAGAGGGCATTATGTAATTCTACAAAAGGCCTAATGTTTAGCCGAACATCAATCATTCTTTATTGTAATTAATAATAATGAAAGTTTTGTTTCATGACAAACCTACAAACAGATGTTTATCAATTTGATAAGCACTTAAAACACATTTCTCTTAAGGAATTTTAGAATGCGTTGAATAATCATCTGTATTTTTAATATAAAATCACCCCAACTTTTTAACAGGATGTTAGTTGTATTAAAGGATTATAAGGATGAAAAATGTTTCTGGAAATGTTATAATCTGTATTGTATATTTAGCAAAATATAAAATCAGACCGATTTTCTTTTAAAGATTTAAAATATTTCTTATTATAAGGAATATGATTTTTGCTGGTGGTGGTACCTGCATCAGGTATTTAAGCCGTATGCTCATAGTAATGTTATAGTATTCTACTACAAAGAATTAAATTTCTGGTTGCTTGTAATATTGTAAAATTACTAGTGTTGTTTTCAATTGAACAAGTGTGCATATAGTGATCATGGAAATTGCAATTAATTTAAGCAGTGATATAGTAAATATATTTTCAAAAGCTGTACCATTGCTACATGAAAGTTCCAGTCTAGAAAGGAGCACATGGATCAGGAAAATCAACAAAAGTATTCGAGACATCATGAAAATCATGCGCAAGAAGCAATCAGTAAGTGTTTGTAATAAGCTTTCTACTAATTTAAGTCACTTAAGAAGATTTCGTCTTACGTTAAAAAATGGTAATTACCAGACTCACACTGGTGGTAATTTGCGAGCTTCTACAAGAAGTGATAGAATAATTTGGGACTATCTAAAATCTGCATTCGACAACCGTATCCGAACAGGCATCATTTATAACTTAAGACACACAGATGCCACAGAATTTTTAAAAGATTAATTTGAACTTTTTTATAGACATGTAAACAATATATTAAAGTCAATGAATGTACTTAAAGTAAACACCTGTTTATGCGCTCAATATATCAACATCAAAGAAAATATAAACATTTTAGAATATAAGTATTTTCATACCAGAAATGACAAACTTGATAGTGGCACGGATTTAGTAAACTGGTTTCAAAATACCGTCATTGACAAAAAAATACATAAAAATGGTGAATTTCAAGAACGTGATATTGGTTGGGCCCTGAAGGCAACAGTTAATTTACAAATTAATATAAATAAATATGAATTCGGTCTTGCTACTTCATCCTATATTAAATTACCTAAAGAAATTTCTAATAAAAAGGCGTGTCTTAAAATGAAAAATATTGACAGTTCATGTTTTTATTGGAACGTTATTGCAGGGCTTTATCCTGCTATTAATCATTCAGATAAAATTTCATCGTATCCACATTATTTAAATGTATTAAGAACAGATGGCTTACAATTACCAATGTCAATAGTTCAAATAAGTATATTTGAAAAACTTAATAACATTTCAGTAAATGTTTATGCGTTAGAGTTACATGAAAACACTGACAAATAAAAAAATATATAACAGTACCTTGCAGAATAACGGACACCAAGTTAGGAAAACATGAATTTAATGTACATACAAAATAAATATTATCCTAAAATAAATGATTGCTCTCCCTTATCCGATGATAACACGGAAGATGAGAAGCTTAAGTATCGCTATTACATAAAAAATATGTCTAGGCTCATATCAAAGCAGATTAATAAACGTAAAATTTTTGTTTGCGATAAATGCCTTAATTATTTTCTAACTCAGGAAAAACTAAACAATCATCTCATTTTATGCGAACAATTAAAATTCTGTAAAATATCTTTTCCAAGTTATGATTACTTAGTTCATAGAGAACAAAAATATTGTATATAAGCAAAAAGCCCCTTTCGTAATTTATTTAGATTTTTAATGTGTCCTAGAGAAAATAGATATTTCACGCAATAATAGTCAAATTTGTTATCAACAGCATACGCCATTTAGTGTAGGCTATTATGTAAAATATGCTTATGATCAATCAGTTTGCTACTACCACTTTTATCGAGGAGAAAATTGTGTAGGATGGATAGTAAATCGGTTAGAGTTATTAACAAACAAGTTTGAACAAAAGATTAAATCATCTGTATCAATGTCCAGCGGACTAGATGTTGAAGCAGCAAAAGATTGTCACATTTGTGAGAAACCGTTTTTAATTAATGATAAAATTGCCAAAGATCACAATCATTATAATGACCACATACGTGGTCTAGCTCATGCAGCCTGTAACTTAAATTCGAAAAAATTATTTGTAGTACCACTAATTTGCCATAACCTTCCAAATTATGATAGTAATTTCCTAGTTAAAGAAACATGTAAAATGGGAACCATTTCTTTATTACCAATAAGTAAAGAAAAATACATTTCATTTACTCAGCATTATCCTAATAGTATTGTTCGATATGGTTTCATAGATTCTTCCAGGCTTTTAAACACTTCACTGTCTGAATTAGTATCCACCCTAAAAATAAATGAATTAAATATTCTAAAACATGAATTCCGAAATTTAGATGCGGAATCTTTTAAACTGCTATCTAGGACAGCTGTTTTTGCTATGATTATGTAGATAATTTAAGTAAACTAAATGAAACGGAACTACCAGCTAAAGAATTATTTTATAATAAGCTGACTAAATCACATGTAAGTAATTTTGATAAACCGATTTTGATCATGCAAAAGTAATTTGGAAAAGAGTCAATATTAATAATTTAGGCGAATATAGTGACTTATACTTGAAAACCGAGGTTTTCTTGCTGGCTGATGTATTTGAAAATATTAGAAGTAAGTGTATAAATACTTATGGTTTAGAGCCGGCTATACCCACGTAGCGTATGGTTTCTACCATACGCTACGTGGGTATGCTTGGGATTGCATGTTCAAAATAACAAAGTGTGAACTTAGGCTTCTCAAAGACATAGATCAACTTTTATTTATAGAAAAAGTATAAGAGGAGGTATTTCCATGTGTTCTAATAGATACTCCGCGGCAAACAACAAATACATGAAGAATTTTGACATTACAAAGCCATCTAAATATTCATTGTAATTAGATGCCAATAACCTATATGGTTGGGCCATGTCTCGGTATCTACCTTACGATAATATTGCTTGGCGAAATAATGTAAATAAGGTAGATATTATAAATGTTCCTGATGATTCCGATAGTGGTTATATTCTCGAGGTAGACTTAGAATATCCAATGTCGCTGCATGACAAACATAAATATCTGCCGTTCTGTGCAGATCATGAACGACCACCAGGTTATAAATCTGTTAAATTACTGAATACAGTTACTAATTAAAAAAATTATATTATGCATTACCGAAATTTAAAACAAGCCTTGCAGAATGGTCTGGTCTTGACTAAAATTCATAAAATATTACAATTTAGCCAAGCACCATGGCTCCAACCATATATAGATTTAAATACTAAATACCGAGAACAAGCTAAAACAGATTTTGAGAAAAATTTGTTCAAATTAATGAACAATGCCGTATTCGGAAAAACAATGGAAAACATTAGGAAACATAGTATATCAAGATGGCGCGAAAATGGGAAGGCCGTTATGGTGCTAAAAATCTAATATCGAGCCCATTATTCCATAGCCATAAAATATTTGATGAAAGATTAGTGGCTATAGAGCTAAACAAATCACGTATAGTGTTTAACAAACCGGTTTATATAGGAATGTGTATTCTAGACATATCTAAAATGTATGACTTTCATTATAATTTTATATTAAAAGAGATTTCACCAAATGAAAATTGCAAATTAATGTACATGGATAGAGATAGCTTCATATATGAAATCATATCTGATGATGCATATTTAGATATTATTAAAACGCATATACAAAAATTCAATGCAAGTAACTATGCTGTAGATAATCAATACGGTATACCATTAAAAAACAAAAAAGTTTTAGGTCTGTTCAAGGGTGAAGCAGCTGGCAATATTATTACCAATTTTATAGGATTAAGATAAAAAATGTACACATATAAAATAGATTGCTTGAATAAATGAATAAAAAAAATTAAGGGGGTGAAATACAACATAGCATAAAATGAAATAGATTATAATGATTATTATGAATGTTTAATGCTATCTAAAGAAAATGTTATAAAGCAGCGTTCCATACGTTCTTATAACCATAATTTATTTAGTGTAGAGGAAATTAAACTAGCTCTTCATTCATCTGATGATAATTGTTATTTGCTTGAAAAGAGTACAGAATCGCTTCCTTGGGGTCATTTTTTTGTAGTAGAACACTTTGAAATAATTATAAATGTATTTTAGGAATATGCACGTATAGACTATCTCATTTTCTTTTTAAATCTAAAATTATTTATGAGAAAAACTACTTTTACTTAAACCACTTGTATGTTTAAAATAGATGAGAATAATGATATGCTTGTGTCGTTTGCTATACTTAAAATCGCTATGCAATGTATGTTACCAACTAAACTGGCACTTTTCAAGTTCAAACAAGTACAGACCTTTTGATAGACGGATAAGCAAGTACGTAGGTATAACTTACAACTAATTCCGTAAAATAATTTTTTTTTTTTATGATAAACTGATATAAAAATATAATAAATACAAAAACAGTTAAATATATTGATTTAAAACCATTTATTCACATATGGTACAGTTAATCTTATGGGTATGTAGTAGCCCCTTTCGTAATGGAAGTACAAGTAAGTCCAATTACATCACAATCATCACCATCTTCATCTGTACGGTGTCCCAAAAAAGGCTTCAAATATTCTGACAATTTTTCTCCTGGTGGCTCTAATTGATTACTCAATATCTTTGTAAAATAATCATGGAATTTGAGTGGATACTTAATGCTGTCAATTATACCTTTTAATTCTAAAATTTCATTAATCGTTACCATGATTTCTTCTTTTACCAATAAATTTAAAAGCACACTTTAAAAATAATGTTGACGTTACTGCCACCACGTAATAGATTATCGATAAGATTGAATCGAGTCCCTGTATTGATGAAACAGATGAAATAAATATTGGGGCGAGGAATCTGTCTAAACTCTCCCAGTCACTATCTTTAAATTCAGCATTTTGGTTTATAATTCAAATTTTGTATTTTTTTGAATTATTTGGAATGGTTGTAAACAAAACCGAGTCTGTAGCTTTTTCCATCTTACTCCAATTAGAAGGGCAACTATCATTAGTTGAATTGAAACAAATATAAACTTGTTCTGCATTTTTCGGATTAATTACATATATTACATTATTAAAAATTGTAACTAAATAAAGGAAAGTAAATCCAATCATGATCGTCTGATTTAGACTACTTGAATAAATCGAAAATCTACTAAGTATAAAACAATTTCTTAAACTACACATATACAACTTATCATTTAGACGTTACATACATTTTGGAATATCACGATTAATATTAGGTACACAAATTACTTAAAGTTTCAATATTTATAATTTTGGGTAGAAGAGATGTTGATGATGATCCGATTCTATTACATTCGCTGAGTAATGTTTGTAAAAAGTCTTTCTTTTGATGTCCTTTAACATACACTATATCAAATCCATATAATTTCTTTATTATTAAATGTATATCATTGTATCTTATATGTCCTGATTCATACAATAGTCCATGAACATTATGAATTGCATAATTTAAATTTTTTTTTCAGAAATGGTTAATGTTGAATAAGGTTTAGGCTCTTGAAATACATAGTGACTATACTGCGATCCATGCATAATAGTCATTTCTTTAATATGGAATGCTCGTTCACCTTCATAATTATTTAAGACAAAGCCTTGCATGTCAACAATAGCAATTTTCATGGCTAATTAATTTCTTTAACTATTTTACTGAAAAGTAAATATTCTATCACACACTCGTGAATAATGATACAGTATGCTTTAGTGTCGGAAGCAAAACCTTGATGTGACTCTATTTCGAGCTTAAGGTCAACTGTTGAAGATTTTATAGACTCATCTCTTCTTGAACAATCAATTACAAACAACGCATGTGTAAAAAAATTATCGTAGCTTAGCAAGACTTGTTTGCATTCTAACAGAGATTGGTTCATATAACTTCGATAAAAATCTGAATAATTACAGTATATATCAAGTAACTATATATAGTTACTTGAAGCAAAATTTATATTTGACCTTTCAAATGGATAATAGTCTCCATTTAAAAGCAGCCTTTTGCTAGAAATATTAGTATGATCAAATAAAGTATTATCACTTGTCATCCGATCTTTTCGGTTTTGCTGAAAAGCAGCAATGACATACCGAGGACATTCTACATTAGTGGTAGTTTTCACATTCCATATCTCTTTGTAGATCCTATATTCAGAGAAGGTAATTCATGATTACTCCATTTTCTGAATGGAATTAATATTGGTCGATCATGCTTTATTTTCAACTCAATATTGTCAATTGGAATTTCTCCTATTGTTGTATTGTTACTAGTTGACCTAGCATTGTTATCATTACGAGAACGTACTAAACGTAAAGTATGTTATCCACACATCATTGTTTTATAATCGCTGAATACACCAAATAAATGATATAGTGGTATTCGCAAACAAAATTCCTCTTTGGCACCTGTTGATAATTTATTTGGAAAGTTCCAACTTCCTATAATTAAATTTTTTGCATCTTCTTCAGTATAACATAAGTATCCACGAATAAGACTAACAATTCCCGGATCTTTAACATGCTCCACTCCTACACCATTCAATTCATACGTTACTGAATCAAATAAAGATGGCCCTGCATTATTAACTAGGCACACAGTTCCATCTCCTTTTGCCTTTTTCAATTTTCCTTTAATTACCAAATCAGATTCGGCCATTAATAGCCAAACATCATTTCTATTTATTGTTATTTCAATTACATCACTATTAGAAAATGACTTAATATAGGGAAGATATGTTCGATATTCCATATGTGTTATAGAATCATCATTCAATGGAGATTTATACAGGTTTAAAATTTGATCTGACGGCATATCCAATCGATTTCTATAAAGTTGTGTTTAACTTTGACAATTTACCCCCCAACTTTCTAGCTGAACGGCGTTTTTTAACTGAATGTGTTTGCTTTAAATGACTCTTTTTATACGATTTATTAACATTCTTATTACTATCACTATTAATTATTAAAACCATCTTTTTTCGTTCTAACCGATCGAAAATAGCTTCCCCTCGAAAATTTACAAAATTTACACAATTACAAATTCTGATCTAGTATTTTTAGTGAAATGATAGATATCTCTTTTCCTACTACTGGTAAATAAATCAAGTTTCGTGGAATTTCGTCTATAGAAAATCCAGGATTGGACATGATGGGAAATTCGTATAACGTATGTGACGGTTTGTTGTTATAGTATGCACCACTTGTTATATTACTATCCACGTGAATCGTTCGGACTTTTACAATATTTACAGGATGATCAGATGAATGAACTATTCCAGCGAATATTATAGACATAACTAACACTAGACTGTACTATGGCTTGATATAATATAGAAACTCAATAGATAAATGACCACAATTATTAGAACTCAATTTTTGGAATCGACTTCTATTGTAGATTATATTACTTGATTCACCGAAATATTTTACAAGTTCTATTGGTGGTTTTAAATTACCGAAACTATCGAAATAATTGATAGTATTACCTTACTTTTTATACGCCACCCAATGAGTGCCTGTATTGGCCTTCAAATCTAAATTAACAATACCACTTTCATTATAACGTATATATTTGGGTAATGTATCACACATAAAGACACCTCTAAAATATGGCAATTTCAGTTTATTTATACAATTTAATATTTCATAATCATAAAGAGCTCTGTCAGGTAGATTGTCAGGTCAATTTCAACATTGTTGCATTATTACCATTTATTTTCTATTTTATATCTATTATATTGTTAGCTACAGTAGACGCTCCACCAGCTAGGGCACCCATTGCTCCCAATGTAAATAAAGGCAATATTGGTAAAAATCCTCCAGATTTATGCTCAAATAAAAATAACGCGTGGCAAACGGTTATTTTTTCGGTCCTCTGCATTAATAATAAATCGGGCTGCTTTTAATCCTTCTAAGCTTGATTTTCGTAAATTTTTATGATTCTTATATTTTCTTAACGCTTTCGATGTAGGATCGATCACTTGTGTTTTGAATGAAAGCCCCATTCCCATTTTTCTTTTAGCTTTCATTGTATCTACAACTAGCCAAGATGCAGCTTGTTCACTAAAGTTGGAATCTTTTGATATCACTCGTCCCCAAGCACGATCTTCTAATTCTTTGTCCGCCTTATGCCTATCAGATAATGCAGAACTTGAGTTGTATGCGAGGTCGTGCTGCTTGCAAGCTGCACCTCTGTAGTGAATAGGTTTCATATTACTAAAACGCATCAGCAAAATGAATTCATTTACATAGTCACTTCGTTTTCATCTCCATAATAGTTATAAAAATGCGTTTAGTAAGACAAGATCTTAAACTTGGCATCGAGAATTTGGACTTTGATGATTCGACATCTAAAACATATATACACAGTGAATTACTACCAAATTATTTTCGCGGAATTTTCTCTGGTCCAAGCGGGTATGGCAAAACAAATTCGCTCTTAGCTTTATTTGATCGAAATGGATTAAAATTTTCTAATATCTATCTTTATTCAAAATCTCCTTATCAGCCTAAATATAAATTAGTGGAAAATGTAATGCAGCAAGTTAAAGAAATAAAATATTTCCCATGAATAGATAGTGAATTAGTTATTGATCTTGATGAAGCTAACGAAAACTCTGTATTTATATTCGACGATGTTTCATGTGATAAGCAGGATAAAATTAGGACATATTTTTCAATAGGACGACACAAATCTATAAACGTAGCATATTTATGTCAAACTTATTCCTAAATCTCTAAACAATTAATAAGAGACTATTGTAATGTGATTGTACTTTTTAAACAAGATGATATCAACTTAAAACATATTTTTGATGAACATGTCACACCAGGTATATCGTACAATTATTTTAAAAATATGGGTCAAAAATGTTGGAATAGTAATAAATTTAAACCATTAGTAATTGTAAAAGAATTCGAATTAAATAATGGTCGATATCGATGTGGCTTTGATGTATATATAAAGATTCCTGAATAGTTTTATTTTCAAAAAAAACTGGTAGTTAAGTCGGACAGTGCCCGCAAAAGAAAAATTTTAGAATTAGCTAATGATGTCCGAAAAAAATGTTTAGTCTTAAAATTGGGACGTTCTAATGAAGATGGTACATTGAACCGAATTTTTACACCTGTTACTGATCAGTTAAAAAAACTAGCAGCAGACTATGTGGTTGTTAAAAATAAATCGTCTGAAATAAATGGAAACGAAATGAAAAACGTAAAGAAAATTGAAAAAGAAGTAGAAGTAGATCTGAAGTAGATCAAATTGGCAAGATAGATGAAGAAGTAGAAGAGGAGGGCGAGGAGGAGGAAGAAATGGAACAAGAAGACGAGCTGGATGATGATGAAGTAGATGAAAGCGACGATACAATTACTAATGTAGATACACCGCAATTAGATAAATATCCACAAGTTTCTCAAGAACCTATAAAGGACTATTTTCAGCATTCTCCTAATATTGACATTACCCATTCTCCAAGATGTAACGCTATCACTAATACATGGACCTTGGGTCCTAATAAAATGGAATTTGATAAAACTACTGGCCATGTAATAATAGGTAGAGAACTATATACAGGTAGCAAGTGACTTTATAATTTATTATTTTATAAAGATCCTAAAAATTATACTAGCAAAAACCTTGAGGAATTTGATCGCATATTAGATGACACTAATCTATACAGAAAGGGTCACTCTTCTCAAGGCAGAATAGCTGGAGTCAGGAAAGCAAGGTGGAAACTATAATATGGTCTATAATTCCAAGCCAATAGAATATGTTTATTGGGATGATGTTAATGAACTAGTTGATAGATTACGATTGCTATTCGCATAGAAATCGTAGGCAGGTAATTCTTCTCATAGTAACGAGATTGCGTCAATTATTGAAGAATTAAAAAAAGCAAAAGTTATATATTAATATATTACCAGTCATAAATATTATTATTTAGTTAAACAACGGTGATGAGTACAGATAAATTTGGACGTTCGTCCGATCAATATTCACATTATCAGATTTCTTCCTCGCCTACTTTCTGATCATTATTTTCATTCACATATAATGGTGATTTAGATATTGGAGGTTTAAAAATATGTAACGTTAATTTACCCACTCAAGATGATGACGTTGCTAATAAAATATACGTGGATGGTTCATGTGGACCAATAATGAATTTGTATTTAATGCTACAGCAAGATGTGGCTAAAAGTGAAGAAAATAATAGACAGCGACTAATAGATATATCTAATAGAATTAATGATTTAATCAATACTTTTGAGACAAAAATTATAGAATTATCGGCATTATTTGATAGCAGTAGAGCTGAGTCTAATAACACGATTGAAGATATATTTAAAACATTAGATAAGGTTCAGATGGATGTATTTAATAATCGCGACAAGATAGAAGATCTTAACTATTCCAAAGCTGATAAACAAGCAGGAACAACACGTCTAAACTGAAGGTAATTTGCTAAGATTCTAGACACCTGTTATTTAATATTTAAAGTGTTAAAGCGTTAAATGGCATCGAAAGAAAAAAATCAAGTAGTTAATGAACTACATAAACCAGTAAGATGGAATTTTCAGAGGAGACATACACTTATTAAAGGGTTAGGCGATTTATGGCAAGCAGGTCTGGTTCAAATTCAAATATGCAAAAGAAAATAACCAGTTTAAATATTTTCTGCTTGTTATTGATTGTTTTTCTAAATATATTTGGACCGAACCGCTAAAAAATAAATCTGGTGATTCGGTGGTGGAAGCGTTTTTTAAAATAGTAACTACCTCAAAGCGTAGCCCTAAAAATTTACAAACTGATCAAATCAATGAATTCTACAATCGTCATTTTCAAGATTTGCTTAAGCAATACAAAATTAATGACTATTCAACATATTCGCGAATGAAAGCAGCCATTGCTGAACGAACAATTCGTGCTATAAAAGAACGACTGTATAAATATTTCAGTTTAAATGCAAATGCACAAGTGGATTTTAATTTTACCAGTTATTGTCAAAAATTATTATGAAGCGAAACATAGTACAATTAAAATGTAGTCATGTGATGTTATTGGTGAGACAATTGAGAAAAAGTTGTTGGATACAATCTATAACCATACGAAAATCTTTCCAGGGTCGAAATTAAATGTTGGCGATATGGTATGTATCAGTAAAGCAAAGCATGTTGTCGATAAAGAGTACACACCTAACTGGACGTCCGAACTATTTAAAATTATCAAAATCAAATACACTAATCCTGTGACATATTTATTGGAAGATTTAAATAAACGGCCAATAAGAGGATCTTTCCATATTTATGAATTGCAGAAGACAAAGCAACCAGATATCTATTTAGTCGAAAAAGTGCTGAAGAAAAAAGGCAACATGGTATATGTAAAATGGCTTGGTTTTGATAATTCTCATAATAGCTGGATTTATATGAAATGTCTCTGCAAAAATTATATAAACATGATGCCTTCAGAAAATAAATACGTTTTAACTGCTGACCAAATTGATAAAGATCTGTTTGAACTATTAGACAAGTTTGAACATGAAATTAGTGAAAAAATTGAAGCAAAACCTTTATTATTAAATAAAAGATTTTCTACAATAAGTGTTAATATATTAATTGATGTTGGATTAAATATGTCCATGGACTTTAGGCCTTTTATAAAGTTAAATAATACCCTCGAATTGGAAGAATTTGAATGGCCAACACTTACGTCAAATATGTATTGGATTCGTCATATATATTTTAGTACAATGGAATTAGACTATTTAGGTTTTATTTGTTGTAAGAATATAATCATAACAGGTAATAATAATGAGGAATTAAGAATAATTCAAATTCCTAGACAGGAAAAGACTATATGCTTAACAGAATCTGATTTGGTTAACATAATATTCATCAATACATATCATGTGGTTCCCTTAATTAATAGGCTAAATTTAATTGACTTTAACACTTTTTATAATAATTTTATAAAAGCTTTTATGGAATTGTTTTCAGAATTAATTTAATCAGTAAATGTAGAAAGTATAATAGATGAATATTGTAATTTAGTACTTGTTTAGCGGAGATATTGTTTGAAAGAATGTATGTTAATATATAAAGAAAAAATATTTGTTGACTTATATAATTGAAAATTTATTATATTAGCAATAATATACATATTGTAATATATATTTTTAAAATATAAATCGTTTTATTTTCTTTTAACTATTTTAAATATATATTAGCATGTTAAAAACTGGGAAATCTGGAAAAGTAATTATTGACTTTAGAGGAAAAAATCATAAAGATAATTTTAATTTTTTAACGTTTTGTAATACCTGAATTAACTGAGAGCCACTTCAAACACCGGAGTCGAATTTAAATTATTAGCTGCAGTTAATTTTTTAAAAACTATGCTGAACTTGCCCGGCAAAAAATTGTGCAAATTTTTCTTGAAAATTTCCGTTACTCGTAGGGGCAGAAACAGAATCTTATTATCTGGAAGATCCACTTGTACCGCTTCTCCATAATGGCTGTTTGAAATTTTAATTCCCATAATTGCACATTTCTGGTTTGGTACTAAATCTTGTAATTTTACTCACTCTTTTCGAACGTATTTAGCAGAATTATTCAAAGCGTCTAAATCCGTCTATATATATATATAAGTATAATATATAAAGATAAGAAGAATAAGATAATAATATAGTTACTTACATTTTAATTTCTTTCTTGGCCCTCTAACAAACACTAAAGAACAAATTCAGAATTATGTAGTTGAAATGAATACTTTAACATTACTATGGGCATACGGTTTAAATACCTGATGCAGGTATCACCACCACCACCACCAAAATTATAATCCCTTTAATAAGAAATCCTTTAAATCTTTAAAAGAAAATCGGTTTGATTTTATATTTTGCTAAATATACAATACAGATTATAACATTCCTAGAAACATTTTTCATCCTTATAATCCTTTAATACAACTAACATCCTGTTAAAGAGTTGGGGTGATTTTATATTAAAAATACAGATTATTATTCCACGCATTCTAAGATTCCTTAGGAGAAATGCGTTGTAAGTGCTGATCAAATTGATAAACATCTGTTTGTAGGTTTGTCATGAAGCAAAACCTTTATTATCATTAAATACAATAAAGAATGATTGATGTTCGGTTAAACATTAGACCTTTTATAAAATTAAATAATGTCCTCAAATTGGAAGAATTTGAATTGGAAACACTGATTTTAAATATGTAGTGGATTCGTCATATATATTTTAGTACAATGGAATTAGACTATTTACGTTTTATTTGTTGTAAGAATATAATCATAACAGGTAATAATAATGAGGAATTAAGAATAATTCAAATTCCTAGACAGGAAAAGACTATATGGTTAACAGAATCTGATTTGGTAAACATGATATTCATCAATACATATCATG
Organism: Platypus cylindrus; assembly: GCA_949748235.1. NCBI lineage: Eukaryota > Metazoa > Arthropoda > Insecta > Coleoptera > Curculionidae > Platypus > Platypus cylindrus. The sequence continues at coordinate 45,206,085 of OX456488.1, read as the reverse complement.
TCGTTCCCTTAATTAATAGGCTAAATTTAATTGACTTTATCACATTTTATACAAATTTTATAGCCATTTGCATATGGCTAAATATGTTAATCTAGATTTAATACAGATTATAACATTTATAGAATAATTTTTCACCCTTATAATCCTTTCAAATAACATCCTGTTAAAGATCTCGGGCGATTTTATATTTTAAAATAAAAATACAGATTATTGTTCGGCACAACCCAAAATTCAATTTATGTACTCAACCCAACATACTGGATGTCGATTGGCTTAGTGGTGCAGTGGTAAGGTCCTTATACCCCCATAAAAGTTTATAGGTTCGATTCCTATTCACATCTAAAAATTTTATTATAGATGTCCGCGCCACCTAGCGCGATTTGAACCCGTGGTCTAGTTCTGCTGTTGTATATCTACTCTAATAAATGACACACCCAGTCGAAGATTTGGTATTTCGCTCTCAGATATTGTCGTCAGTTGGCAACAACTATTCCAAAGGCGCTGCCCATTTCTGGTGATTTTCTGCTTGAGAGTCCTGGGGAGTTCGTGACGGACAGTGAAAGCTGCCCACTGGACGATTGATTGGCGATACCATCAGTCACCGTCACGAAGTCTAACAGCAGAGCAAACAAGTATTTTCCATCTTTTTTATTTATAACTGTTTAGGCCTTTTCTCGTATTTTATTTATTTCACCCTTGCTCGCCCTGGGTGATTATTATCACGAGTGAGCTCATCTGATACATTAGGTGCATTCTATCAACCCGTTCCACAGATCGTGGTGTTTTGGTCTAATAATTTGATAAGTTACCAGTCGCGCATGTTCTCAGTAAGTGCTTCTGCACAGTTTGGCTCTATTGTCAACAGAAAACAATGCTCACTGCCACCTCTGTTCTCATATGTTTCTGTAATTAAGTCCCTCATATCGTATTAACACTTTTTAAATCTACTTGGGAAACATAAGCCGGCCAGGAGTGTTGTCTACCGTCCTGACAATCACATGTTTATTGACAGGTCTATCTGTAGTCGCCCGTTTGAACTCGATAATCGATAACGTAAGTCGACCAGAGCAATCGATGTTAAATTTAGTTTTCTTTACATGTACATTGTAGGCAACTACACATGCATTAATCGTATATGAATACCGATTTATTCGTTTCACTCAGTAGCGTGTTGTTGCATTCGGTTTTTAAACACACTGTATGTGTTGATTTGGTGATTTCTGTATAATATATTAAATTGTCTATTTCGCAACTGTTTTGCTAAAATTGTTAATTTCTTAATGGTACTATTTGACATACAATGGAATTTTCTATTTTTCATCCGCCATTGGTCATGTGATCTGCGTCTTTAGATTTTCATACATCAAAACCCTAGCAAACGACACTCCTCCAGATACTTTCAGCGTGAGAACACGCATCTTTTTAGAGCCAGGTGACGCTAGTTCAATTCTTGGTTCAGTCGAACAAAAGAAGTTCTTTTCTCGATTACGATTTTCTTAGGGCTTCGGCCACAATAATTTGATTAAGACTAAAACACTATGTTTCAGTTATACAGTGAGTCGTAATAACTTTCGCGATTTCCAGCGAAATTTGCTTTTCTCTTTTAACTCAATAGTGATCAATAATTGCGTATTATCACTGCAGCTGAGAGCGCAGTTTTCATTCCAGGCAACACCGAAGATCGCGACGGCACCGGTTCACCTTGTAAGCGAACCTCACCAGTGCGCGAACTGGTTATCTCCTAATGTCATCATAGTACTGGCTTTCAAGTCAAGTGGATCGATGTAACTCGGGACTTTATTAGTTGGAACTTAATCGTAAGTGATTTACAAACTCTAATTCACTCACTTTAATCTGAATTCATCAGTGCGGTGATTTACAGCTAGTTCGCGCCACGCATTCAAATGGGATTGAGCGTGACGACTACGCTTCAAACTGACAGACGTTGTGCTCCTTTGTTTAGCCATAGCCACGTGAGTATTACTTGGCTAAGGCGATACGGTCGTCGACCACCACGTTTTCGATTACAGTTTATTAAATTGTTCAAAGATTTTAACAAAACGTGAATAGTTTTTGGTTTCTCCGGCACCCTAACAAATATGTCGAATAGCTTGTCCCTCTACAATAACTTTTTTTTGTCTCCAATTTATTGTCACTCATCTGGCTATCATCCTACAGCTTGCTAACCAGAACAAGTTTATCCTACTTTGCTTATTTTTCATTTTGTAATGGTGTTATTTATTTTTATTTATTTATTTCGAGAAACCTGGATCGTAGCAGAGTTCTACGAGACAGCGGTAGAGTCCCTTCAGCCGGACTTGATATTTGTTAGGGCTGGATGGCGCCCTAATTCCATAATTATTTACACTTTTGTTAAATAAACGAACCCACAAAACACCCAGTCGGTGATCCAATCAAGCTCTGCTACAATTCATTGGTTCCTTAAGTAGCTAACAGCTGCGGTGTATCATTTCATTTTGAAATGTGAATTTTGTAAATTTAATTTTTTTGTAAATGTAAATAAAAACTTGTTGTGTTCTTTATTTTTGTAGTAACTTAGCGCGATTGCTACGGATGCTCCAGTATCAGTAGTATAACCGCTAACATCTTAGGATTGTGATACTGCTAATATTATCATATTACTACTTAGCTTCTTTGAAAGAATTGATTGAATTCCAAATATCCATATGTTTTTATATGTCTGATTATTAATTATCTTAGTTTTAAAGGAGATGGAAAATAGTACTTTAAAACAAAGAGTACTATTTTCCATCTCCTTTAAAACTAAGAGATACTATAATATCTTATTTACCTAAATTTTGTTCTTTTACATAACTTGTGTACTGTTCTGTCATTAAAATGGCTGCAAGCAATGTTATAGTAGGCTTACGAGAATAATTAATTCTACTATACAAAGTACTCTTCTAAAAACTGCACTCGTGTAACTTCGGCTATACAATTTTGATGAAAATAACTGAAACAAACTTGAAGATCTTCGGAAACATTCTGTTATCTTCAAAATAAAATTAGACTTGATGTCACGCCAGTGTTATATAATTTTTTAATGATTACTGTTTTCAGTGCCTCACCGATTGCGTCCGCGGATAGTAGATGGATGGGGGTATTGCGCTCTGACTCGACACACCCAGGTTCAAAATACGGTTCACGTTTACGAGCAGAACTGTTTCGGCCATCATCGCATTATACTACAAGTTATTATTTTTATTATGTTTCCTTCATGTTCATATACTATATATTATTGAAGTATTATTCATAGTAGAAGTATTACAGCGTGGCCTCAATTAAATGTTTCATGATTCAATGTTGTAAACAAATAGCAATTAATTGGTAAACAACCTATCCAACTAGCCACCAAACCAAACAGGCCCACCATAAATCACGTGGTAATTAGATAAGAAATTATTATTTTAATGAAATAAAAATTTGCGACGATGCCAATTTTCCATTTTACTAATTTTAGGTTAAGATTGTAAAATTCACTTATGGTTAGTGGAAATTAGATAAGAGATTATGAATTTAAAGGCAAACAATCTTGCGACGTTACCAATTTAATTTTTTATTTCAATTTTACTTTGAAATTGTAAAATTCACTTATGGTTAGTGATAATTAGACAAGAAATTATAAATTCAACTTCGCGTGGTGTTCTCTGTTTATGAACTAACGAGGGTCTGGTAGGGTATTACATGTAATTATTAACCAATTATTATAATGCTTTGTAATTCCCATTACCTAGGTTATAGAGTATTAGACTAAAATATAGTCTTCCATAGAAGAAACTTTTGATATATTAGATGTAATCAGTACAATTCCCACTTTTATATTAACGGCTATTTGCGCAGTGCTTATCCGGTATAAGTTCGAGTACTCATGGTATTCAGCCTGTTAAGTTACCCCAGACGAAGTCGGGTTTATACACTAGTACTTAATAAAACTAGGATTGTCCTACAATAGAATAAATAATGCTGTCAACATTATTAATAAAGTCTATATAAATTCAGGCTGCAACATTCCTATACACAATTTAATCAGAAACAAATTTGGTAGAGTCCGATTGTTACAATTGATAAAATTTATTGACGGATTCACTTAAATTAAAGTTGGTTCAACTTAGATCAACGTTAAGTATTGTAAATTCATTTAATTTTCGTTATAAAGGATTCACTGCAAACCGTGAGAATAGTGATTTCCACTTTTGTTAAGTTATAAATCCCGTAAGAATCATTAAGTTAAGTAGGTTTAAATATGTATAATTTTTAATATTGGATAATGTAATTAAAATGTTACTTATATATTTTGTAACGCCCATCTGTCGGTTCAACCATTTCTTCGAATAATTCGGCTTCTTGCTCGGCGCCACCCTTTGATTCGGATGCCTTGCGGCTGCCTCACAACTCCAAAGGGAAACTTAGGGAAAAAGCCTGTATGAGCAGCTTTTAGACAGTGGAGAAAATAGTTTAGGGTTCAGGAAGGAGTGAAAGAAAAGCCAGAAGAAATCCTAAAAACCTCATGTTATAAAATTAAAATAAAATAAAATACAACTCTGAAAAATAATAAATTAAACATAAACATACCTGGTAGCTGGATCCAGTAAAAAAAGCGAAAAACAAACATGGCGAAATAAATAGAAAAACATAAACGTAAAAACTTAGTCTCTACCACTGGACCTCAACATAATTACCTAATGTTAACGGCAGCAGGCACCACCACATGAACACAGAAACGGAATATTTCGCGGCTACCGGTATTTGTGTGGCACATATACCCTTTTGGCTTGCATAATTCGGAAGGCGCGTAGTGGGGAATGCTAGATGCGCATAGGGATGGTTTCTGCTACAGTACGTATTCGGTTAACCGCTAATAGATCGATAATAATTAATTTTTTTAGTTGATAATGCCTTGTCTATGTGACGCCATTAAATGACTTTCGGTAAAGACGACATGCCTGATTACAATGGCATTGTCCATTGTCTTCGGAGATTATCATAGATAATATTTTGTTTTTATATCATGAAAATCGGTTGACGCAACACTTAGAAAATGGCATTTTACATTAAGACAACAATATAGAATAAATCCATTTTATTATAATCTAAACATTAATTTCGGAGCCTAGTCATGGCCAAAAATAAATCACAGAACATAAACTAAATATTTGATACTACGGTCGTTCAGTGGCTTAATTAATATTAATAAAATAATCAATACAATATGATTGCTATTGATAATCGGTCTTATACGTAAAGTGTCTGAAATGTGAAAGGTCGGGGTAGTTTTCTTAAATACACAAATTCTTTCTTGTAAACAATAACTATAGATGGCTCTACTTCCCCTCCCAGCAAAAGTAAATTATTAAAACATTCTGAAAGTTAGTAACTTCGTTACAATTTTTATATTTATTTTTATGCCAAAAAAGCTAAGGAACATTATAGTAGGCGTATATATGTACGTCTTTAGAAGCTCGTGTTTTACGACACATAGATAATGCTTGTGAATATCTAAAGAAGTCAGCATTCAAATACCCATTGAAATATCTTATGATATTTATTGTACATATTATTATAAATATAATTATAAATATAACTATAAATATTATTATATATGTTTATCATACATTGAACTTGAAAAATTCTAATTGAATTTCCGATGAATGACATCATTCTTCACTGGGAGAGAAATTGAAGAAAACATATCGTCGTCTAAATTATTTTTGAATTTATTTCCAAATATAGTTAACCATCCCCAAGGGCAAGCAATAAAATGGAATGGTGATATTTTCGGCATAGTCATTAGTAGTAATATAACTTTCAATAATTTAGATATTCAAGAAATAGCAAGTTTCAGCTTCTTTGATTTCCAAAACTACATTTTAGTTTTTTCTTTTTTCAGAATCAAACGTCGACACTGAGATAATGAGGCTTACCAATAATAAAAGCAGGTGGACAATATCCACCATACAATTTATATTAGTTATTTGGATGGTAGTTTTAAATGAAGGTGAGACATAATCAGTCATACTGAATACAAGAACAGTTACATAAACTTGTAGAGGAGGTACTATCGATATCTTCAACTTATAAAATATGAGCTTCTTATGCCAAATGTCTAAATTCTAGAAACCAAGGTTCTATTACATATATATTAATCAAAGTAAAGGAAAGTTGATAATTGTTCGTCAGTCAGCTCTTTGTCACATATCCGTTTATCATCATTAAGAAGAGCATTCCGACTAGCTACCCATTTTAATTTATTATTATGATTGCTCTGCATACTATCTTCTTTTTGTAAAGAAACTTTTCCTCGACTCCTTCCAGTACCGCCACGATAAAGTGCCGGGACCACCCACCCCCACAGCCATAACCTTAACCCTCGATCGGGCTTACAAAAATATAACCAGCTCATACCTATTCTAAACTCATCTAAAAAATTAAAATTTCAAAGAGAGAATACACTAAAATAAAATTAAAGTACTACCTACGCATAATTTGATATATACACACATATCGTGTGTATATGTATATACATGTATATATATATATATATATATATTACATCACTACTTTGTTGCAGTCAATTTAAGTTAAAACACCATTTTTGGTGTTTACCAAAACCTATTATTCGAACATTGCATCGCCAAGTCACTTACCACTCATATTTTTTTCATACCCACCCATCATAGCATGCCATCTTTGTTCATCCGTCGAACCACTCTACCAACAGTCACTATATTTAGCGCTTCACCACACCCTTCTTCAGTCATTCTTCGATATTTTTCATACGATTCATATTCAAACAATGCGTGTCCGAGTCATCCAAAAAGCTCAGCAGTCTAGACAGACCTCATCCACTCTTCTACAAAATCCCTTTAGGTACTTCCCAAAGGTACCATTGCCACTCAATGCTTTGGGGGTGGCATAGCAATTTACACTGCCTCCCCACATTTTACACCACTTCCGTACATCCATAACAAGGAGCAGTGTCCCTCTGCCTTCGCATCTCAGCTGTCACTCATCATACATCATCTCGCTTATCTCCTTATTCTTCCTCACACCCGTCACTCCCATTCACAGGTCCCTTTTCCAGTCTAACGGGATGAGATCAGCAATGGTCTGCTGAGATTCTTGACCACTATCCTATAACCACATATCACTGCAATCGTCAAACACCTATTCACTCCCTTGGTCATTCTCTCATACTTATCAAACCTCAAGGCTCGTCTTTATACAGAAGCCGCGTACAACACTGCCGATCTGATACTGCTGCACACCAGCCTAATTCGAATTTTACTTGGCCTACCCACACGACGTATTACGCGCATTAGCACATTTGCCATCTCCCGTTCCTTTGTTTTTTCCGCAGCCACTTTAAGATTTGCTGCAAATTAGCCCAAGACACTCTATCCTGGAGAGCCACCGTGTCTAGTGCCCATGCAATCACTTCTAGGTCATCAGTATATGCTATTAACCTAGCACCATCTGCCCAATCTATCCGTAGTACCTAGTCATAGTAAACATTCTATAAAAGCGGTTCCAGCACCGAGTCCTGCAGAATGCCTCTAGTTACAGGCATTGTCTACCAAATGTATCAATCACTACTCTAGGCCTTTAGATTTTATGTAAAAATATCTGTCAGATAGTCAACTACCACGTCGTCCTCCATTATCTCCACAATCTGCCTACACGGCATCTTGTTAAACACATTTCTTACGACCAAGAGAGCCATAGAGACAGCTAGCACTGGATCGACTTTTTTCTCAGACGCCTTAATGAATCTTTGCACACTTTTTATCGCATTCACTGTAGACCTACCTTTAATAAGACCATACTGATTTTCCTAGGCAAGTCCCCGCTCGGCATACTATTGTAATTACGAAAAGTTAATTACATTAAATTAAATTATTCATTACATGTGAAGATAAAAATAATCACCCATATGTTATTACAGAATCTACTGACAAACTTGTGTTATTATATTGTTTAAGAAGCATCATCGTTAAAATCAATGGTAATAAAAGTGCCACATTCAATAAAATCTGGAGATACAGTTACATTAACTTGCGAATACGATTTGGAAAACGTAGCATTGTATTCGGTGAGGTGGTATTGGAATAATGAAGAATTTTACCGGTTTATTCCGAAGGAGTCTCCACCCTACAAAACATTCCCTGTTAAACTATTAAATGTCGATGTAAGTATGAGAAAAAGTTAGTTAAATATTTGCGTTAATTTTTGTGCTGGTTTTATTATATGCTTTTTAGTAATGCGAACAAACAAGCATGTTAATTAAAAAGAAAAAGCGCGTCGAAATAGTAAATACAAGTACATCACATGGCTACATTTTAATTGTACTATGTTTTGCTTCATAATAATTTTTGACAATAACTGGTAAAATTGAAATCCACTTGTGCGTTTGCATTTAAACTGAAATATTTATCTAGTCGTTCTTTTATAGTACGAATTGTTCGTTCAGCAATGGCTGCTTTCATTCGCGAATATGTTGAATAGTCATTAATTTTGTATTGTTTAAGCAAATCTTGAAAATGACGATTGTAGAATTCATTGATTTGATCAGTTTGTAAATTTTTAGGGCTACGCTTTGAGGTAGTTACTATTTTAAAAAACGCTTCCACCACCGAATCACTAGATTTATTTTTTAGCGGTTCGGTCCAAATATATTTAGAAAAACAATAAATAACAAGCAGAAAATATTTAAACTGGTTATTTTCTTTTGCATATGTATCCATTTGAGCCAGACCTGCTTGCCATAAATCGTCTAACCCTTTAATAATTTTATGTCTCCTCTGAAAATTCCATCTTATTGGTTTATGTAGTTCATTAACTACTTGATTTTTTTCTTTCGATGCCATTTAACGCGTTAATATATAACTTTTGCTTTTTTTAATTCTTCAATAATTGACGCAATCTCATTACTATGAAAAGAATTACCTGCTTGTTGTGATGCGAATAGCAATCGTAATCTATCAACTAGTTCATTAACATCATCCCAATAAACATATTCTATTGGCTTGGAATTATAGACCATATTATAGTTTCCACCTTGCTTTCCTGACTCCAACTATTCTGCCTTGAGAAGAGTAACCCTTTCTGTATAGATTAGTGTCATCTAATATGCGATCAAATTCCTCAAGGTTTTTACTAGTATAATTTTTAGGATCTTTATAAAATAATAAATTATAAAGTCCCTTGCTACCTGTATATAGTTCTCTACCTATTATTACATGGCCAGTAGTTTTATCAAATTCAATTTTATTAGGACCCAAGGTCCATGTATTAGTGATAGCGTTACATCTTGGAGAATGGGTAATGTCAATATTAGGAGAATGCTGAAAATAGTCCTTTATAGGTTCTTGAGGAACTTGTGGATATTTATCTAATTGCGGTGTATCTACATTAGTAATTGTATCGTCGCTTTACTCTACTCTTTACCGACTCCATGCTTTGCTTTACTGATGCCTACCATATCGCCAACATTTAATTTCGATCCTGGAAATACTTTCATACGGTTATAGGTTGTATCCAACAATTTTTTCTCAATTACCTCACCAACTACATCACATGGTTTCATTTTAATGGTACTATGTTTTGCTTCATTATAATATGTGACAATAACTGTAAAAATTGAAATCGACTAGTGCGTGCCATTTAAACTGAAACATTTATATAGTCGTGCTTTTATGGTACGAATTGTTCGATCAGAAATGGCTGCTTTCATTCGGGAATATGTATTTATAAAAACAATCAATAACAAGCAGAAAATATTTAAACTGATTATTTTCTTTTGCATATGTATCTATTTTAGCAAGATCTGCTTGCCATAAACCGTCTAAGGCTTTAATAATTCTGCCTCTCTTCTGAAAATTCCATCTTACTGGTTTATGTAATTCATTAACAACTTGATTTTTTTCTTTCGATGTCATTTAACGCTTTAACACTTTAAATATTAAATAACAGGTGTCTAGAATCTTAGCAAACTACCTTCAGTCTAGACGTGTTGTTCCTGGTTTTTTATCAGCTTTGAAATAATTATGAGTTTCTATCTTATTATTAATATATCTATCTATTATTAAATCCATCCAACTGAACCTTATCTAATGTTTTTATGATATGTTCAATCGGGTTATTAAACTGAGCTCTATTACTATCATACAATGTCGAGAATTCTGTAATTTTTGCTTCAAAAGTATTGATTACATCATTAATTCTATTAGATATGTAAAATATATCTAATATAATATATTGTAATTAATATATTAATTATATTATATTACTAAAGCCTACACCAGAAATGGTAGACAGGCTTTACGATATATATATATTATATTACTATATTAATTATATTACTAATAATATAAATTACTATTAATCGCTGTCTATTATTGTCTTCACTTTAAGCCACGTCTTGCTGTAGCATTAAATATAAATCATCATTGACCCACATGAACCATCCACATATATTTTATTAGCAACGTCATTATCTTGAATCGGTAAATTAGTTTTTAAACCTCCAACATCTAAATCACCATTATATCTGAATGAAAATAATGATGAAGTAGACGAAGGCGAAATCTTGTAATGTAAATATTTATCGGACGAACGTCCCCAACTTATCTATACTAATTACCGTTGTTTAACTAATTAATAATACTTATGCATGCTAACATATTACTATGCAACTTTTGCTTCTTTAATTGTTCAATAATTGACGCAATCTCTTTACTATGAGAAGTATTACCTGCTTGCTGCGATGCGAATAGCAATCGTAATCTATCGACTAATCCATTAAAATTATCCCAATAAACATATTCTATTGGCTTTAAATTATAGAAGAATTATAGAATTTTAAGATTATATATCACGTCCAATCCTGGATTTTCAATAGACGAAATTCCACGAAACTTGGTTTATTTGCCAGTAGTAGGAAAAGAGATATCTTCCATTTCGCTGAAAATACTAGATCAGAATTTTAATCTTGTAAATTTTCGAGGAAAAGAAATTTTCGTTCGGTTAGAATTAAAAAAAGATGGTTTTAATAATTAATAGTGATAGTAATATATATATATATATATATGTCTATATGACTTATACCATCAACTGGTGTCGGCTTGAGCTCTTCTCGTTATCCTCCTATTCGTCACTTCCTATGCATCTCTCCCACTCCTTCCTGTTGCAAGCAATTTTTCTTGCGTCATTCAGCCTCATTCCTCTTTCTCTTATTGCTTTTTCAATTCCCTCATCCCATGTAATTTCTGGTCTTCCCCGTTTCGCTCTTCTTCCCTCCCTTGCCTGCCAAACTCTCTTTACTTGCCTCTCTTCACTCATTCTTACCAGATGTCCCCACCATCCCAACTGCCTTCTGTGGATGAACTCCACCACTGGCTCTATCTCCAACTCTTCTCTTATTGCGCTACTCCTTATTTTATCTCTTTTCGTTACCCCTTTTACTCTTCTCAAGACTTTCATTTCCACAGCTTGTACCCTACTTATGCCTTTTTGCTCCATTTTCCACGTTTTACATCCGAATGTTAAAATCGGTCTTATTATGGTCTTGTATACATTTATTTTTGTTTTCCTTGTGATTTCCTTGTTCTCCACTATTGCTCTATTTATTCTATAATATGCATTCATTGCTTTATTCACCCGCTCCGTAATTTCATTTTCCTGTTTACCCCCGCTACTGATCTGCACTCCTAGGTACTTACAACAATCGACCTGTTCTATTCTCGTCTCTTCTATCTTAATTTCTAACTTCTGTTTCTCTCCTATTACCATCACCTTTGTCTTTTCCTTGCACATCTCCATCTCGTATTTTTTAAGCACTTCGTCCCATTTGCTCAATTTTCTCTGCAAACTCTTTTCATTCTCATAGTGATAGTAATAAGAATGTTAATAAATCGTATAAATACGGTAACTACAAGCAAACCAATTCAATTAAAAAAACGCCGTTCAGTTGGAAAGTTGGGGGGTAAATTGTCAAAGTTAAATACAACCATTTTTGAAATCGATCGGATATGCTGTCAGATCAAATTTTAAACCTGTATCAATCTCCATTGAATGATGATTCTATAACGCATATGGAATATCGAACATATCTTCCCTATATTAAATAATTTTCTAACAGTGATATAATTGAAATAATAATATTTCAATTATATATAATTTATATATATAATTATATATAAATTATTGTTATTATATAACAATTTTCACCAACATTCTATTGCATAGTACTTACAATTATTTTGTTTTTAAAACAAAAACTTCTTCACTTATGTCTAGTTAAAAAAATGTACTTTTCGTAATCTTGCTAACAAATCAGATAGCAAATTACAATTACACAAACAGTTCTTTAATATTACGTCTATTGGGGCAAAGCAAATCAAGACAATACCTGCATACCACTAATATTTGGTGTAATTATTACGATAAATTAGTAATAAACTTCAACTTACCAAGTTAGATGGTATGGCTTACCACCCCGCTACCGCCCGCAATTAATAATTCATAACATCACATATACAAATATCCACAGCACTAGACAATGAATACTACATTAGACAATGCAAATCACACTTAACCTTACAATAAAAGTACAATATCCAGAGTAGTAATACACTACAACATATCACACTATCAATTCATTAGTAATTTATTAGTTATTTACAAATTGTGTTCAATATGACTAGCATTTTTTTCACTGCTATGCTGAGCCCGATATATAAAAGATTCATGGACTCTTGTGAATAGTTCTGCAGCTTTTTCACGAATTATTCTTTTAAGTTTAAAAATTCGTGCATGAAGTGCATCTTCAGTACAAAGGACTTTTGTATACCAGATATTTCCTGTAATCTCATTAATAAAAATTTAAGGCCTTTAAATTAGGGGATCTAGGTGGTCATGTAATACGTCTTCCACGGTTTATTCACCTATTTGGAAAGTTTTCATTCGAAAACGATCTAACATGAAGAGTAAAAATGAGGTGGAGCTCCGTCATTGGTAGAACACGTATCATCACGTAATATTAATGGAACATCTTCAAATAGTTCCCATAAATTGTTTCTTAAATATTCCAAATACGTTTCTCAAGTTAAACGAAAAGGTAAAACAAAAGGACCGATCGAATAATTCCCCACAATGACGGCCCATATATTAATTCCTAACTTAAACTGCCTTTAGAATCTACTACTTGCTGTTTCAAAGAATAAACTCGTTGTCTGTGATACGGATGTTGTCAATTTTTCCGTAATACACGTCCCACTGTGTAAACTTCGACACGTCGCGAAATTTTCCGGTTACTGGCAGACGGCTTATTAGCCAGTCCGTAGCTAAGTATGCACACACATACACCCACACACACACATACACAACTCAAAAGAATATTTCCCAAAGAATTTTCCGTATCTTTGTCTTTCTCATGTACATAGTATTTCAACTGTCTCTCTCTCTTTCGCTGTCGAATTAAATGGTTTGCACCACCACTACCATTCCATTGCTTCTGCTGGTAGATTGTTTCTTTCTAATTATATTTTTTCTATTTCTTTATTATTTTCAGCTCTCACTATATCATGAACCCATTTAATTCCACGAATTAATTATTGATAATTCGTTAGTGCAATGTTTTTATGGTTGCTGTTTGTTTAAAGACTGACTAATGCCAGTCAAGCCGATGCAATGTTATAAAATGAGTAGATATTGCTCCATACAGAATAGTAACACATTTTTAATAAGCAAAAAATGTCACGTATTTTTTGGTAGCTGATAAGGAGTACTTAGTACTTACATTACGATATGTACTGTATCGTACTACTGGTACTATGTTATTTATAAATTAAGTCATTAAACAAAAGCAAAAAATTGTTTTATTCATGGAGTCGTTTTCTTCACGCATTCAAATAAAAATTATTACAAATAAATTTCAAATAAGCTTTATATTCATATCAAAAATCAGTTAATAAAAAAAATAATTACTTCTTCTTTATTGCTAAAATTAAGTCACAGCTTCTCAAAGCAGAAGCGAAGCTTTTTTTATCTGAATAACGATAACATTTTGTATTGGAAATTATTATTATTATAAGTTATATATGTGTAGTTTAAGAAATTGTTTAACACTTAATAGTTGGATGTATAAGTTTTGGCCTCAATAAAAATAATTATATAAATATGCATACGAAACAGTTGATTTTCGATTTATTCAAGTTGTCTAAATCAGATCACCATGATTAGATTTACTTTTCTTTTTTTAGTGACAATTTTTAATAATATAATATATGTGATTAATCCTAAAAATGCAAAACAAGTTTATATTTGTTTCAATTCAACAAATGATAGTTGACCTTCTAATTGTAGTAAGATGGAAACAGCTACAGACTCGGTTTTGTTTGCAACCATTCCAAATAATTCAAAAAAATACAAAATTTGAATTATAAACCAAAATGCTGAATTTAAAGATAGTGAGTGGGAGAGTTTAGAGCGATTCCCCGTCCCAATATTTATTTTATCTGTTTCATCAATACAGATATTGTCGATACTCAATCGTGTGATGGCAGTAACGACAATATTATTTTTAAAGTGTGCTTTTAAATTTATTGGTAAAAGATGATGACGATTAATCAAATTTTAGAACTAAAAGATGTAATTAACAGCATTGAGTATCCACTAAAATTCCATGAGTATCTTATAAAGATATTGAGTAATCAATTAGAGCTACCAGAAAAATAGTATCAGAATATTTGAAGCCTTGTTGGGGAAATCGTACAGATAAAAATAATGATGGATGTGATGTAATTAATGGACTTCTACATACACATAGGATTAACTGTACCATATGTGAAGAAATTATTTGAAATCGATATATTTGAATGTTTTTGCATTTAGTATATTTTTATAACAGTTTATAATAAAAAATCAAAATTATATTACAAAATTAGATATTTCAAGTTATACCTACCTACCTGCTTACCTTCGTCTATCAACAGGTCTGAACTTGTTTGAACTTGGAAAGTGTCAGCTTAGTTGATAGCATACATTGTATAGCGATTTTAAGTATAACAAACGACACAGCCACATCATAATTCCCATTTATTTAAAACATGCAGGTAGGTTAAGTAAAAGTAATTTTACACATAAGCAATTTTAAATATAAAAAGACAATGAGAAAGTATATATATACATAATATATACCTATTCTTAAAATACATTACCAATTATTTATTTCAAAGTATTTTATTACAAAAGAATAAATTTATAGCTGTTTAGTAATACTACACACAATACTAGCATACATTTGAGATACAAATTATATACGTATCATTACTATTGTCGTTAATTTGATTAAATTTTATAGTGATCCCAAGGAAGCATGTCTGTAATGTTTTCAAGCAAATAACGATTATCATCAAATGAATGAAGAGCTAGTTTAATTTCCTCTACACTAAATAAATTATGGTTATAAGAACGTATGGAACGCTGCTTTATAACATTTTCTTTAGATAGCATTAAACATTCATAATAATCATTATAATCTATTTCATTTTATGCTATGTTGTATTTCACCCCCTTAATTTTTTTTATTCATTTATTCAAGCAATCTATTTTATAAGTGTACATTTTTTATCTTAATCCTATAAAATTGGTAATAATATTGCCAGCTGTTTCACCCTTGAACAGACCTAAAACTTTTTTGTTTTTTAATGATATACCGTATTGATTATCTACAGCATAGTTACTTGCATTGAATTTTTGTATATGCGTTTTAATAATATCTAAATATGCATCATCAGATATGATTTCATATATGAAGCTATCTCTATCCATGTACATTAACTTGCAATTTTCATTTGGTGAAATCTCTGATAATATAAAATTATAATGAAAGTCATATATAAGAGTTTTAGATATGTCTAGAGTACACATTTCTATATAAACCGGTTTGTTAAACACTATACGTGATTTGTTTAGCTCTATAGCCACTAATCTTTCATCAAATATTTAATGGCTATGGAATAATGGGCTCGATATTAGATTTTTAGCACCATAACGACCATCCCATTTTTTGACGATTTTGAAATTCCTATGTTTTCTAATGTTTTCCATTGCTTTTCCGAAAACGGCATTGTTCATTAATTTGAAAATATACAATAAGGCAATAGTGATATTTAAGCTTCTCATCTTCCGTGTTATCATCGGGTAATGGAGAGTAATCCTCTATTTTAGGATAATACTTATTTTGTATGTATAATAAATTCACATGTTTTTCTAATTTCGTGTTCGTTATTCGACAAAGTACTGTTATATAATTTTTTTGTTTTTCATTATTTCCATGTGACTCTAACACATAATCATTTACTGAAATGTTATTAAGTTTGTCAAATATACTTACTTGACCTATTGAAATTGGTAATTGTAAGCCATCTTACAAAAGTTTTTAATAAATTTAAATAATGTGGATACGATGAAATTTTATCTGAATGACTTGTAGCAGGATAGAGTCCTGCAATAACCTTCCAATAAAAACATGAATTATCATGGTTCTTTATGTTAATACACGCCTTTTTATTAGAAATTTCTTTATATAACGTATAACATATGTTATATATAAAATAGCATAAACAAGTGTTTACTTTAAGTACATTCCTTGATTTTAATATATTATTTATACGTCTCTTAAAAAGTTCAAGAGTCTTTTAAAAATTGTGTGGCATCTGTGTGCCTTATGTTATAAATGATGCCTGTTCGGATAGGGCTGTTGAATGCAGAATTAATAGCGTCCCAAATTATTCTATCACTTCTCGTACAAGCTCGCAAATTGCCACCAGTATGAGTCTGGTAATTACAATTTTTTAACATAAGACGAAATCTTTTTAATTGACTGAAATTTTTAGAAAGCTTATTACAAACACTTCGGGTTGCTACTAACGCATGATTTTCATGATGTAACGAAGGTACAGCTTTTGAAAGTATATTTATTATATCGCTGCTTAAATTAATTGCACTTTCCATGATCACAATATTCACACTTATACAATTGAAAACAACACTAGTAACTTTAAAATATTACAAGCAACTATAAATTTAAATTTTTTGTAGCAGAATACTTCAATATTACTATGAGCACCCCCAGCAAAATTATAACCCCCTTAATAAGAAATCCTTTTAATCTTTAAATCTTTAAAAGAAAATCTGTCAGATTTTATATTTTGCTAAATAAAAAATATAAATTATAACATAACATAAACATTTTTCACCCTTATAGTCCTTTAATACAACTAACATCCTGTTAATGAGTTGAGGTGATTTTATATTTTATGCTAAAATTTCAGATTGTTATTCCACGCATTCTAAAATTCCTTAAGAGAAATGTGTTTTAACTACGGATCAAATCGATATACATCTGTTTGTAGATTTGCCATGAAGCAATACCTTTATAATTATTAAATACTTTATATTATTGTAAAGATTTTTTACAATAAAGAATGATTGATGTTCGGCTAAACATTAGGCCTTTTATAAAATTAAATGTCCTTCAATTTGAAGAATTTGAGTGGGAAACAGCGATTTTAAATATGTATTGGATTCGTCATATATATTTTAGCACAATGGAATTAGACTATTTACGTTTTACTTTTGTAAGAATATAATCATAACAGCTAATAATAATGAGCAATAAAAAATGATTCAAATTACTAGACAGGAAAAACTATATGCTAAGCAGAATCTGATTTGGTTAGCATGATATTCATCAATACATATCATGTCGTTCCCTTAATTAATACGTTAAATTTAATTGACTTTAACACATTTTATAATAATTTTATACAAGCTGCTTTTATACTTTGCATATGGCTAAATATGTTAATTTAGATTTAATACAGATTATCACATTTCTAGAAAAAAATTTCGCTCTTATAATCCTTTCAAATAACATCTTGTTGAAGAATTCATGCAATTTTATATTTAATATTAAAAATACATATTATTATTCGGCAAAATCCAATTTATATACCCCACCCAAAATAATGGATGTCGGCTGGCATCGTGATGCCGTGGTAAGGTTGTTTTTTTTCACCACATGAAACTCAATGACATAAAAATGGGGCCCTATATTGTAGCGCCATCTAGTGGCAAAATTTTTAACCAGCGGTCTGGTTTGCTGTTGGATACCTACTGGCGGCATTGCCGATATCGTATCAGCCATCCACATCGCACCTGTTGATTTTTTCTCATGTTATAAATTGAAGTTGACTTCTAAACACAATTTTCGTTGCTAAATGCGATTTCAGTAGCATAGCAAAAATATTTGTTCAATAATGGTTGTTTTAATTGTGCGATTTGCAATAATCGGGCAAGTAAAGCTGGCATAAGGCTTCTGTAAGTTATTGCTTAACATTGTAACGAAATTACTAAACATTAGAATATGACAATATTATAATTTCGCTCGGAGCAAAAGTAGAGCCATCTATGGTCGCCGTTGGTAAGAAAACAAGTGTTTGTTTAAGAAAATTACCCTAAATTTCACCTATTAACTATACCACTTATACTTCACGTATAAGACCGTTCTTCTTTAACAATCATATTGTATTGATTATTTTAGTAATATTAATTAAACCAATGAATTATCGAAATAGCAAATATTAAGTTTATCTTCCTTGATATATTTCCGACCTAGAAGAGGGTCCGAAATTAATGTTTAAATTATAATACATTGCTTTATTCTTTGTTTTTGTCTTAGTGTAAAATGCCATTTTCTGAGAGTTTTGCGTCAACCGATTTTCATGAAATGAAAACAAAATATTATCTATGATTATCCCCGAAGATGATGCCATTCTAATCAAGCGTGTCGCATTTACCGAAAGTCGTTTAATTGAACCACTTAGAAAAGGCATTATTGACTATATATATATGTATCGTAAAGCCTGTCTACCATTTCTGGTGTAGGCGTGTTAGTC
Organism: Platypus cylindrus; assembly: GCA_949748235.1. Taxonomy (NCBI): domain Eukaryota; kingdom Metazoa; phylum Arthropoda; class Insecta; order Coleoptera; family Curculionidae; genus Platypus; species Platypus cylindrus. Next base: position 45,187,105 of record OX456488.1, on the reverse strand, counting down.
TTTATCTTTTTTTCTTTCTTTCTCTAGTCTTCTACGTTTTCGCTTTGCGTCACTGCGTCGCAAAACTTTCTCCATTCTTTCCTATTGTTTGCCATCCTACTAGCTTCCCTCATCATTATTCTTCTTCTTTGTAATATTTTTTCTATTATGTCATTCCAGATAGTTTCTGGTCTTCCCCTTTTTTCTTTTCTGCCCAGGTCTAGTTTCCCATACCCTTCTCACTTGTCTTTATTGTCCCATTCTTTTCAGGTGACCCCACCATCCCAACTGCCTCTTCTCTATGTATTCTTGTATCGCCTCCATTCCCAGTTCTTTTCTTATTTCTTCAATCCTGATTCTTTTTCTCTTTGTCGCTCCCTTTACTCTCCTCATGTATTTCATTTCTACCGCTTGGACTTTACTTATTTCCTTTTTATCTGTTATCCATGTCTCACATCCAAATGTCAGTATTGGTCTTATTATAGTTTTATATACGTTTATTTTTGTTTTCCTTGTTATTTCTTTTTTCCCCACAATCGTATTGCTGATACTGTAAAACACTTTCATTGCTTTTCCTACCCGGCTGTTAATTTCTTACAGAATTCACTATTTTTCCATGGACTGTATCGATCATTTTATCTAATACTTTCTCTATGTTTTTTATTCTTTTTTCCATTTCTTCCCGTGTTATCCCTTCTTGTCTTTTATTCCCCTCTTTAAATACCCAAATTTCTCTTTGTATCATTGTAATCTGTTTCATTATTTCCTCCGACACTCCGCCTATTGACTATAATATTGGTTATTATCGAAATATACGCTGTTAAATTAATACGTAATGTAACAGAAACCACCCCCTATACTCATTTAGTATCTCCCATTACGAGCCTTCCGAATTACGCGACCCGAAAAGGTCTATAAGGGGCTTTTTCTTTAGAAAAAATACAGCCCTGGTATACAGTCCCCTACAATTCCAAAGGCAAAGCGGCTAGGACCGAGTCGCTAAGACAAAACCCCTTTCCTCTTCCTCTTCTGGTTAACACACGGGTCCTCCGGCAGCCGGATGCTATCTTTTCCAGCTTTGGACTAGCAAGTGAGTTCTTCAGCAGTCACATTCTAACCTTTCCTCCTCTCTGGTTAGCAAGAAAGCTCTCCGGCAGCCAAAGAATTATGTTTGGTTGGATTGTATAGGTCGGGGGGCGTATGCCAAGCAAACACCGGTAGCCGCCAAAAATGCCGTCATGTCTACGTGTAAAGTTGTGGTGCATGCTGCCATTAATATTGGGCAATTATGAGTCCAGTGGTGGAGTAAGTTTACGTTCTTCTATTTATTTTCGCTTTTTTTTTCTTACTGGGCCCAGCTACCAGGTATGTGTATGTTTATTTTAGTATTTACAAAATTTGTATTTTATTTTAATTTATATTTATAACATGATGTTTTTAGTATTTCTACTGGTTTTTCTTTCGCTCTTTCCTAAACGTTATACTATTTTTCTCTATTGTCTAAAAGCTGCTCGTACAGATTTTCCTTCAAACTGTCCCTTTGGAGTGGTGAGGCAACCTCAAAGCGTGGCGCCTGAGCAAGAAGCCAATTTATTTGAATCAACGGATTATCGGACCGATAGGCGTTGCAACTTTCATACCCAATAACAATATAATTGAATTTATCTCGTAATTCTGTATCCAGTAATGAAAGTAAACTATATAATTTTTTGTCGAAACTACGGTTTTACTTGTATCATCATTAACGTTATATTGATATTCCTTAAAAAAGTCACAGCAGCCTTAACCGTATCATGTTTGGGTTTCCTATATCCTAATGGTAGGATTTACGAAAACCAACATGATATATGCTGTGTTACAGCATATATCATGCTGTATATATATATATATACACAGCATGTATATTCTACATATAACCCGATGTGCAGAACTATTAGACCATAACCTATATTATTTAATCAGTGTACAAATTATCATTGATCATCTAGTAAACAAAATATTATTGCAGAAATTATTAAGGTGATGTTATTAAGTGCAACATAGGGAAATCTCTAATATTGTACAAAATCACACTTTTTTTCCAACATGCCAACAGAACGGAAATATGGCCAATAGAAGACACAAAATTGGGAAAAACGCAATAAAAGCTTTCAAAAGCAAAGTATTTGGACTTAACGAGTGTTGTAGATTGTTTCAAATACCAAATCTTACCCTTAACAGAATCTCAAGGGCAAGATTAAAAGATATTCTTTTAATCTTTAAGATATATACTTTGGAGAAGAAAAATTTAACAAAAAAATTATGACTAACTTCACTGCTATTACCGCACTTGCGCAAAAATCATATGTTGCAACCGTTGCTCTCATAGAAATTCGTATCTTACCTTGCAAAGTCTCTCACCTTTCTCTCTTGCGAATAGGAAATAGGTCTATTACATCATCAGAAAAAATAGCGTTGAGTACGAGTGTGTTGTTGGTGCTTATTAATAAAACAGCCAATGCTGCGCAGCTCGCGTTTCAAATTCGTTCGCAATACAAGCGGATTTTCACACTTGTATTCAAATTTATAATATTTGATTTAATTACAATTCCTGTAGTGTAGTGTTTCCGTACTGTTATTCATGAATACCTACGCGTATTAAGCGTACTAAATTACTAATTTAAAGAGCAAACGGACGTCAAGCTAGGGTAGCATTGGGAGTGACGTGGAGTACATCAGTGAAACGATAGTTAACTAAATAAATAATTTTAATTTATATCACTTTTCAGATATCGAAGTCAGGCGAGAATACCGTAACACTTCGAAATGTAAACAGACATTTAACAGGAAATTATAAATGTGAAGTATCTGCGGACCTTCCATATTTTCATACTAGTATACTTGTAGCCCATATGACAGTAGCAGGTAACAACTATTAGTATCTTTTGATTAAGTAAAATTTGGTCGAAATCTAATGTTCAAAGAGAATTAATACGATTTGATATTAGTTCGAATATTGGCAGTAATAAATATTTTATTCATATTTGGAGCCGGATTGATAAAATAAAAAATCCATGATTTTTCGGAAAGTAGTTACAATAGGTCAAATAACAAATAATAGTTAATTCTACGGTGTAAAATTTCAGAAGATTTCCATTTAAAAGGGTTCAAAAGTAATTCGGTTTAATAATCTAATTTTGCGGTGTTCCTGTTGTCATAAGCGGAATGCATGTGTTTAGAGAGATTACTGACATCATTAAGTAACAAAATTGCGAAAATTAGTTAATGTCAGGACCAGCGTAAAGCAAGATAGGGGTCTAATAATATTACTTTCATTTCATCGACTTTGCTGAAATCATTTAATCATCTAACTCAGTGTTAGTCACTTTCATTGAATTGAACTAGCCATGTAGATTACCGCTTATTAGTCATCGATAAAATATAGTAGTATAGTGGTGCTTAACATTAATAACTTATGGAGATTCTCTCTGCTCAAGTAAGGTTTATAATTCGAAGCATATAATGACTGTTAAAAATAGCCCCTTGAATAAGTGCAATTACATTTGGGCTAACAATCTTCGATGCAGTTAAATTTAAAAATATTATCTTTTCCCAGACACTAATAAGGTAATAAGGGTGGGTATTATAAAAGCTCCGTTCAACCGTAGGTTGGCCAATCGCCGGTTGAATTTAAACCTTAGGTTGAAAAGAGTTCTGTATTATAAAGTTTTTTTATGTTGTCTTTCATCAACCGGAGGTTTTTTAATGTTGGCTACTTTGTTAGTTGAATTCTAACCAATGATAATGCAAACATTTTTTGGCGCAATAAATAAACATAACCTTATAAAATGAATAAACATTTATTTTTGTATTTGAGTCGTTTTTGATTCTCTTCATATTATTCATATTTTTTTTATGTTTAAAAATGTTTAAGAAAAGACCGGTATTTTTCAATTCAGAATTCCAGCGTCTGGTGGATATTACAATATAATGTAAGCAAAAAAATGTTATATGCAAAGAAAATTGTAAAATTTTGCTTTTGCTTCGAATATTATAAAATATATATACAATTATAGAATGCAGAATTGATATTCGGTGTAAAAATAAGCAAAATGTTATTATTTAGTTTATTTTTACGGATCTATTAAGGATAAACGGTCAAGTAAAATTGAGTAATTTGTTACTGTTTTGTTTTGTAGTAATTGTTGATTTCAATTTTACAACTGTTCAAAAATTATTTTCTCTTGAAGAAGTGTGTAATCAATAGACGAAATATAGAGCTTAAGATTTTAATCCAAGATATAAATAAAAATATACTAACACATTGAATCAAAATATCAATTTTGTTTGACCGTTTTATCTTGAATAAATCCGTAAATAAATAAATACACTCCACGGTAGACTTAAGAATAAATATTATTTAGTTGTACAAATTTCCATTGTTTAAAATTATTTGTAGATATACCGAAAATGTCGAAAAGTAAAACACAGCGCTGTGTAACGAAGAATAACGAAGATTTGTGTTTAAATTGGCACTATATTGGAAAAATATTTCAAAAACTGATCTCTAATATGACTTGTATTCTCTTAAAATTACATCTTCTCTATAGAGATAGTCTTTCAGGAGGCTCATTCATGTTGATGGCTATATTATGCAGCACGACACATGCTATTATTATGATTGATTTTACAATATTTACATCGACTCGTATGCCAAGGAACAATACTGGAAATCTTTTTTTGATAACCCAAAGAGTCTCTCAATTGAACTTCTACTTCTGTTTTGCGCCTCTTTGAATATTTGTTCATATTCCGTTTCAGGTGATAATAATGGTGTGATTAAAAACAGTTTTAATGAATAGCCTGAATCCCCTAACAAAATTCCATCTTCAAAATCCCCATTTTCAAATCTACCTTCAATCCTGCTGTTATTAAATATCGTATGATCGTGTGTTGATCCCGGCCATCTAGCTACTATATTATTAATTTTTAATTTTGGATCACCTACCATCTGAACGTTCATGGAGAAATATTTTTTTCTGTTTCGAAAATATTCGACATTGTCCCCACCTAAAGGTAAAAATAATTTTATAAAGATTATTATTGTTTGGCATGTTTCAATTGGTTGTATTTAATTTGTAATTTATGTCAATTCATGTATTTAATTATGTTACAATAATATATTGTATTATATTTCTTATTATTACTACTATTTTTTGTTATTAATAATAATACGCATTACATATTTATTTTTTTTATTTTAAAAAAATTGAAAGTAATACGCTAGTGAATACCTGGTGCAATTATTCTTATATGGGTACAATCGATGGCCCCAATTACCCTTAGAAATCGTGCAATTTGGTAAAGATCAGTTTTTGTTTTAGACATTTCAAATGGAGTTGTGGGCATTTTTATAAATTCAGGTGCTAATTTAAATTTTTTTTTAATACTTGGAAAATTGGAATGGCATTCACTGCTTTAATCAATGATGAAATCATTATTGATTATTAATCATTATCATTAATAATGATTATCAATCATTATCATCAATTATACCCCGATATTATGGATCTTCTAATGGAAGCGATTCGTTCATGTTTAGTGCTAAGTTATGTCGTATAACGCATACTATAAGTATGGATTTTGTAGACATCTTGACCCGTTGTAGTTCTCTGAATCTCAGTTAAATTTCCTATTGCCTACAGTATGCAGTTTGTCGTACTTTGGTACTGTGTAAATATTATCCCAGGTATTACCAGCTGGATTACAATCTCGTGGTATTACTAAAGTTTTTTCTGAAAAAATAAATAATAGGATCAATATAATTTCTCAATAGTACCAGTGGTATTAAAGTTACGTGTAATATGTGGTACACGTGTACAGTTATCTCCTGTAAGTTTGCAGTTTGAAATATGAACTTTAGTCAAGTTCCAACGTCATTCAATCTGAGCAGTTCTATGCGATGAGCAAAGACTTTTACATAAGTAACCATGTACTGCTTACACCTGTGAATTAATTTTAAGTAGGAAAAATATTCTGATGATCAATGTTAAATTGAAATTGTCATTATTGACAATTTCTTGAAAATGTCACACACAACACTAAAGTGGCAATGAAATAAATTTGTTTAAGCTCTTGATTCTATTATTATTATTAATCAATTTCAAGTGTTTTTTAAATATATAATACACAAAATAAATAAATATATTTTTCTAAATTGAATGTCAATAACATAAAATTAGTTTTCGATGCTTTATAGCCTATAATATACATATTACACGTAACTTTAATACCACTGGTACTATTGAGAAATTATATTGATCCTATTATTTATTTTTTCAGAAAAAACTTTAGTAATACCACGAGATTGTAATCCAGCTGGTAATACCTGGGATAATATTTACACAGTACCAAAGTACGACAAACTGCATACTGTAGGCAATAGCAAATTTAACTGAGATTCAGAGAACTACAACGGGTCAAGATGTCTACAAAATCCATACTTATAGTATGCGTTATACGACATAACTTAGCACTAAACATGAACGAATCGCTTCCATTAGAAGATCGATAATATCGGGTTATAATTGATGATAATGATTGATAATCATTATTAATGATAATGATTAATAATCAATAATGATTTCATCATTGATGAAAGCAGTGAATGCCATTCCAATTTTCCAAGTATTAAACAAAAATTTAAATTAGCACCTGAATTTATAAAAATGCCCACAACTCCATTTGAAATGTCTAAAACAAAAACTGATCTTTACCAAATTGCACGATTTCTAAGGGTAATTGGGGCCATCGATTGTACCCATATAAGAATAATTGCACCAGGTATTCACTAGCGTATTACTTTCAATTTTTTTAAAATAAAAAAAATAAATATGTAATGCGTATTATTATTAATAACAAAAAATAGTAGTAATAGTTCAACAGTGATCCTCACTGTGAACTGTGAACTTCCACATAGGAAGTGGCCTTCCAATGCAACTGCATCAGCAATGGACTAGCTTTAGGGAACAGATCTTTAGTCGTGAACAATTGAAAAGTCCTAGATTCATAGCCTCAATAGAATTCTCTCTTAATGAATACATCCTGGAAATTCACGGATTCTCCGCCGCATCTGAATGTGGTTCTGGAGCATGCGTTTATGTCCGATTACAATCATAAAATCACAGACAAATCTTTATGTTGCGTTGCTTTGTTCAAAGGCTCGCGTGGCACTTTTGTCAACTTGCACAATACCCGGATTAGAGCTGTGTGTTGCTCTAGTTACGGCTAATCTTATCGCAAAAGTTCAAAATTCCCTAGATGTAAATATTGATAATACATATTGTTGCACTGACTCGACGATAGTGTTGGGAGGGGTACTCTCTTCACCAAATCAATTCCAAATATTTGTGGCAAATCGAGTTGCACAAATTCAAGATTTAGTTAGTAGCATTTGGAGGCACGTTCCCACATAACAAAACCAAGCAGATCTCTTGTCAAGAGGTATCATGCCTACGGAAATGGGGGGCCCCACATGTGGTGGAACGACCCTGATTTTTTAAAGCTAGACCCGACTTTATGGCCAGATTCCGACCCTCCAAACGCTAATCTGCCAGAAATCAAACAATAACAAACGTTCGTAGCTATTCACCATTTCCGTTTTTTAATCACTTTGCTAGGTTCTCCAAACTTAGGCGCGTAGTTGCTTATATACATAAATTTTTTTTCAATTCTCGAACCCCTGTCTCAAATAGGCGATCTGGACCGTTAACTTTGTCGGAGTTAAGAAATTCATTGTTGTCGCTGGTAAAAGTATCTCAAATGGAAACATTTCGCGAATCGTAAATTTGTTTATCTAGTGGTGATGTAGATAAAATGCCTAATCGTATTCCAGGTTTGAATCCATTCATAGATTCTAATGGACTTATTCGCGTTGGAGGGCGTATTTGCAATTTTAACTTTTGGTATTCTAAGAAACATCCGCCATTGATTTCTGCATCACATCGTTTTACTCAGCTTCTTTTTAAAGAACGGCATTCGATTCTCATGCTCGCGGGACTTCTAATGTTTTGGCTTTTATCCGTGACGAGTTTGGCCTTCTCAAGGTATAAACTTGGCACGAAAGGTAACTCGCCTTTGCGTGCACTGCTTTAAAACTAAACCTAACATTAGTAACCCTCACATGGGAAATTTGTCAAAGAATCGTTTAGAAATTACCTTTCCATTCAGTTTTGTTGGATTGGACTAGGCCGGTCCATTTACTATTAAAAACAAACGGGACAGGGGCTCAAAAAACTATAAATGCTACCTTTGCTTATTCATGTTTTCTTATAAAGGCGATCCATCTTGAAGTAGTATATTACTTGACCTCGGAATGTTTTATTGCAGTAGTCCGACGATTTGTTTCGCGCCGTGTTTTACCACGCAATATCGTATCTGATAACGACACTTCGTTTGTTGGCGTTCACTCCGAACTGCGGGAATTAGGCAATTTTTTGAAGGATAACAACAGTACATTAACCTCTGCCGCTGCTCTCTCCAATAGTGATTGGAAATTCATTCCAGCATACTCGCCTCATTTCGGAGGTCTCTTGAAGGCCGGGGTGAAATGGCGGGCTGTGCTTCTTTTACGTTCGAGAAATTGTGTACTTTATTTTCGCAGATTGAGGCGATCTAAAATTCTCGCCCCCTCACATTCGTTTCCTCTGATTCCAATGACTTTCAACCCCGTTTCACCTACTCATTTCCTTATTGGACGAAATCTAACTGCCGTTACTAATTACGACTTAAGCAGCATTCATGAAAATCGGTTGAGCCGATTTCAACGAATTCAACAATTATATCAGCACTTTTGGAGTATATGGAAAATGGAGTACATCTCTCAGCTACAACAACGCACCAAGTGGTTAAAGCATACTCATAATATTGAACCAGGAACATTAGAATTATTGAAAAATTAATTGCTGTCCACTCTGGTTCCGACAACATAGTGCGCTATGCAACAATTGCCACAGCTCATGGTTCCACCACTCGTTGTGTTCAAGCTATGTATACTTCCGCAATTAGATAAAGACTTTTAAGTACTATTAGTGTATAATTTTTTTATATTGGATAGTTAATATATAATTTTATTTAGCTTTTTTTTGGATTTCCTATCCTGTTATATTTCTTTTTATTTCCTTTGCTTTCCTCGACGGCCGTTTCGATATTTCTATCTTCGTCAAGAGTTTTTTCGTGTATATTTTCGCTTGTGATATCAATTTTATTATGCCAATTTTTGACTTGTTATTTTGGTTCTTATGGTAGTTATGGTTACGTTTTCTATGCACCTATAATATTGTAAAAATTTTGAGCGCATACTGTTAATATATTTATGTATGTAAATATGTATATGTATTTATTTTGTTGTTCTTATTTATATTATGTTATAGTGTGATTTGCTTAAGTATTTTATGTCTCTTTTATATGTATGTTTTTCAGTGTCCAAAATTACTGTGTTATCAAAATCGAATGCGTGTTTAGTTTCTTCAATGTGGTGTATGTTAAATATTGACTTGTTTATCCAATATAAACTTTATTATAATCTAAGCATGGAATTTTATATACTACATTGCTTTTTCTATCTTTATGTATGTGATGTGATTTAATTTTTGTTTAGTAAGATTGTGTCTTGTATGTGCGACTTGTATGTTGTATTTTTCAAAAATGTGTGTTAATTGTTCCGTATTCAATTATATTTCATTTTTATTATGGTTTCATGTACGTTATATTAGTTGCATATATTAAGGTAACGTTCCTGTCATTATTCATCATTTTTCTGTACTGATAAAATTGTGCGCCGTGTCGATGTTGTGAAGAATGGGAGAGAGGGGACCAGTAGATGAGACATGTGTTTTTTTTGATTATTGTAAAAGATATTATTTTGAATATCTCAATTATTAAATGTTTAAACCAGCCATTTATTTTATTTAAATTCACACATAACATCTTAACACAATATTTGATGGCCTATTTATTATTCAACTACCACGGATTACTTACTATTGTTTGTTATTATATCTTTTTAGAACTTCCACATGACGATCCCATTATTACCTCTAGTGATAATAAAATAGGTATTGGAAAAAATATTCATGTTGAATGTTTTTCTGCCGGATCCGATCCACAAGCAAATATTACATGGTACATAAATAACAAAGAGGTAAGTAAAACTGAATATATCCAAACTTATAAGCATGTTGTACAACAGCAAATGTATAAAAATACGTCACTTGTGACGCCAGGCAACACTTGTCGTCGTTTAATTGCTTTCAGTACACATTCCACACCCATATCAATTTAATTTAAATCAAAGCTTTCTTCAGTTTACAATAATATTCTTGAAGAACGTTTTTGCTTGTATGTAAAACATTTAGAAGTAATGTCGTATAAGCGATATATGCATGTCAATAAATATATGCATGTCTTGAAAAATAACTATCTGCTTTCAATTTTCATAAGTAGTACTATTTATGTTTGATTCTTCCATTCTCGGTCGTTGCTATCAAAGAATTGCCTCAGCTTTTATTCTAATAAGGGTACATGTTATCGTGGTATACTATGTATATGTTCCTCCCATTCTACAGCTGGGAGTTATAAGATACGTCATACTCATAGATTTTACAAATAAACGGACAAAAATATGAATTGGTAAAAGCAAAAGAGAGAAGGAAAATTCATTTTGTCCACACAGAAAAATTTACAATACTGTTGTATTGTAATTTGCTTTGGTAGAGCAACACACTAGAACGGCTATATAGCCTTTTACCGTGACGCAACCTCTACCTTGAGTGGGTCCTTAGAGGATGAGTCCTGCAAAGTCAATTCCTGTAATCGAAAATGGTTTACACTGGGTGACTCGGCACAAGGGTAATTGACCCAGTGAAGGGTTATACGTTCTAGCATTGCAGCGAGAGCACCGTGTACATTGATTTATGATTCGTTTCACCGATTTCCTTAGCAAAGTATCCAGAATTTCTGCCTGATTTGTGTACAAATCAAGTTGAATCCGCCATGGAATGACGCCGAAGGCTTTTTGCTCATTGTGATCTACAACCATTACTTCGCCGCTAATTTTCTTAATCACTTGGCTATTGGCTGACACGTTGGTGGGAATTGGAGTGATCTTGATGAACTCAAATTTGTTTGTCTGTTCGGTAAGGTCTGCATGGTCAAGTCACAAATTAAAATCACACTCAAGGCAAATCCAATTTTAAAAGAATCAATTTAGAATTATAAAAACCATCATGGCTGCTTATTCTGTGCCAGATGCAGTGCCCTTCTACATATTTCATTGTTGTCGTTGCTGTTCTTTAATTTTATATTTTTTGTTGTTTATGTGGTACAGATTATTTATTTTTTAGATCGTATGACGCAAAGCAGAGTTGTTGTTGCTGTATGGGTGATGGTCAATTATCACGTATTAGCTCTATATACATTAGATAGAAATTGGGGATGGTCTTGGTAATATGGTTATTATATAATCTGAAGTTTGACCAATTATGCTGTTATGCGATGTTTGTTGCTGTTGATACTTAGTTTAGTTTCATTTTATTGTATTGTTATGGATGTTGGTACTTATTTGAACAAGTTATTGGATTTGGTTTGCGGTGTTTCTATATAGCACCGTCCTAGTAAGTCCTATGGTGTTGTGCAAATTTTTTGACTACGTGATTGTAAATAGGACTAAGGCTCTCTGTATCCGTTTTAAAATTGATGGAATTACTACTTTGGTGTATTGTAGTGGATTCCAGAGTCAGTCTTGTTCGGTAGTTAGGCACCTTTTTTAATTTTTAATGCTTTAACTTGTTAGAAGTCGAAGTCATGACCTGCAGTAATATGGTTTAAATCTATCTTATTAATTGCTCTTATTACAGTGTTGCCATCTGCGCGTTTTAACGTCGCCACCCAAACGTTGTCATCTTTTCCCAAATGTACTTCTATCACCCTTGCTAACGGCCATGAACTAAGGTGTATTTATTCTTTCAACAGCACCACGTCACCGTCTTTTGAATTCTCTGTATCTAGTGCCCATTTGTATCTACTCAGCAGTCCTAACAGGTATTCTGTACTCCATATTTTCCAAAAATCTTTTTTCATTTTCTCCATCAGCTTCCATCTCAAGTTTTTATTACCCGTTATTTGCATGTCTATAAGGTCTGGTGGCGTTACTAGGGCTCTTCCGATTAGGAAGTGTCCGGAAGTCAAAGCCATGAAGTCATTCATACCGTATGTCGGTGTCCATAACGGTCTAGAATTGAGGCTCGCTTCTATTTGGCATGGTAAAGTACTCAACTCTTCGTATGTCAAAGTGGTATCTCCCATAATTCCCGGAGCACCAATATGCGGAGCCCGTGGTGTTATGAAATGCCCCTGGATACTCTGATTATTTAGTTTATCCTGTAGTTCGGGACCAAACATAACATGTTTCATTTTCTTCTCCATTATTCTGCGGGCTCCGCTCCTACCGAGTACGAACCATTATCACTGTAAACGTGACTATATCTGCCTCCCCTCGCTGCAAATCTTCTGATAACGGCCATGAATGCATCTGTCGTTAAGTTTGTCACCGCCTCCAAGTGCATCGCTCTTGTTGCCAATCATACCAGCACTGCCACATATTCCTTATAAGGCTTGTGGCGTCGTCCATTGGTGGTTCTGATCATTGTCGACCCTGCATAAATTATTACCGTATGCGAGTATGGATCTGAGTGCGTTATCTGGGCTTCTGGCAGATTTCCCATAATTTGACTTGTGCTTGATGCCGTATATCTTCTGCACTTGACGCATTCATGAATTATTTGTCGCACCGATTTTTTGCGTTTACTATCCAAAATTTCCTTCGCACGTACACCAGTGTTGCATAGTTTCGAGCGTGGAAAGTTCTTTCATGAGCATCTCCAATGATTATTTTACATAAATGTGTTTTCTTTTTGATGATCATTGGATGCTTTTCTTCATTCCTTAAAATTGCATTTTGTAGTCGATCACCTCTTCTTAATATTCTCCTGCCATCTATATCTGGATTCAAACTAAGCAATTTGCTGCTTGCTATCACTTGTTTATGTTTTCCTAAGTGCGTTGTTGCTGCATGAAAGTGCCATAAAATACATGGCATTTTATTTACCCGCAGCGCTTGCTAAACTACCTGCAGTATGTCAATACGCGCACCATATTTGTTAAACTTGAAAACCTCCCGATTTCTTCTTGCTCGGTCACTCTTATGCTTACTTGTTTCCTCCATTGTTTCTGTTAGAAAACGATTAAATATCTCAATGCGGAGAGAAAGCGTGTGAATTTATCTATCAATTATCTCTTATCTGATAGTCTAGACCTTTTAAAATTTTTATTAATTTATTGTCATTTTTTCTCAAAAAAAAGGAGAAATTACTACCCTTTGCTGACAAAAGGGATGATTGATTGATTGACGCTTTTTATATATTTAGAAAGTCTGTATTTTTTCATTTATTTCTTTTATATGTATTGTACTACCCTTTATAAGCTTGGCAACTCACGACTTTCTTTTTTTTGAAATATACCTGCGTATTATTTCTGGGTGTTCCAACCGTTCCAAGAATAGGATAGAAGGAAGACAGTTATGATACGAGAAAAGGGCATGAGATTCTGATTGAGACAGGGATATACACAGTTCTTGTACTAATAGTAAAAACCCCTCAGAAGAGGCCCACTGTAACTCTCTAGACATCGGTGACATTCATTCCCTAATACACCAATCGCGCTCATAATATCTTTTAAATTACTATATATATATATTTATATTATATATTTATATTTATATATATATATATATTTATATTATATATTTATATTTATATATATATATATATATATATGTATCTTAAAGCCTGTCTACCATTCCTGGTGTAGGCTTGTTAGTCTTTATCTTTTTTTTTCTTCTTCCTCTAGGCCCCCGCTTTTTCGCTTCGTGTCACTGCGTCGCAAAACTTTCTCCATTCTCTCCTGTTGTTTGCCATCCTACTAGCTTCACTCATCGTTATTCCTCTTCTTTGCAATATCTTTTCTATCATGTCATTCCAAGTAGTTTCAGGTCTTCCCCTTTTTCTTTTCTGTCCAGGTCTAGCTTCCCATACTCTTCTCACTTGTCTTTCTTGTCCCATTCTTTTCAAGTGACCCCACCATCCCAACTGTCTCTTCCCTATGTATTCGTGTATCGCCTCCATTCCCAGTTCTTTTCTTATTTCTTCATTCCTGATTCTTTCTCTCTTTGTCACTCCCTTTACTCTCCTCATGTATTTCATTTCTACCGCTTGAACTTTACTTATTTCCTTTTTATCTGTTATCCATGTCTCACATCCAAATGTCAGTATTGGTCTTATTATTGTTTTATTTACGTTTATTTTTGTTTTCCTTGTTATTTCTTTTTTCCCCACAATCGTATTACTGATACTGCAAAACACTTTCATTGCTTTTCCTACCCGGCTGTTAATTTCTTCTTCTTGCTTTCCTGAACTAGATATTTCTACTCCCAAATATTTCCATTTCGTCACTTGCTCCAATTTTACCTTATCTACCATGATTTTTATCTCATGTTGTTCCCCGATCACCATTACTTTTGTTTTCTCTTTACACATTTCCATTCCGTTCTCTCTAAGTTTTTCATTCCATTTATTTATGCTTGTCTGCAACTCTTTTTCGTTAGATGCTATCACCATTATATCGTCCGCAAATGCTTCAATATTTACTTCAACTCTCTCCATATAATTCCATCCCACGTCAAGTCCTCTCGTTCTTTCTTTCGCGTTCCTTATTATTTTGTCCATATAAATATTAAACAATGTTGGACTTAGTCCTCCTCCCTGTCTTAATCCGTCTTTCTTTTTAAATTTTTTTAATTGTCTGTTTTTGACTATCACTCTATTTTAATTTTCTTCATGCATTTTTTTTATTAAGCTAATCATTTTCATGCTTATCTCTTTCTCTGCCATCATCTTCCACAATCTATCTCTTCTTACTTTATCAAATGCTTTTTTTAAATCTAAAAAACCCATACATTTTTTTTCTTTTTACTTGTTTTTCCAACTATCTGCTTAATCGTAAATATATGGTCTTGAATGCTTCTGCCTTCCATAAATCCTGACTGTGATTCGTCCAGAGTTTTTTCTCTATTAATTTTTATTCTCTCGTTTATCATCATTTCCAACACTTTCATGTTTGTATTTAATAGAGTAATTCGTCTGTAATTATTACAATCTTTCTTATCTCCTTTCTTAAAGATTGGTACTATCAGTGCATGCTGCCATTTTTTAGGTATTATTTGCTCTTTCCATATTTTGTTATATATGTCCAGCATTACCTGCCTTCCCTCTTCTCCCATATATTTTATCATTTCAGTCGTTATTGAATCACTTCTTGGTGCTTTTCCATTCTTCAGTTGTTTTATGGTCTTTTCCAATTTCTTCCATATTAAATTTCTCTTCCTCGTCTTTGCATTCCTTTCTCTCTGTATTGTCTGCTTCTCTTGTATCATTCCTCTCTATATTTTCTGACAGCAGCTCTTCAAAGTATTGCTTCCATCTTTCCATTATATCATCTTCCTGCTTTAATATTTTTCCTTCTTTGTTATTTATATATGTACCACTGTTGGTCTTTCCTTTTCTTATTGTTCTTAGTCTACTATAGAATTTTTTTTCCGCTCTGCAGCTTCGTTTTCTAATTTATTGCCGAATTCTGCCCATTCATTTCTTTTCGCCTCTAATACTAATTGCTTCACTATTTTCCTTTCCTCCTTATAAAACTGATACGTTTCTCTATTTTTTTTGTAAATATTCCTTCCATTTTTTCTTTTTTAATCTCACTCTTCTCTTGATCTCTTCTGTCCACCATGTCGTTTGTTTTATTTTCTTATTTCTTTTTATTTTTCCACACACTTCCGAGCTTATTTGTAGTATCATCTTTTTGAATTCCTCCCAACTCTCTTCCAAACTTAATGCCTTCCATTTCTCATTTCTGCTCTCGATCATCCTCTTCATTTTTTCTCTATATTGCTTTGCCACCTCTCCGTCTTTTAGTCTATACGCTTTTATTATCTCATATTCTATCTTATCTTCTTTTCTCTCTCTGTTGTCTGATTTTAGTGGTTTCTTTATTTTTGATATAACCATATAATAATCACTTCCCACTTCCGGCCCTCTTGACACTTGTACATCTACTATGTTCTTTCTATTTTCGTTTCCTGCTACTATGCAGTCTATTATTGATTTTTCATTTTTGCTGGTCATCTCTCTATTATACTTGTGTATATCCTTGTGCTTATAAGTATTTGCTATAAACATATTGTTGATTCCGCAAAACTCTATCAATATTTTTCAGTTATCATTTAGCATTGTCTCCCCATTCTGGCCCAATATTCTACTCTCTCCTGTTTTTCCCTTTCCCACTCTACTATTAAAATCTCCTGCAATGTATATTTCGCCTTTTGCTCTTTCTACCGTCTCTGTTAACATTTCCCAGAATTTCGCTTTGTTCTCCTTTTTGTCGTCTTCATTTGGTCCATACACACTTATTATCGTTTTAATGCTCTCATTATCGTCCTTCATATTTATTGTCAATATCCTCTCTGAACACGCCTCCCATTCTTCTATATTGTGTGCCCATTCCTTTTTTATCATACATGCGACTCCCTCAGCTGCTCTCTGTTTCCACTCCGCTATATATAAATACATTTCCTTTCATCATTTTTTGTAATCCTCGCCCTTTTTTTTTCGTTTCCGTTATTGTAAGTATGTCTATCTTATTTTCCAGAAACTCTTCTTCTAGTTCTATTTCTTTCCCTTTTATGCTTCGTATAGTCCATGTTGCTAATCTCCATATTTCTTCGTTTTTTTTTCTCATTGTTTTCTGCTCCTTTCCCCAATTTTTTTTCAGTTTTTTGTTTGTTTCTTCTCTTCTTCCCAGCTTCCATAATCTATCCTATTTCGATATTGTTCCTCCTTTCGTTTATATATTTGGCACTTTTTGCTGGTGGCCATGTGCTCTATATCTTTACCTTTAATTCTTGTGCAATTGGCGCATTTTATTTCATTTTTCTCACAATCTTTCTTTTCATGTCCTTCCTGTCCACATCTGTAGCATACTTCCGTTCTTGTACAGTACTTGGCTACATGCCCATAGCAGCAGCATTTATAGCAGATCGCGATCCTTACATATTCCTCTACCTGCTTTACAGTAAAATCTATCAATAATTTTCCTTTTTTGACCACGTACTTGAATATCTCCTTGTCAGCTTCTACTACCCAGTCCTCCACATATTGTTTACTGTTCCTAAAGGCATTTTTTTTACTGCTCTCATTACTGTCTTCACCTCTCTAATCGCCACTATTTTTCTTATTTCTTCATTTTCTCGTAATATTTCGTTTACTATTTCTTCTTCAGTATATCCTGTCTCACTTTTTTTTATTATAAACAACGGCTTTGTTTCTCTCATTTTCCTCACTGTCATTCCTTTTACTTCCTCCAGTTTCTTCCCTATTTGCTACTGTTGTAGCTCGTTTCTGCACTTCATCACTACCAATCCACTTTTCAATTTTTTTATTTCCTTTATACCTTCTTCACCTACTTTTTCTATAGTAAGGTTTTCTCTTATTTTTTCCATTACATTCTCCCCTTCTGCCGCTTTCACTATTATTTCTCTTATTTTTTCAGGAGTTTTCCGTCCCTGTATCTTTTTTGTACCATTTTCTTTTTTCCTTTCAGTGATCTCCGCATATGTCGTTTTGCTTCTTTCTTGGTTTATTGTACCTCCCACTGTCAATTCCAATATTTTCGTTTCTAATTCATTCACTCTGTTTTTAAATTGTTTCTCTATTTGTTTTTGTCTTATAAATAGTCTTTGTTCTACTTTATCCTTTTTTTCTGGTTTTTGTTTTTTCTCTTTATTCACTATTTTTTCATACACTGTGGCGGTCATTTTATCTACTATTTTGTCTATATTTTCTATAATTTTTTCCATTTCTTCCCGAGTTTGTCCTTCTTCTCATTTATCCCCTTCTTTAAATACCCTAATTTCCCTTTGCATCATTTTGATTTGATTTATTATCTCCTCTGATACTCCTCTTGACTTTTTTTACTATGTTCTCTTTCTTCTTTCCACTGAGACATATCTGTCTGTCTTAGTCTTATTCTTTTTTCCATGTTATCCTCAACCTCGCTCATCACTACTCCTCTATATGATTTGTTTGCTTTTTCTTGCTCTTCATATTGCTCATCTTCCTCCGTTGAGGTTTTTCTTTTTCTATTACCCACCTTTCCCACTGGTGGAGTTCTTTTGACTTTAGTCGCCACTTTAAATGGATTTTTATCCTCCATAATTATTTTGTTTTTTATTTTAATACAAATAAAAAAAAATAAAAACTTTATTGTTATTTTAATTTTAAGCTACTGTATATAAACAATCAATACTCTGCTTATCTGTGTATCGACTTTTCGATTTCAGCACAAATAAGCTTCCGACCACTTTCACTGTCCGATATAGACTCCCATTTATTTAATAATAAACATTAAAAATATCTTCATAGGAAATATGCCTCAATTCGATTTTCTTAGAAATCTAGTTCAAATAATCTTTTTATAAACCCAATTGTTGAAGCACGTAAAAAATATTCAATCTCCTTTTCTTTTATTCTAACGTCTTTTTCATAAGTCTCCAAAAATTGTTCATTAACTTATTGTAACGTTCTAGTTTGGAGTTCGAATGGGTGTAAAATAATAATTGCACTTTAAATAAAAAATATCTTATGTATTGAATTAAAATGAAAATGTTTAAAAGAAACACAAATCAATCAACACAATTATTAAACACAATTCACGAACAGTATTTGAACAATATAACAAAGACTATTTATATACAGATTTGCCGAGCGGATCCTTATACATATATTTATTTAGACGACGCGTATCTAAGCAGTAGATAAACTGATCCGGAAATCGTAAATTGCGGCCTTTTTATATAAAATACACATTCTAGAATATTTTCAATGGTTCTGACTAATCTATGGCCTATCGATTTAAATAATCTGTCTCCGTCAAGACAGTTCTAGACAATTTCAGTTATTAAAAATACATATCATTGAGATTATTCTAGAGTGTACTCGTGGTGGCTATTATGTAACTAAATATCGTTACATTATTTAACGGCGAAGTCAAGCCACATACAAAAAAAGGAACACAAGTGCTTGAGCCTGACTGTGTGCCATATTCAATTGCCTTCATTCTTTAGGTCAAAGTTAGTTATACTATGACCTGCCTTGTTCACAGAACCGCACTGAAAAATTGGAAGATGTAAAAATGGCTATATCTCAGTTATTATTAATGCAAGTTTCTTCAAACTTTCACGATGATCATAATATAATGTCACCTATACGAGGTGTAAATATTTGTCATTTGAACTGAAGTAGCCTGTATATGACAGTCCCATATGCTATTTCTGAAACATCACAGAGTTCATGTAATTGCAACTTTGTTTCTCCAGGCTTGTATCCACACCATCGTGGTAGTGGTATTTTAGTGGTAGGTGGTATTAGGTATATATATATATATATATATGTAACCTAAAATTTTCCCAAAACAAGTCTTTGTATTATAACTTAACTATAACCTAGCCAATGGATATGACAATACATATCCTGAAAAGCTTTTTAATTTCAAACAGAATAATAGTAGTATAAATAATAGTTACTTTTTTACTAAATATTTTTTATAATAATCTTTGGTTATAACTGATATACCTCAGCCACTGTCAACAAGCATTACCGTTTTAATATCACTCACCATGCTACATAAATAAACTGTATTACCCTCCCCGAAATTCAAATTCAACAATTAATTTAAGTTTTTATCTCATTGCCATTCAGAATTGGCTTGAATTGCATTGCGTCGACTTCTTCATCTTTATTCATTAATGAAACTTCTTTTGACTGAGCAATTTCCAACATTTTATTCAACGTAACTGAATGTTTTTTTCGAATAACCTGTTTTTAATTGTACCTTTCGTTAAACACACAAATTTATCTTTTAAAACATCTTGCAAATTAGTTCGAAATTCACAATTAATAGATAAATTCTTCACTTTGGCGTACCATTCTTTTATGCTTTCCCCGTCACCCTGCTTTGCTTCATAAAAGTCATTTCTCTCTTGATACACACATATAACAAGTGAGAAATGTTGCTTCAATAAGCCGCATAATTCGTCAATTGTTTTATTTTTTTTTAATACGGGAGTACACAAGTTACGTAAAATTTTGTATGTTTCTGGTTTTAGCAATGATAATAATTCACTAATTTTTTCACCTTCTATTTTATTTATAGCTAAAAGCTGTTCCAACTGTTCTTGATGTAATATCCAATTGTCATTTTTACAATCAAAAGATAATAAATTTTCAATTAACCTCGTTTTATTTACTTTTTACTTGTTTCTTTGTTGCCCTCACTGCATGTAAGTCCTAGAATTGTTTTGATCCTCGTCGCCAATTGGAGGTGTACCAAGTAGAATGTTTTCTTTCTTGGTATTTCATTGATTGAAACACACTGATTAATCAATATATGCTTGTTTCTAGTAAACACACATAAATCAATTATACAATAGTTGAACATACATTACAGTTATGCAACACATTAAATTATCATTAAACCCAATACACGTGATGCACCATTTTACGTTCGACCACAGAATGTCCGTCCTTTGCCATAACCTGATATATGACAGAAAGTGATCCTTTATTCATATGGCGTTCAAACATATCACTTATCTTATTCTAATTTATTGTTACAGGTTAAGGAGAGTTCAGACTCAGTAACCATTCATCCCACTCGAATTGATCTAGAAGAAACATTGCATTTGATATCTTGTATATCGCAAATGGATGTTTTAACAAAAAAAGCAAATTTTGTACAGGGTATGATGAGAATCAAATGCCAGGCAACTATTTATAATTTATGGCAGAAAAGTGTTGAAGAAAGGATTTTTCTTGATTCAGCTAATAAGCGGCAGGCGGTGGGTGCTATGTCATCACATAGTCAAATGGACCCAATAGTATTTGGTATGTTATTGGGAACAATATTTGTTGATTGATAAAATAGTCCTATAGCAAATTTTGTTCATTCAATAACTATTGAACAATAACTGTTCAAACTAGGTTTTATGGATTGAACATCTACTTAAGTAATTTTTGTAACTGAATTTAATCCAAACTCAACCGTTATTCGGAAATCTGTATTCCAATTCTATCCACCTTAGAATCATTAAAAATAATGTGATAATACTTTTAGAATGTATCATACACATTAGCTAAATAGCTAAGAGTACCATTAAGAGTATTTAATGTATACGTTTTCCCATGACTCGTTATTCTATTCATTCAACATATCATTACAGCTCGAATTTCATTACATAAAATCAGAATTCATTCATATTATCATATCATCGAGAATTACATGTATTAGATCCGTCTAAAGGGTAGTTTTTATCTAGTTTTTACTAATACATGCGAACATTTTATAGTTGTATTTTTCCATTTATATTTATTTTCTATTGTAGGTTTCGGAAGTAGCTCAAGTCAAGCATCATACCTGTCCAAGCAAAATGATCTCTGTATATTATTGTTGATTGTAATGTTTATATGGTGTGGATTTTCTAAATTTTTGTGTCAATTCTTACTCGCATGAGAGCGTGATAGAAAAAAGTGACCCCCACAAAGCAGCTTCATATAAATAATGCATAAGTCGGCTATTTTAGGTTGTACTTCCACAGGTCGTTTAAGTTCTCATGTTATACGTAACAATAATTTTACATACCTAGCAATTATCTCTAGTTAGCTAGTAGATTTTAGACAATTATTAATTTGTAACTAATGAAAAGTAGTGCTTGAAAAGTGATGATTGTATGAATCCTAGATATTCTGGGTGGTAGAGAGGAATTGTTGGAAATTTAAAGCATGCATAGGTCATTAATAATCCGACATAACCCAGTTTATGAAGCAGTTATTATATTTATTATTATGTTTAAAATATAATCATTTAGATTAATCTTTAAACTGTGTATTATTAAGCATTACACTTATGAAATGTATAATAAAACATTCGATGAGTTCGAGCTGCTCGTTAAGAAGGCGAAATAGCGCGGATCGATTTCATTCGGAAGCGCTTTTGCATTGCCCGAGTGCAGGGTGGTTTGCAGCTTTTCTTATTATATATTGTTTATCCATTGACATTGTCATAATACAATTAACATAAATACAATTAAAAAATCATATAACAATATTATAGCATTTATAGCATATAATTCAGAAACTTTATTTGACACATGACAATCAATTTCGGCTAGATCATATTTGACATCATCAAAAATTTCAGTGCCAATAAGCAGAACAACGAACGAGTTATTCGAGATATCCGAACGTAAATTCTGACCTGCCAGCGGATAGGGCAACACACGTAATTTGCGGCTCGAAGACGGTGCAACATAAGCGAACATAACAAATTGCTCTGCCTCGTGAAAGCTCGAGCTGAGTGCACAAAGATGTTGTAGAACGAATGCACTATAAGTTAAACAAATGATTTATCGTTTATAATACATAATGCAATAGTGACATTGCAAATGTAATTCGTTGTTGCACATATTCTTAAAAACACACATTCGTAAGCAATTTAAATTCATACTTTCATTCACCGGCACAAACATTTTGTTCATTTTGTGGTTCTCCTAAATTTATTTTTCTTCCCTTCCTCTTCTGATTTCCGCTTTCTAGACCACTTCTTGGCCTTCCACTCTTTCTTTATTTAATGAGCAAATTTTTTAAAACTCCTTTCGTCGTTCAATTTATCACCCAAACCATACTAAAGGCGGTATTCCACTTGCGGCATTCGGCGAGTAACGAAAGTTCGCTTGGCGAAATGTTCACCTGAGTACAAGCGAACATTATAGTTTTTATTTATACGGAAAACTGGCGAATTTTCGTTGAGCATAGCTAGCGGATTGGCCGTGATATACGGCCCACGCGGCCGGATATGTCTATCGTAGCTATTCAATATGTTACGTTATTGCAATTTTACTATTTTATATATCATTGTTCCTTGTTCTTGTTTAATTAGTTATCTGTCATTTGCTATATTTTGCTTTTTATATCATTTAAATTTTTGTAATTGTCATCATCTACTTTTATTTTTTAACTGCTTAATTTATTAATTAGCGTGAATAATCTTCACCAACAATTGACTTCATTGAGTGCTTCTTTTGCAATACGTTGTGGTTATTTAACATTTTTACATGCTAAAAAACAAGAAACTGTGAAACAGAGGTGGTGGACTAGGATTTTGAATCAAAGAAGAACGAGGTAAGTAGAAATAATTTTATCCACATTATCTTAATCATGTTATAAATTTCGACAAGTTTTAATTATATATGTATATTAATCAAGTATACTACCTGAATTATAATATTATACTACTTTCTATTCATCTCTGTTATATCCAGTGTTGCAAATTAACGAAGCTTTTACATTGCTACTCTAAAATTATATAAATAAGTTCATTAGTCTTCTTATGTTTGGTGATTCAGATGTCACAATCGTCTAAAGAACTTAATGATTCTATTAAGTGATTCAAATACTTATATATTTCAATATATATATTTTTTCAGAGACGGAGAGACCCAACCTATGGTCGATTTAGTAAAAGAGCCATCTGGTCTATTTTGCAATTTCTGCCGAATGTCCATGGAAGATTGCAAATTTTCATTAAATAAAGTAGGGCTTATAATAAGTAAAAAAGACACTTAATGAAGGAAAGCTGTGCCTGCTAATGAGCGATTAGCTTTAACTTTAAGATATTTAGCAACGGAAGATAGGTGCAGTAGCTTGCAATATCTCTTTAAAATATCTGCATGCTTAATGTCCAGAATAATACCAGAAGTATGTACAGCATTAATTCAAGTGCTGCAGGACTCTATTAAGGTAAGCAATTTTTAGTCTTGATTGTGATAATTTATAGACAGTAGCAACAGCATTATATATGCTTTGATCTGAAAATTAATAGAAGTGAGGTATAGTATTTATATAATTTATGAAAATTATTATTTTCGTACGCATTGTTGTTTTTAAAATATCTACTTATACAGAAGAAATGATTTTACATCGACAGGAAAAAATAAAATTTAGATTCAAAATTTGTAACAATGGTTTTATATTACTAATTGAAACACAAATCGCAAGTATCGACATCCAATTCCAAAAGTGTGCCTATAGATGTTAAGCTACTATTATTGCCATCAATATCACTTAATTGAGGTGTTCTCGAGTTGGATATATTGTTTATTTCGGATGAGGATGATTCTGTTTGCCTTATACAATTGGAATCATCTCGTTGGTATGCGAATATTAAATTATCTATTTTATTAATGATTATATTTTGTGCCTTTTTGTTGAAATTTTTTAACTTGGATGCTAAAAGTTCGCCATATATATCCATGGTGTCTCTAGATTCCGGTTTATTAAATGATTTTAATATGGTAAAAAGTTTCATCCATTTGTTGATTGGCTCTTTCATAGGTAATACATGATTTGGTGGTTTGGTCGGATGATTGAGCTTTCTTCCTTTTATTTGGTGGAGGTATAAATATCGACGTTAAATCGTCATCATTTACATTAGTAGTGTGATCTGTATCATGCTCTAAAAGAAATATGCGATTATAATACAATTGGATGCAATAAAATGTTTAGTTCTCATTAGCAAAAATTTCTGCAAAAGTCCCATTAACATTTGCTATATCGGGGTTTTCAAATATATTTTGTATTGAAGTATTCTAGAAACGATTATATACGATTTATTTATTTTCAGCGTCCTAGGAACGAAGAAGAATGGGGACAAATAGCGACCGAATTTAACAATAAATTGAATTTTCCGCACTGCCTTGGTGCAATTGATGGAAAACATATATTGAATCAATCGTCGGTTTACAGCGGTTCTGAATTTTACAATTACAATATTTTTTTTAGTATTGTTCTTTTAGTAGTTGTAGATGCAAATTATTCATTTATTTTCGTCGACGTATGGTTTCAGGGCAGGTTAAACGATAACACAGTATTTAAAAATACCAAACTCTATCAGATAATTGAACAAAATAAACTTGTCTGGCCGGCTGATGAACCACTCAGTGGGCGAGATATTAAAGTCTCTTATGTATTCGTTGGCGATGAAGGGTTTGGATTAACTAAAAGAGTATTGCGGTCCTATCCTGGAATTGCAATTAAAGGAAGCAAAGCACGTATTTTCAACAATAGATTATCCAGAGCTTGTCGAACTCGACGAACAACAACTCGACGAGTTGTTGAAAATACGTTTGGCATAATGAGCTTTAGATTTCAACTTCTAAGGGAGCCAATGTTGGTAAATGTTGAAACGACTTCTTTAGTGGTGTTAACTTGTGCAATACTGCACAATTTTTTAAGGAAAAGTTTAACATCAAAATACTCTCCTTCTGGAACTTTTGATTCACTAAATCAATATGGAAGTTTTCCACCTGGTTCATGGCGCCAAAGCACTTCACAACTTTCACCAAATTTTAAAAAAATTACAAGAAAACTAGCTGAGGAAACTAGGCTAATTGGCAATGAATTTACAGAGTATTTCAGCACTACCGGAAAAATTAATAGGCAAGATAGATATTGTTAATATCCAATATGAGATTAAGCTAATGTTATAAGTTTAACCTATCCTGAAGGATAATGGCATATCTAGGCTTAAATACTAATTGTAATGACTATAATTATTGCTTACAATGATTTTAATATTTAGAAATATTAGAAACATTATAATATTTGTTTTAACCTTGCAACTAAATCGTATTTGTATTAGTAATTGCATAATATAATATAGATATAAACCAGAAAAATACAATAAAAATTTTCTTAACTCTGAATCGAGTGTGGGTCTTGGATTATTTCTGGTATACAGGAAGTTAGCCATCCTATTTGACTTTTTCCATTTTTTTTAGGATAGGTATATCTGCTTTCAGGCTAAATTTATTTTGTATCCGTCTCCGTGCATCCTACACCTATTTATTTATTACTAACTTCGCGGAGTTTTCGATGGATCCATGAAAAGCACATCTAGATTATCTCTCAATGATATAATGCATAAAGGATAAACGGTACAACCAGAACTGTACGACATTTTATTAAGATTTCGCACATTCAAATTTGCTTTAACTTGTGACATTCAAAAAATGTATCGTCAAATCTCAATTAACCCCTCACAGACTTACCTTCAAAATATTTTATGGAGGGAGAGTCCATCTGAAGATTTAAAATGTCTCGAGTTAGTCACAGTGACGTATGGTACAAATAGTGCACCTTATTTGGCCACTAGGTGTTTAAAACAATTAGCTGAAACACATGCAGCTGAATATCCAATAGCAGCTGAATCTCTCCTCTATCAATGTTACGTAGATGATGTATTAACAGGGCATGACTCCTATGAATCAGTAACCACCCTACACCAGCAGCTGGTCGACTTATGCGGAATAGCTAAACTCACACTTCATAAATGGTCCACAAATTGCTACCCTCTACTCAGAAATCTATCAAATAACATAGATACTGACAACAATGGTATTCACGAGATTACTGACAACAATCAGTCTAATAAGGTGCTTGGAATATTATGGGACTCTAATAATGACACATTTTCCATAACTTTGCCAAATTCTACTGTCAATAAACAAGCAACAAAACGAGAGGTATTATCCAAAATTGCTCAAATGTTTGATCCATTGGGGTTGATTGGTCCAGTCATTGTCATCGCCAAACTTATGCAAGAACTATGGAAATTAAAAATTGACTGGGACGACAATTTGCCAGCTACACTACTCCAACAATGGAATACCTTTTTTGAAAACATTGGCCAGTTGAAGGAATTAAAAATTCCAAGATACATCATGGAAGATGCCACCCCAATTATAGTAGAGCTCCATGGATTTTGTGATGCAAGCAAACGAGCTTATGGTGCTTGTATTTATACACGAGCTATTTTCCCTTCAAAAAACATTTCGACACAGTTATTGACATCAAAAAGCAGGGTAGCACCAATAAAAGAAATCACCATCCCTAGACTGGAGTTGTGTGGAGCATTATTGCTTTCTACTCTAATGAAAAGAGTATCATCTATCTTGACAAACAGATTACCCATCACTAATATCCACTGCTGGACTGATTCGGAAATTGTTCTCGCGTGGTTGAATTCAGACTCATAAAGATTCAACACATTTGTATCAAATCGCATTTCTCAAATCCAAACTATTACTCAAAATTACACTTGGAATTATATCTGTTCGACGGACAATCCAGCAGACTGTTTGTCTCGAGGTCTTATGCCTGCTACACTGTCAACATCAACACTTTGGTTTCACGGCCCTAATTTTCTTCAACAAGAAGATATCACAACCAAAAGCAGATCACCATCACCATCCATCCCCGTGCTAATACGTGAAGAAAGAAAATTAAAGCCAATAGTTTCAGCTTGTCTGGCAACACAACACACATCCACTGAATATTGGCAAGAAATTTTCAAAAAATTCTCATCATTTTCACGATTGCAATACACTATGGCTTATCTAATAAGATTCACAAACAATTGCAAGTCTGATGTTGACAAAATCCAAGGACGGTTAACAGTAGCAGAATTGACACAAGCTGAAGCACTAATCTGTAAGCTGACACAGTCTCATGCATTTCCAAAATTATACAAGGAACTCAATGAAAGCTCATCAAGCATCACTGATCAATACTTACAAAAATTAATTCCGTTTTTGGACAATAATAAACTAATAAGGGTTGGAGGGCGACTAGCAGCTGCAGCTATACCGTATGATAAAAAGTTTCCTATACTACTACCCTCAAAGGATCACGTGACTACTCTAATACTAACTCAAGAACATATCAAGCTAGGACATGCAGGTCCACAAGCAGTATTATCCAATATCCGAGCAAGATATTGGCCTTTAAATGGACTCAAGGACATCAAAAAATTAATCATAGAGTGTCACCCATGTTACAAGTTTAAAGCAAAAAACTTCGAACAAATAATGGCCCAGCTCCCTAAAGAAAGACTTACACCCTGCCGCCCTTTCGAAAAAGTTGGAGTGGACTTTGGAGGCCCATTTTTAATTAAATCATCGACATTAAGAAGTTCAAGAACCGAAAAAGCATACATCGCCTTGTTTGTATGTATGGCCACCAAGGCAATTCATCTGGAATTAGTGTCAAGTCTATCAACAGAAGCCTTCTTAGCAACGTTAAAACGTTTCATTTCACGTAGGGGTTGTCCTAGCATCATATACAGTGATAACGGCACCAATTTCGTAGGAGCAAAAAATCAACTTAAAGATTTATATAACTTTGTAAATAACACACACACACGCACTACCACGGAGTCGTTTCTCGTCACCAAAGAAATCTCTTGGAAATTCATTCCTCCGCTTTCACCTCATTGGGGTGGGTTATGGGAAGCAGGCATCAAAAGTACAAAATATCACTTACACAGAATAATGGGCAATCAAGCTTGTACTTTTGAAGAACTCACCACTATTCTCTGCCAAATCGAGGCTATATTAAATTCACGACCACTACAACCCTTAACCAGTGACCCCAGTGACAACCAATGCTTAACTCCAAGCCATTTTTTAATAGGAGGACCTCTAACTGCATACCCCGAGCACAATGTAACAGAAATTCCATTAAATAGGTTGAATCGTTGGAAAAGACTCACTCAAATCCAACAGTCCTTTTGGTCTCGGTGGTCAAAAGATTATCTCAATCTCCTCCAAAATAGGCCCAAATGGATCACCCCTGCTCCAAATATTAAAAATGACGATATTGTTCTCTTAAAGGGAGAAAATTCCCCACCACTCGAGTGGCCATTCGCCAGAGTTTTGGAAGTATTCCCTGGAAAGGATGGGAAGGTAAGGGTTGCGCGAATTAAAACAAAACAGGGAGAGTTTGTTAGGAACATTACGCACCTATGCCCGCTTGCACTCTGTAAATAGTTCATTCTACTATCCAGCATTCACGCTGTATATATATGTATGTACTTGTAAATATTTTTCAGCTTCTCAAATTGCATTAAGGTCACTCATGTTTCAGTCACTCACTCAAAACATTGACACACATCATTGCCCAGATCGTTCACACAAGGGGGGAGTTTGTTGTAAAACAACAAGAGAATTTATGGCATTCTTTAAAAATAATAACAATGACGCGACATCACAACAAAATGCGGGTCGTATTTCACTTAGAAACGAGCTGTTTTCGACGTGACGTCACACTACTACTAAGTACTGCTACATTAACACGATTTTCTTTTTTTTTCTTTGGGTTCTTGAAAAAGAACATTTAGTATTTCAGTATGATTTTCTAAATTTGGTTCTTGAAAAAGAACGATTTACTTTCAGTATGATTTTCTACATTTTGTTCTTGAAAAAGAACGATTTACTTTCAGTATGATTTTCTACATTTGGTTCTTGAAAAAGAACGATTTACTTTTAGTATGATTTTCTACATTTTGTTCTTGAAAAAGAACGATTTACTTTCAGTTTGATTTTCTACATTTGGTTCTTGAAAAAGAACGATTTACTTTCAGTATGATTTTCTACATTTTGTTCTTGAAAAAGAACGATTTACTTTCAGTTTGATTTTCTACATTTGGTTCTTGAAAAAGAACGATTTACTTTAGTATGATTTTCCAGAATTTGTTCTTGAAAAAGAACGATTTGTTTACAACACTAATATCTCTGCTTTGGTTTAAAACAGAACAATAGAATTTCTATCCAAATCTTCTATTTCTATTTTTCTATTGTGGTCTTGAAAAAGAACGATGTTAATTTTAGCCCCATTGCTCATTTTGTTTCCGAAACAATGTTCAATTTGTTCTGAAAAGAACAGATTGGTTTGTAACCGTCGTCTAGGTGATGATGTGATGTCGCCAAACGCAGGACCAGCTACTGCGGTCGCTCGCTGGTATTGTCGTCTTTTTATGCTCGTTACCTCTCCTCTGCCGCGCAACCCGTTTCTAATCGTAAGCTCCACCCCGCGTCTGTTATCATGCAGAGTCAACTACATTGATTATTCTAACTCATTTTAAACAATGAATTGTCTGTTAATAATTGAAATAGATATGTAACACACGTAAAATCATGTTGCTACTCTATCTACGATTTATTGGGCCAATTTTTGACCATTTATCCATATGATAATTCTAGTTTTCAAATGAATAAAATAACATACAACGACTAAATATAACCAATGCTCTTGACCCATATAAATAATACCATTCAATTATGAACTCAAACAAACTGCAAACTATTAACAACAACATAACGGTTCAAGTTTTTTACTTAACGCAGATCTACCATATGAATTACTTTTCATATACACTACGTGAGTAAATCTACATACATTGGAAATTTGCAAAGAAACAATACATCTGCTTTATAGTACAAGGCACATAAAATAACACATTTTTACCAGCACATAACACTAAGGCATTCGAAAATACGGTTTACTGCTTATTAACGTGACGTCAGAGGAGTAGCCACAGAAATCCGTCTTGACTACATATGGCACTTGTTTTGCCGGCGATTTAAATTTCGCTGCTATATGTTGTTTTGGTTCTGTAATTACTAATAATTTTTTTTGTTACGTAGATTTAAATATATATTTACTTTTCACACAATTTTTGTTTGTATACAATATTTACGTTAATTACTATGCACTTTTTTATCGTTTCTGAACGATGAACTCTACTTATTTTTATATGATTTTGATTGTATCTTTTTTATTGATTGATATTTTTGTTCAGTAGTGATATGTATTATAGAATAAGATTTCCACATTCTGTTCTTATCAAACTTGCATCGAAAATTGTTCAAATTTACTAATTATAAGAATTTTCCAATCACCACTTCGATTAAATTCACGCTTGAGAGAGGGCCCATCAATATACGTTTAATGGTGGTTCAGTGCTCAGTGCGTCCTCTTTATTATGTATATGGGAATGGAACATTCAAGTAGACAGTATACAATTTTACAGTGACTAATTTAAAGTGTTTCTACACAAGTGTATCTCAACAATCATATCTCACAACCAATCAGTCACGTGTCTCAAGCATAAGCTCTCTCTCTCTCGCGGCAGTAAAGTTACTTACATGTCCTCAAGTGATAAAATAAATCACTAGCTTACTCCATCGCGACAGTAAAGGAAATCTACTGATCGGGAACAAGATTAGCACTGTAAAGTTTATATTCACGGCAAAAGACTTTCTCTCACTACATGAATCTGAGGTGGTTGTTTTGTATTTACATCAAAGTTGTATTATTTCAATCATTGTAAATAATCTCAACCAGTGTTGTAAATAAATGTACATAGTTCAAATTTGGTTTTTTTTTTGTTAGTGAATTCCAATTGAGTCAGCACCTATCTATTTCTCTTGTTGTGGCAAGAGCCATCACTATTAGCCGAGGCTAGAACAATATTCGTATTTAATAGAGTAATTCCTCTGTAATTATTATAATCTTTCTTATCTCCTTTCTTAAAGATTGGTACTATCAGTGCTTGCTGCCATTCTTTAGGTATTATTTGCTCTTTCCATATTTTGTTTTATATGTCCAGCATTACCTGCCTTCCCTCTTCTCCCATATATTTTATCATTTCAGTCGTTATTGTGTCACTTCCTGGTGCTTTTCCATTCTTCAGTTGTTTTATGGTCTTTTCAAATTCCTCGATATTAAATTCCTCTTCCTCGTCTTTGCATTCCTTTCTCTCTGCATTGTCTGCTTCTCTTGTATCGTTTCTTTTCTATATTGTCTGACAGCAGCTCTTCAAAGTATTACTTCCATCTTTCCATTACTTCATCTTCCTGCTTTAATATTTTTCCTTCTTTGTTATTTATATATGTACCACTGTTGGTCTTTCCTTTTCTTATTGTTCTTAGTCTACTATAGAATTTTTTTTCCGCTCTGCAGCTTCGTTTTCTAATTTATTGCCGAATTCTGCCCATTCATTTCTTTTCGCCTCTAATACTAATTGCTTCACTATTTTCCTTTCCTCCTTATAAAACTGATACGTTTCTCTATTTTTTTTGTAAATATTCCTTCCATTTTTTCTTTTTTAATCTCACTCTTCTCTTGATCTCTTCTGTCCACCATGTCATTTGTTTTATTTTCTTATTTCTTTTTATTTTTCCACACACTTCCGAGCTTGTTCGTAGTATCATCTTTTTAAATTCCTCCCAACTCTCTTCCAAACTTAATGTCTTCCATTTCTCATTTCGGCTCTCGATCATCCTCTTCATTTTTTCTCTATATTGCTTTGCCACCTCTCCGTCTTTTAGTCTATACGCTTTTATTATCTCATATTCTATATTATCATCTTTTCTCTCTCTGTTGTCTGATTTTAGTGGTTTCTTTATTTTTGATATAACCACATAATGATCACTTCCCACTTCCGGCCCTCTTGATACTTTTACATCTACTATGTTCTTTCTATTTTCCTTTCCTGCTACTATATAGTCTATTATTGATTTTTCATTTTTGCTGCTCACCTCTCTAGTATACTTGTGCATATCTTTGTGCTTATAATAAGTATTTGCTATAAACATATTGTTGATTCGTCAAAAATCTATCAATCTTTTTCCGTTATCATTTAGCATTGTCTCCCCATTCTGGCCCAATATTCTACTCTCTCCTGTTTTTCCCTGTGCCACTCTACTATTAAAATCTCCTGCAATGTATATTTCGCCTTTTGCTCTTTCTACCGTCTCTGCTAACATTTCCCAGAATTTCTCTTTGTTAAAGACAGCCATTTTGTGTGAATATGGTGAGGCTGAGTGGTACTGGATAACGTTGTCTGTCGCTGTAGGTTTCCTGTATATATTGAATGTTAGGTGACTGCTATTTCTGTAGATTTTAATGTCTAGAAAAGGTATCGAAGAGTCTTTTTCTATTTCTAGCGTGAATCTAATGTTATCGTGCAGCCTGTTCGTATATTCCAGGAATTGTACTAGGTAATTAGCACCCCCTGTCCAAATAATGGTCTTTACTCGTTACAGGTTATTCAAAATAGCACTCTCGGAAGAAAATTTTAACCTGGAAGTTGAAACCATATTACGAATAGCCGAAACAATGAGTTCCCTAAGCAGTTAATACTAACCAAACTCCATCACTTCAAATGCAGACACTTATGGTCATTTAACATCATAAAAAACAAATTAGGTATTAAATATTGCTGTATGACATACTATGGAGAATACCCACATACCTTGGCACAGTTCTTCAAACCATTTGATATCACAATTAGCTTTAGAACTAACAACAAACTAGGCAGGTTACTAAAATATAAAGAACAACACACCAACAAATTGGAAAGCCCAGGTGTATACAAAATTTCCTGTAATACATGCCCAGGGAAATACATAGGACAAACAGGTAGAAAAATAATAACTAGAGTTAAAGAACATGTAGCAACGTATCAAAAGTATAAAAACACAGATATTACCAACACAGCTTTTTCCCCGCACTTACTAACCAATAAACATAGTTTTTCACACTACAACATTGAAGTGCTGCAAATAATAGGAAAAGAGATGGAACTAGATTTGTGGGAAAAATATTAAATTGCGAAATCTATAAAATCTAAAAAAGAATGGTGCCTAAACGACATGTTAACATTAGAACAAAACCACATATTCGATGGCCTCAATTAGCGTGGATCAACTAATAACATATGACGACACCTATGCATGCAGTGACGATTTCAAGTAGGTTACACTTACCAATTTGAACAGTAGAGGACGTGACATACACCGAATCGAATGAAAATAGTAGGAAATAACATTTATATATATATATGTATCTTAAAGCCTGTCTACCATTCCTGGTGTAGGCTTGTTAGTCTTTATCTTTTTTTTTCTTCTTCCTCTAGGCCCCCGCTTTTTCGCTTCGTGTCACTGCGTCGCAAAACTTTCTCCATTCTCTCCTGTTGTTTGCCATCCTACTAGCTTCACTCATCGTTATTCCTCTTCTTTGCAATATCTTTTCTATCATGTCATTCCAAGTAGTTTCAGGTCTTCCCCTTTTTCTTTTCTGTTCAGGTCTAGCTTCCCATACTCTTCTCACTTGTCTCTCTTGTCCCATTCTTTTCAAGTGACCCCACCATCCCAACTGTCTCTTCTCTATGTATTCGTGTATCGCCTCCATTCCCAGTTCTTTTCTTATTTCTTCATTCCTGATTCTTTCTCTCTTTGTCACTCCCTTTACTCTCCTCATGTATTTCATTTCTACCGCTTGAACTTTACTTATTTCCTTTTTATCTGTTATCCATGTCTCACATCCAAATGTCAGTATTGGTCTTATTATTGTTTTATATACGTTTATTTGTGTTTTCCTTGTTATTTCTTTTTTCCCCACAATCGTATTGCTGATACTGTAAAACACTTTCATTGCTTTTCCTACCCGACTGTTAATTTCTTCTTCTTGCTTTCCTGAACTAGATATTTCTACTCCTAGATATTTCCATTTCGTCACTTGCTCCAATTTTACCTTATCTACCATGATTTTTATCTCCTGTTGTTCCCCAATTATCATTACTTTTGTTTTCTCTTTACACATTTCCATTCCGTTCTCTCTAAGTGTTTCTTTCCATATATTTATATTTGCCTGCAGCTCTTTTTCATTAGATGCTACCACCATTATATCGTCTGCGAATGCTCCACTCTTTACTTCAACTCTCTCCATATACCTTTTGGTATACTCTGTCCTTTTTACCTGAACTGATCTACTTCTTCGATCTCAATTATTTGGCACTATTGTACTAAATTTGTAGTTTTAATACTTGTAGTGAAAAGTAAACTGATGTAGTGTTCAGCACAAAACACCAAAGGGGATAACTGTTTCAGTTCCAAGAATACGGCTAATATAGATGCTTGGCCCCCAAACAAAACTATTTTATTATTTCTGTAACTTCAATTTTCTTTTTTCAATATTTTTTTTCAAATTTTGATTATTTATTAACTTATAATATAGAGTGGTCTAAAAGCACTGTTTTGGAATTTTTGGATCTCTACGAATCTGAGCCAGTGATATGGAATCCGACACATTAATCACACAAAAATAAATAGGTATAGGATGCACGGAGACGGATACAAAATAAATTTAGCGTAAAAGCAGATATACCTGCCCTAAAAAAAATAGCCAATAAAGGCTATTTTTTTTATAAATACAGGAAGTTAGCCAATAAGATGGCTAACTTCTTGTATACCAGAAATAATCCAAGACCCACACTTGATTCAGAGGCAAGAAAATTTTTATTGAATTTTTCTGGTTTATATCTATATTATATTATGCAATTACTAATACAAATACGATTTAGTTACAAGGTTAAAACAAATGTTATAATGTTTCTAATATTTCTAAATATTAAAATCATTGTTAGCAATAATTATAGTCATTACAATTAGTATTTAAGCCTGGATATGCCTTTACGGTTCAAGATAGGTTAAACTTATAACATTAGCTTAATCCCATATTGCATATTAACAATATCTATCTTGCCTATTAATTTTTCCGGTAGTGCTGAAATACTCTGTAAATTCATTGCCAATTAGCCTAGTTTCCTCAGCCAGTTTCCTTGTAATTTTTTAAAAATTTGGTGAAAGTTATGAAGTGCTTTGGCGCCATGAACCAGGTTGAATACTTCCATATTGATTTACTGAATCAAAAGTTCCAGAAGGAGAGTATTTTGATGTTAAACTTTTCCTTAAAAAAATGTGCAGTATTGCACAAGTTAACACCACTAAAGAAGTAGTTTCATCATTTACCAACATTGGCTCCCTTAGAAACCGAAATCTAACGCTCATTATGTTGAACGTATTTTCAACAACTCGACGAGCTCTGGATAATGTATTGTTGAAAATACGTGCTTTATTACCTTTAATTGCAATTCCAGGATAGGACCGCAATACTCTTTTAGTTAATCCAAACCGTTCATCGCCAACGAATACATAAAGGACTTTAATATCTCGCCCACTAAGTGGTTCATCAGCCGGCCAGACAAGTTTATTTTGTTCAATTATCTAATAGAGTTTGGTATTTTTAAATACTGCGTTATCGTTTAACCTGCTCTGAGACCCTACGTCGACGAAAATAAATGAATAATTTGCATCTACAACTACTAAAAGAACAATACTAAAAAAAATCTTGTAATTGTAATATTCAGAACCGCTGTAAACCGACGATTGATTCAATATATGTTTTCCATCAATTGCACCAAGGCAGTGCGAAAAATTCAATTTATTGTTAAATTCGGTCGACATTTGTCTCCATTCTTCTTCGTTCCTAGGACGCTGAAAATAAATAAATCGTATATAATCATTTCCAGAGTACTTCAATACACAATATATTTGAAAACCCCGATATAGCAAACGTTAATGAAACTGTTGCAAAAATATTTGCTAAGGAGAACTGAACATTTTATTGCATCCAATTGTATTATAATCGCATATTTCTTTTAGAGCATGGTACAGATCACACTACTAATGCAAATGATAACGATTCAACGTCGATATTTCTGATTCCTGATTCCAACTATTCTGCCTTGAGAAGAGTAACCCTTTCTGTATAGATTAGTGTAATATACGACTAATATACGCTCCAATTCCTCGAGGTCTTTACTAGTGTAATTTTTAGGATTATATCTTTATAAAATAATAAATCATAAAGGCTCTTGCTACCTGTAAGATTTTGCTACCTCTACTTATTATTATATGGCCAGCAGTTTTATCAGATTCAATTTTATTAGGACACAAGGTCCATGTATTAGTGATAGCGTTATATCTTGTTGAATGAGTAATGTCAATATTAGGAGAATGCTGAAAATAGTCCTTTATAGGTTCTTGAAAAACTTGTGGATATTTATCTAATTGCGGTGTATCTACATTAGCAATTGTATCGTCGCTTTCATCTACTTCATCATCCTCCTCATCCAGCTCGTCTTCTTGTTCCATTTCTTCCTCCTCCTCGTCCTCCTCTTCTACTTCTTCATCTATCTTGTCAATTTGATCTACTTCAGATATCTCTTTTTTTCAATTTTCTTTACATTTTTCATTTCGTTTCCATTTATTTCAGACGTTTTATTTTTAACAACCACATTGTCTACTGCTAATTTCTTTAACTGATCAGTAACAGGATTAAAAATTCGGTTCATTAGAACGTCCCAATTTTAAGGCTAAATATTTTTTTCGGACATCATTAGCTAATTCTAAAATTTTTCTTTTGCGGGTACTTTCTGATTTATCTAGAAGCTTCATGATTATAAAAAGAACTGGTTTTTGAAAATAAAACTATTTATGAACCTTTGTATATATATCAAATCCACATCGATATCGACCATTATTTAATTCGAATTCTTTTTGTTTATTACTATTCCAACATGGTTGACACATGTTTTTAAAATAATTGTATTATATATCTGGCATGTTCATCAAAAATATGTTTTAAGTTAATATTGTCTTGTTTAAAAAGTACAATCACATTTCAATTGCCTCCTATTAATTGGTTAGGGATTTTGGAATAAGTTTGACATAAATATGCTACGATTATAGATTTGTGTCGTCCCATTGAAAAATATGTCCTAATTTTATACTGCTTATCATATGAAATATCGTCAAATATAAATACAGAGTTTTCTTTAGCTTTATCAGGATCAATAACTAATTCATTATCTTTATATGGGAAATATTTTATTTCTTTAACTTGCTGCAATACATTTTCCAATAATTTATGCTTAGGCTGATAAAGAGATTTTGAATAAAGATAGATATTAGCAAATTTTAATCCATTTCGATCGAATAACAAAGCTAAGAGTGAATTTGTTTTGCCGCACCCGCTCGGACCACAGAAAATTCCGCGAAAATAATTTGGTAGTAATTCACTGTGTATATATGTTTTAGATGTCGAATCATCAAAGTCCAAATTCTCGATGCCAAGTTTAAGATCTTGTCTTACTAAACGCATTTTTGTAACAATTATGGAGCTGAAAACGAATTGGCTATATAAATGAATTCATTTTGCTGATGCGGTTTAGTAATATGAAACCTATTTATTACAGAAGTACGGATAGAGTAAATTCGTTAATTGATAAACTTCCCTTTGAGGCCCATCTCTGATCCTGGAATCAACCCATTAGATGCAGCTTGCAAGCAGCACGACCTCGCATACAACTCAAGTTCTGCATTATCTGATAGTATAGGCGGACAAAAAATTAGATGATCGTGCTTGGAAACGAGTGAAATCAAAAGATTCCAGCTTTGGTGAAAAAGCTGCATCTTGGTTAGTTGTAAATACAATGAAGGCTAAAAGAAAAATGGGAATGGGGCTTTCATTCAAAACACACGTTATCGATCCTAGATCGAAAGCGTTAAGAAAATATAAGAATCATAAAAATTTACGAAAATCAAGCTTAGAAGGATTAAAAGCAGCCCGATTTATTATCAATGCAGGGGGCCGAAAAAATAACCGTTTGCCACGCGTTATTCTATTTGAGCATAAATCTGGAGGATTTTTACCAATGTTGCCTATTTTATTTACATTGGGAGCAATGGGTGCCCTAGCTGGTGGAGCGTCTACTGTAGCTAACAATATAATAGATATAAAATAGAAAATAAATGGTAATAATGCAACAATGTTGAAATTGGCAAGAAAGGTTCAGGAGTGTTTTTACGTAAAAATTCTAGAGGATATGGATTATACTTAAAAAAAAATCACTGAATCTACCTGACAGAGCTCTTTATGATTACGAAATATTAAATTTTATAAATAAACTGAAATTGCCATATTTTAGAGGTGTCTTTATGCGTGATACATTACCCAAAATATATACGTTATAATGAAAGTGGTATTGTTAATTTAGATTTGAAGGCCAATATAGGCACTCATTGGGTGGCGTATAGAAGACAAGGTAATACTATCAATTATTTCGATAGTTTTAATAATTTAAAACCACCAACAAAACTTATAAAATATTTCGGTGAATCAAGTAATATAATCTACAATAGAAGCCGATTCCAACAATTTAATTCTAATAATTGTGGTCATTTATGTATTGAGTTTCTATATAATAGCAAGCCATAGTACAGGCTAGCGTTAGTTATGTGTATAATATTCACATTAAAGGATCGTAAATCAACACTTTCCATAGATTTTCCCAATCCCATACAGCTAGATACAAATTTTCAATACGGATTGGCGTTGATTGGCTTCTTTTCGTACAACACTATACCGAACGTTGAAGAAAATACTAAATTTCACTATGTAGATAAAAATAAACAAGTCAATTCAATTAATCTACCTGCTGGAGTATATGAGATTACAGATATTAACAATTATCTAAAGAAGCAATTGATACCTTTCAAGTTGAATGGAAATGAAAAAGA
Source organism: Platypus cylindrus (assembly GCA_949748235.1). Lineage (NCBI taxonomy): Eukaryota > Metazoa > Arthropoda > Insecta > Coleoptera > Curculionidae > Platypus > Platypus cylindrus. The sequence goes on along the minus strand of OX456488.1, from coordinate 45,147,600 downwards.
AGAAGATATTTTTTTCCTAAGACCAAATAATAATACTTCAACTAAATTTAATTGTGTACCTAAATTTAATCGTGATATTCCAAAATGTATGGAACATCTAAATGATAAGTTATATATGTGTAGTTTAAGAAATTGTTTTATACTTAGTAGTTGAATGTACAAGTTTTTGCCTCAATAAAAATAAATATATGTATATATATGCACACGAAACAGTTGATTTTCGATTTATTCAAGTAGTCTGAATCAGATCACAATGATTGGATTTATTTCCTTTTTTTAGTGACAATTTTTAAGAATGCAATATATATAATTTATCCTAAAAATGCAGAACAGGTTTATATTTGTTTCAATTCAACTAATGATAGTTGGCCTTCTAATTCTAGTAAGATGGAAAAAGCTACAGACTCGGTTTTGTTTACAACCATTCCGAATAATTCAACAAATTACAAAATTCGAATTATAAACAAAAATGCTGAGTTTAAAGATAGAGAGTGGGAGAGTTTAGACAGATTCCTCGCCCCAATATTTATTTCATCTGTTTCATCAATACAGAGACTCGATTCAATCTTATCGATAATCTATTACGTGGTGGCAGTAACGTCAACATTATTTTTAAAGTGTGCTTTTAAATTTATTGGTAAAAGAAGAAATCATGGTAACGATTAATGAAATTTTAGAATTAAAAGGTATAATTAACAGCATTAAGTATCCACTCAAATTCCATGATTATTTTACAAAGATATTGAGTAATCAATTAGAGCCACCAGGAGAAAAATTGTCAGAATATTTGAAGCCTTTTTTGGGACACCGTACAGATGAAGATGGTGATGATTGTGATCTAATTGGACTTACATGTACTTCCATTACAAAATGGACTACTACATAGACATAGGATTAACTGTACCATATGTGAAGATATGGTTTTAAATCGATATATTTAAATGTTTTTGTATTTATTATATTTTTATATCAGTTTATCATAAAATATGAAAATTATTTTACGGAATTAGTTGTAAGTTCTACGTACTTACAACGGCTGAAGCTAAGCAAGTACGTAGTACTTGCTTATCCGTCTATCAAAAGGTCTGTACTTGTTTGAACTTGAAAAGTGCCAGTTTAGTTGGTAACATACATTGCATAGCGATTTTAAGTATAGCAAACGACACAAGCATATCATTATTCTCATTTATTTTAAACATACAAGTGGTTTAAGTAAAAGTAGTTTTTCTCATAAATAATTTTAGATTTAAAAAGAAAATGAGATAGTCTATACGTGCATATTCCTAAAATACATTTATAATTATTTCAAAGTGTTCTACTACAAAAAAATGACCCCAAGGAAGCGATTCTGTACTCTTTTCAAGCAAATAACAATTATCATCAGATGAATGAAGAGCTAGTTTAATTTCCTCTACACTAAATAAATTATGGTTATAAGAACGTATGGAACGCTGCTTTATAACATTTTCTTTAGATAGCATTAAACATTCATAATAATCATTATAATCTATTTCATTTTTTACTATGTTGTATTTCACCCCCTTAATTTTTTTATGCATTTATTCAAGCAATCTATTTTATAAGTGTACATTTTTTATCTTAATCCTATAAAATTGGTAATAATATTGCCAGCTGTCTCATCCTTTTTTGTTTTTTAATGGTATACCGTCTTGATTATCTACAGCATAGTTACTTGCATTGAATTTTTGCATATGCGTTTTAATAATATCTAAATATGCATCATTAGATATGATTTCATATATGAAGCTATCTGTATCCATGTACATTAATTTGCAATTTTCATTTGGTGAAATCTCTTTTAATATAAAATTATAATGAAAGTCATACATTTTAGATATGTCTAGAATAAACATTCCTATATAAACTGGTTTGTTAAACACTATATGTGATTTGTTTAGCTTTATAGCAACTAAACTTTCATCAAATATTTTATGGCTATGGAATAATGGGCTCGATATTAGATTTTTAGGACCATAACGGCCTTCCCATTTTCGCGTTATCTTGATATTTCTATGTTTCCTAATGTTTTCCATTGTTTTTCCGAATACGGCATTGTTCATTAATTTGAACAAATGTTTCTCAAAATCTGTTTTAGCTTGTTCTCGGTATTTAGTATTTAAATCTATATATGGTTGGAGCCATGGTGCTTGGCTAAATTGTAATATTTTATGAATTTTAGTCAAGACCAGACCATTCTGCAAGGCTTGTTTTAAATTTGGGTAATGCATAATATAATTTTTTTAATTAGTAACTGTATTCAGTAATTTAACAGATTTAGAACCTGGTGGTCGTTCATGATCTGCACAGAACGGCAGATCTTTATGTTTGTCACGCAGCGACATTGGATATTCTAAGTCTACCTCGAGCATATAACCACTATCGGAATCATCAGGAACATTCATAATATCTACCTCATTTACATTATTTAGCCAAGCAAAATTATCGTAAGGTAGATACTGAGACATGGCCCAATCATATAGGTTATTGGCATCTAAATACAATAAATATTTAGATGGCTTTGTAATGTCAAAATTCTTCATATATTTGTTGTTTGTCGCGGAGTATCTATTAGAACACATAGAAATACCTCCTCTTAGACTTTTTCTATAAATATAAGTTGATCTATGTCTTTGAGAAGCCTAAGTTTACCCTTTGTTATTTTCAACATGCAATCCCAACCATACCCAGGTAGCGCATGTTAGAAAGCCGGCTCTAAACCATAAATATTTATACACGTACTTCTAAAGTTTTCAAATACATCAGCCAGCAAGAGAACATCTGTTTTCAAGTATAGGTCACTATATTCGCCTAAATTAGTAAGATTGAATCTTTTCCAAATTACTTTTGCATGATCAAAATCGGCCTCACTGATATGTGATTCAGTCAGCTTATTATAAAACAATACCGTAGCTGGTAGTTCCATTTCATTTAGTTTACTTAAATTATCTACATAATCATAGCAAAAATCACCTTTTCTAGACAGCAGTTTAAAAGATTCCGCATCTATGTAAAATCTATGAAAAATGTATTTTCCTTTATTTATTGCTAATAACGTAATTGTTCCCATTCTAAATATTTCTTTAACTAGGACTATCATTATTTTTAACGGTTATGGCAATTATTGGTACTACCAATAATTTTTAAAAATTTCAGTTACAGGCTGCATGAGCTAGACCACGTATATAATCATTATAATGATTTTTATCTTTGGCAATTTTATCATTAGTTAAAAAAGGTTTCTCACATATGTGACAATTTTTTGCTGCTTCCACCTCTAGTCCACTAGACATAGACACAGATGATTTAATCTGTTGTTCAATCTTGTTCGTTAACTCTAGCTGATTTACTATCAATCCTACACAATTTTCTTTTCGATAAAAATCGTAGTAGCAAAGTGATTGATCATAAGCATATTTTACATAATAGCTCACACTATATGGCGTAAGCTCTAGATACTAAATTTGACTTCTATTGTGTGAAATATCTATTTACTCTAGGACACATTCAAAATCAAAATAAATTACGAAAGGAGCTTTTTGCTTATATGCAATATTTTTTAACTGTACGCAATCAGGACTTGGAAAGGATATTTTACAGAATTTTAATTGTTCACATAAAATGAGATGATTGTTTAGTTTTTCCTGAGTTAGAACATAATTAAGGCACTTATCGCAAACAAAAATTTTACGTTTATTAATCTGTTTGGATATGAGCCTAGACATGTCATTTATAAGGCAATTCTGATAATTAAGCTTCTTATCTCCGTGTTATCATCGGGTAACGGGGAGTAATCATTGGTTTTAAGATAATATTTATTTTGTATGTACAATAAATTCACATGTTTTTCTAATTCCGTGTTCGTTATTCGACAAGGTACTGTTATATAATTTTTTTGTTTTTCATTGTTTTCATGTAACTGTAACGCATAAACATTTACTGAATTGTTATTAAGTTTTTCAAATATATAAGTTCCGATTTTATATTTTGCTAAATAAACAATATAGATTATAACATTTCTAGAAACATTTTTCAACCTTATAATCCTTTAATGCAACTAACTGTTAAAGATTTCATATTTTATATGAAAAATACAGATTATTATTTCACGCATTCTAAAATGCGTGGAAGAATCTGAATGGGAAACAGTGATTTTAAATAAGTATTGAATTCGTCATATATATTTTAGTACGATGGAATTAAACTATTTACGTTTTATTTGTTGTAAGAATATAATCATAACAGATAATAATAATGAGGAATTGAAAATGATTCAAATTACTAGACAGAAAAAGACTATATGCTTAACAGAATCTGATTTTGTTAAGATGATACTCATCGATACATATCATGTCGTTCTAGAAAAATTTTTCACTCTTGTAACCTTTCATTTTAAAAGGTTAAATTTAAGGTTAAGTTAAAAAGGTGATTTTTAAAGGTTAAAAATAAATCTTTCCAATAGCATCCTGGTAAAGAATTCAGGCAATTTTATATTTGATATCAAAAATACAGATTATTATTTGAAAAAATTCAATTTACATACCCAATCCAAACTAATAGATGTCGGTTGGCTTTGTGATGCAGTGGTAAGATTCTTATACCCCACATGAAAGTTTATATGTTCGATTCCTATTCACATCTTCAAAATTTTATTTTCAAGATCTTTTCTATCATCCGTCTTTCTCTCCCTCCTTTTCCTTTACTGCTGCAATCACGAGCATGCTTACCACATTGACGATATCTATCCACACAACATCAAACTTCAAACTTTACATCAAAAGATACAATGGAAACCACGTTGAAACTTACTCTACCAACCACAACATGGCGCCACATTCCAAAATCAAATATGACATTTCATTGACAAAAAAATATGACTGATAATTGGCACACTAAATACGAAAATATGACAACCACATATGAGACATACGGCATCATCTAACATAAAAATGGAAAAATGAAAATTTACACAGAGCGTCATCTAGTGGACAAAACTTGAAACTCAATATCATAAAAATGGGGCCCGCGATTGTAGCGCTATTTTGTGGCTAAATGTTGAACCCGTGGTTTAGTTCTGCTGTTGTATATTTACTTAAATACATTTTTATTTGTGGCTGTATTGCATGCGTCTAGTTCGAGCATTGCATTCAGTTCCCATTTTACACATTTCGTCTTTTTTCTCTGCCATCATCTTCCACAATCTATCTCTTCTTGCTTTATCAAATGCTTTTTTTAAATCTAAAAAACCCATGTATAAATTTTTTTCCTCCTATTTGTTTTTTCAACTATCTGCTTAATCGTAAATATATGGTCTTGAATGTTTCTGCCTTCCCTAAATCCTGACTGTGATTCGCCCAGCGTTTTCTCGATATTAATTTTTATTCTCTCGTTTATCCACATTTCCAACACTTTCATGTTTGTATTTAATAGAGTACTTCCTCTGTAATTATTACAATCCTGCTTATCTCCTTTCTTAAAGATTGGTACTATCAGTGCATGTTGCCATTCTTAAGGCAGAATCTCTATTTTTTTTTGTAAATATTCCTTCCATTTTTTCTTTTTTAATCCAACTCTTCTCTTGATCGCTTCTCTCCACCATGCCGTTTGCTTTATTTTCTTGTTGGTTTTTATCTTTCCACACACTTCCGAGCTTATTTGTAGTATCATCTCTTTGATTTCCTCCCAACTCTTTTCCAAACTTAATGCCTTCCATTTCTCATTTCTGCTCTCGATCATCCTCTTCATTTTTTCTCCGACTTTTAGCCTATACGTTTTTATTTTCTCATATTCTATCTTATCTTCTATTCTCTCTCTGTTGTCTGATTTTATTGGTTTCTTTATTTTTGATATAACCATATTCCCTCTTCCTGACCTCTTGATACTTCTACATCTACTATGTTCTTTCTATTTTCATTTCCTGCTACTATATAGTCTATTATTACTTTTTCATTTTTGCTGCTCATCTCTCCAGTATATTTGTGTATATCCTTGTGCTTATAATAAGTATTTGCTATAAACATATTGTTGATTCGGCAAAAATAAAAAAAAAAAAATTATCTTCAGGGCCAGAGATAATAATGTATTTTTCTTTGAGATGGTACTGCATTCGTTCAAGTCTTGTGAAGACGATGTAACTTTTAACAAAGAAAAGCATTTCGTATTAAAGTAAAAAATAACCAATTTACGCTTTGCCATTTTTGAAAAAAATAGAGCACATCTTTCCATAGAAAAGCGCCCAAGCTAGTAGCTCTGATTCCGACAGACGAATTTGGTTTCTTTATCGATGCAATTCAATGGAATTCAACTATGATATTAAGAATAATAATAATAGCATTACAAATAGTAAAAAAAAACTCTAGCGGTAGAAAAAAAAAGGAAAGTGAGCACAATCTAACGGCGTGAGGCATTGAAACATATCAGGCTCGTATTTAAAAGATAGTATTGGCGAAAGTTTTCGAATTTTGTCTGAAATTTTATTTTGACCTTTAGAAAAAATATTTCGCGTAGAATAGCTCATTTACCTGTATATACCTTACCTAGTATATACTATACTATATACGCTGTTAAAATATTTGTCAAAACTTGAGAAACACCTTGTACATATCTTATTTTCAGTTTATAATGCAGCGCTTGTCGCATCTGCAGAGGTTGGCGTCGGCACTCCGCCAGCTACCTATCTTGCCCTTATTACGGCCACTAAATGAGGTAACTAGTGATTATGGATTGGTGTTGTGTTTCGTGTTTTTATTTGACTCGAGACAAATAAGCTGAAGCACGTCGATAATTCGAATTTTTGATTTTTGTTTATTCTTTTTTTTGCTCCACTTTTCATTAAATTTCGGGTACTCCTATACCTTTTTAAGCGTTAGAAATTAACTTTGCTTCTACTTTTTTATATTTTGTTATTATTTTTATTCCTTTTTTTATAATATAATATATTAATATATTAACATTTTATTCACGGGATACTGAACTAGGCGTTCCTCCACCTATTAAATGGATTAAGTTAGTTATAGGTTTTCCTTTTGTTACCTTATCTTGCTATTTATTTTTGTTACGCTTGAGCCAGATATTTAGGGTAGGATTCTTTTAGTTTTTTTTTTGTATTAAAGTACTTTCGTATACCTGAGTTTTATCTTGTTTGATCCACATTGCATTATCTTTTTTTTAGTCGCCGGAAAATTTATTTTAAATTTCCCTCACGTTTTTGGAGAAGGGGAGTTGTAACAGTTCAATTCTACTCTTATAACTCTATTACATATGTCTATATTATCTATTAAAGTAAGCTCATACCTTGAACTATTTTCCGTCTTACTTTCCTACTTTCTCTATGTCTATATTTTTTCATCGGTACGCGTTAGTTAACGTACGGCATATCTGGTCGTGAATTTAGGGTTGAAGAAATTAGGCTAAAAGTTAGGCTGCTTCTTTCATAGTTTATGATTTGTGCCACAAAGTAGGCTAAATATTTTATCCTAAATATAATTATTTTATTAATATTTGAAGGGAATTGTCTTTAAGTTTTGGTTTTTGCTTTCAAAAACCCTGTAGGGGATCGCTTATGTCCGTTAATCATCGCCCTGGTCTGCAACATCACTTCCTGGTTTGACAGCCAACAGCAGGAATGCCACCAGCCCTTGGAAAGTACCGCCACAACCTGCAATATTTGATCTATCACCAGAACCGCAACTAGAACTCTTTCTGTTTAGATATTAACTACTGGTTTATTGAAATTTTTCTATTTTATTCACGGTGATCAAAAGTTGTCATTCTATCTATTGATTTACTTGCGTAAAAGTATAAGTAAAATTTAATTCGCTTTAATTCTCTCTACGCTCTAAAGGACACCATCATATGTCAACTGCGAATTCGGCTTAGATTCTTATGTTATTATTTTACATGCCCAATGGGCGCAACTAGTAATGTTGTTATTAATTAACTTTTTGTTTATTTTATTTCCTTTATTCTTTTACTGTAGAAGTGACAGTAAAAGCAGTACAGTAAAGTAAAAATCCAGGTGAGGATTTTTAGACAGGCAACTGCATCGTATGCTGCAGTTGCCTGTTCTTCTATGTTACTTTAATAGCTTTCTCCAATCTGCCACCTATTCCATTCTTTTTAAAACACTTCCATAACAGCTCCCTTATCACGGTATCAAAATCCTTTTCTACGTCTAAAAATCCCGTATGTAATTTTTCTCCATTTGCCAATTTCCTTTGTATTATCTTTTCTATCGTGATGATATGTGTCCTTGTGTGCCCCTACCCCTTCTATAACCACTAATATTCTTCTAATTTTGCCTCCACCTCTATTCTTAATTTTCTGTCTAGTATTTTCTCATACACTTTTAATATTGTACTTATTACTGTAATGCCCCGATAGTTGTTACCAGTATACTTTTCTACCAGTATATAATCTATAATTGATCTTTCCTGTCTGCCTCTTACTTCCCTCGTATACCTATGTATTTGCTTGTGTTTGTAAAAGGTGTTTGCTATTATTAGTTCCTGTATAATGCAGAAGTCAATTATGCTTGTTTCGTTGCTATTTCGTGTGTTCTCTCCATATTTACCTAGAACTTTTCTGTTGATCTATCTGGTTTCCCTATTTATCTATTAAAATCTCTCATTATAAACAATTTACCTTTCACTTCTTCTACTACGATATGTAGTTGTTCCCAGAAGTAATCTTTTACCTTTCTCCTCGCGTCCTCATTTGGTCCATATTTTTTCATTCCTCTGCCCCAGCTGTGTTCTTAATATTCTATCACTTATTGATTCTTAGTTATTTATCGTTTCGTACATCTCTCTTTTCATAATACAACCCACTCCTGCCGATGCCCTTTAATTTTTTTTTACTGTTTCCTTCCCATTCCTGTTTTTTTGTTTCATATCTTCATTCCCATCCTCTTTCGTGTTTTTCTTACTGTCATAATTCCCCTCCTACCCTTTATTGACTAGTTTTTTTATATCTATGCTTCCATACCTGTATCTGTAACTTTCCTGTATTCAATTCTTTCTTTGTATTACTTCCATTTCCTCTTATGTCCACCTGTTATATGTCCACTCTTAATTCCTTCTCCTCCGTTTGTTCCACTTTTTGTAATTTTTCTATGTTTTCAATCCTTCTCTCCATCCTTATTTCTATTTCTTCTATTTTTAATCATTCCTTCCTCTTTCTCAGTTCCCATTCCCTTCGTTATTACTATTACCACCTATTTCTTTGTCCCATTTTCCCTTAACTTCCTTTACGGCTGACTCTATTATCTTTATATATTTTTCGATCTCTCTCTCTTTTCCTGTTCCGGAACATTGCTTCTACCAATCACTTCCTTTATATTTATCTACGTCTATATATAGTTTTATTACCCCCTTTGCCCTTCAAATTCCTGCCTGCATCCCCCGCTTCCCCCCTTTTTTCTTTTCCTGAGTACCACTTCAACTCTCTTTTTATTTCCTTAACTTTATCTTTTTTTCATTACTTTCTGTTCTCTCCCTTTCCTGTCCTTAAACGATCTATCCAGATCCCCTTCCGTAGTAACCCCTAGTACACCCGTACTAGAATCTTTCGCCTTTTTGTATTCGGGGGACTTATCTATCCTAATACTCTTTTCGAAAGAAACCTTGTCCATTGTGCGTCTCTAAATTAGCTTTAATAAATATTGATATTTCGCCAGCATTATCTCAAAGGATTCTTTGAGATAATGCTAGCAGTAGATATACAATAGCAGAACTATACAACGGGTTCAAAGTTTCGCAAATAGATGGCGCTACTATCGCAGGGCTCAATTTTTAGGTCATTGAGATTCATGTGTTGTCCGCTAGATGGCGCTGTTTGTAAATTTTCATTTTTCTATTTTCATGTTAAATGGCGCTGTATGGATCAATTGTCATCGTCATATTTTTGCATTTTGTCTGTCAATTATCACTGTCATATTTTTTTTGTCAATGAAATGTCATATTTATTTTTGGAAAGTGGCGCCAAGTGTGAATGTGGATTCCAAGGTATCTTTTGATGTAATGTTTGAAGTTTGATGTTGTGTGGATAGATCCGGTAGCATCGGAGATTGTCAAGAATTTGAAAAAAGGTGAAGGCTTGTGAGGCGTGCTTACCACATGGATAAGTATAAAGATGCCGTTGGGGCGCAGTCATAATAGGCGTCCTTACACCTATCCTAAATGTGGTAAGCACACGTCGTGATTGCAGCAGTAAAGCAGACGAGTAAAGGAAAAGGAGAGAGAGAGAGAGAGACAGATGATCGTTAAAATAAAATTTTAGATGTGAATAGGAATCGAACCAATAAACTTTTATAGGGGCATAAGGACCTTACCACTGCACCACAAAGCCAACCGACATCCATTATGTTGGGTTGAGTATATAAATTGAATTTTGGGTTGTGCCGAACAATAATCTGTATTTTTAATATAAAATATAAAATCGCCCGAGATCTTTAACAGGATATTAGTTGAAAGGATTATAACGGTGAAAAATTTTTCTATAAATGTTATAATCTGTATTAAATCTAAATTAACATATTTAGCCATATGCAAATGGCTATAAAATCAACAAATATTTGAAATATAAACGAACAACAAATATATGAAGAATTTTGACATTACAAAGCCACCTAAATATTTATTGCATTTAGATGCCAATAACCTGTATGGTTATTGGCAGATATTATGAAGGTTCCTGATGATTCCGATAGTGGCTATATTCTCGAGGTAGACTTAGAATATCCAATGTCGCTGCATGACAAACATAAAGATCTGCTGTTCTGTGCAGATCATGAACGACCACCAGGTTCTAAATCTGTCAAATTACTGAATACAGTTACTAATAAAAAAAATTATATTATACATTACCGAAATTTAAAACAAGCCTTGCAGAATGGTCTGGTCTTGACTAAAATTCATAAAATATTACAATTTAGCCAAGCACCATGGCTCCATCCATATATAGATTTGAATGCTAAATACCGAGAACAAGCTAAAACATATTTTGAGAAAAATTTGTTCAAATTAATGAACAATGCCGTATTTGGAAAAACATTAGAAAACATAGGAATATCAAAATCGTCAAAATATGGAAAGGCCATTATGGGGCTAAAAATTTAATATCGGACCCATTATTCCATAGCCATAAAATATTTGACGAAAGTTTAGTGGCCATAGAGCTAAACAAATCTCATATAGTGTTTAATAAACCCGTTTATATAGGAATGCGTATTCTAGGCATATCTAAAACTCTTATGTATGACTTTCATTATAATTTTATACTAAAAGAGATTTCACCAAATGAAAATTGCAAATTAATGAACATGGATACAGATAGCTTCATATATGAAATCATATCTAATGATACATATTTGGATATTATTAAAGGGCATATACAAAAATTCGATACAAGTAACTATGCTGTAGATAAGCAATACCGTATACCATTAAAAAACAAAAAAGTTTTAGGTCTGTTCAAGGTTGAAGCAGCTGGCAATATTATTACCAATTTTATAGGATTAAGATAAAAAATGTACACTTATAAAATAAATTTCTTGAACAAATGCATAAAAAAAATTAAGGGGTTGAAGTACAACATAGTAAAAAATGAAATGGATTATAATGATTATTATGAATGTTTAATGCTATCTAAAGAAAAAGTTATAAAGCAGCGTTCCTTACGTTCTTATAATCATAATTTATTTAGTGTAGAGGAAATTAAACTAGCTCTTAATTCATTTGATGATAAACGTTATTTGATTGAAAACAGTACAGGCACGCTTATTTGGAGTCACTATAAAATTTAATCTAATTAACGACAATAGTAATTATATTTATTGTATCGAAGTTACTAAATTTCGGAATGTTTTAATAATTTAATTTCGCTGGGAAGGGAAGTAGAGCCATCTATAGTCGCCGTTTACAAGAAGAAATTGTTTATTTAAGAAAGCTACCCCGACCTTTCACTTTTCGGACACTTTACGTATAAGACCGATTTTCAATAACAATCATATTGTATTGACTATTTTATTAATATTAATTGTTCTAGCCTCGGCTAATAGAGATGGCTCTTGCCAGAACAAGAGAAATAGATAGGTGCTGACTCAGTTGGACTTCACCAACAAACAAAAACAAATTTGGACTATGTACATTTATTTACAACACTGGTTAAGAGTATTGAAATAATATAACTTTGATGTAAATACAAAACAACCACCTCAGATTTATGTAGTGAGAGAAAGTCTTTTGCCGTGAATATAAACTTTACAGTGCTAATCTTGTTCCCGATCAGTAGATTTCTTTTACTGTCGCGATGGAGTGAGCTAGTGATTTATTTTATCACTTGAGGACAGGTAAGTAACTTTACTGTCACGAGAGAGAGAGGATTATGCTTGTCGACACGTAAGTAACTTTACTGTCGCGAGAGAGAGAGAGCTTATGCTTGAGACACGTGAGTGATTGGTTGTGAGATATGATTCTTGAGATACACTTGTGTAGAAACACTTTAACTTAGTCACTGTAAAATTGTATACTGTCTTCTTGAATGTTCCATTCCCATATACATAATAAATAGGACGCACTGAGCACTGAACTACCATTAAACGTATAATGATGGGCCCTCTCTCAAGCGTGAATTTAATCTGAGTGGTGATTGGAAAATTCTTATAATTACTAAATTTGAACAATTTTCGATGCAAGTTTGATAAAAACAGAATGTGGAAATCTTATTCTACAATGCATATCACTACTGAACAAAAATATCAATCAATAAAAAAGATACAATCAAAATCACATAAAAAATTAGTAGAGTTCATCGTTCAGAAACGATAAAAAAGTGCATAGTAATTAACGTAAATATTGTATACAACCAAAAATTGTGTGAAACGTAAATACATACTTAAATCTACATAACAAAAAAAATTATTAGTAATTACAGAGCCAAAACAACATATAGCAGCGAAATTTAAATCGCCGGCAAAACAAGTGCCATATGTGGTCAAGACGGATTTCTTTGGCTACTCCTCTGACGTCACGTTAATAAGCAGTAAACTGTATTTTCGAATGCCTTAGTGTTATGTGCTGGTAAAAATGTGTTATTTTATGTGCCTTGTACTATAAAGCAGATGTATTGTTTCTTTGCAAATTTCCAATGTATGCAGATTTACTCACGTAGCGTATATGAAAAGTAATTCATATGGTAGATCTGCGTTAAGTAAAAAACTTGAACCGTTATGTTGTTGTTAATAGTTTGCAGTTTGTTTGAGTTCATAATTGAATGGTATTATTTATATGGGTCAAGAGCATTGGTTATATTTAGTCGTTGTATGTTATTTTATTCATTTGAAAACTAGAATTATCATATGAATAAATGGTCAAAAATTGGCCCAATAAATCGTAGATAGAGCAGCAACATGATTTTACGTGTGTTACATATCTATTTCAATTATTAACAGACAATTCATTGTTTGAAATGATTTAGAATAATCAATGTAGTTGACTCTGCATGATAACAGACGCGGGGTGGAGCTTACGATTAGAGACGGGTTGTGCGGCAGAGGAGAGGTAACGAACATAAAAAGACGACAATACCAGCGAGCGACCGCAGTAGCTGGTCCTGCGTTTGGCGACATCACATCATCACCTAGACGACGGTTACAAACCAATCTGTTCTTTTCAGAACAAATTGAACATTGTTTCGGAAACCACATAAGCAATGGGGCTGAAATTAAAATCGTTCTTTTTCAAGAACACAAGAGAAGAATAGAAATAGAAGATTTGGATCGAAATCTATTGTTCTGCTTTAAATCAAAGAAGAGATATTAGTGTTGTAAACAAATCGTTCTTTTTCAAGAACAAATTCTGGAAAATCGTCCTGAAAGTAAATCGTTCTTTTTCAAGAACCAAATGTAGAAAATCATACTAAAAGTAAATCGTTCTTTTTCAAGAACCAAATGTAGAAAATCATACTAAAAGTAAATCGTTCTTTTTCAAGAACCAAATGTAGAAAATCATACGGAAATACTAAATGTTCTTTTTCAAGAACCCAAAGAAAAAAAAGAAAATCGTGTTAATGTAGCAGTACTTAGTAGTAGTGTGACGTCACGTCGAAAACAGCACGTTTCTAAGTGAAATACGACCCGCATTTTGTTGTGACGTCGCGTCATTGTTATTATTTTTAAAGAATGCCATAAATTCTCTTGTTGTTTTACAACATTAATGAAGCCAATGAATAGTATCAAATATCTAGTTTATGTTCTGTGATATATTTTTGCCCTAGAATAGGCTCCGAAATTAATGTTTAGATTATAATAAAATGGATTTCTTCTTTATTTTTGTCTTAACGTAAAATGCCATTTGCTAAGTATTGCGTCAACCGATTTTCATGAAATAAAAAGCAAATATTATCTATGATAATCTCCAAAGACAATGCCATTGTAATCAGGCATGTCGTCTTTACCAAAAGTCATTTAATTGCATCACTTAGACAAGGCATTATCGACTATGAAAATTAATTACTATCGAACTATAAGGTGTTAACCTAATACGTACTGTAGCAGAAACCACCCCCATGCGCTTCTAACATTCCCCACTACGCGCCTTCCGAATTACGCGACCCAAAAGGATATATGAAAGGCTGTTTCAATAGGAAACGGAGAGTCCTGACCGTCGGTACTTCTCCTTCAACACCTCAAAAATGTAAGGATATCGGAACCGGGAAGGAGGCGGGGCCTGGGTCGCCCAGCCTGCCCAATCCAAACAAAACCCTTTCCTTTCCCTCTTCTGGCTAGCAAGCGAGTTCTCCGGCAACCAGATTATTCCTTCTCCAGATTCTGGCTAGCATGCGAGTTCTCCAGCAGCCAGATTCTAACCTATCCAGTTTCGGATTACCAAGCGAGTTCTCCGGCAGCCAGATTCTAACCTATCCAGCTTCGAACTAGCAAGCGAGTTCTCCGGCAGTCCGATTCTAACTTTTCCTTCCCTCTAGTTAGCAAGAGAGTTTTCCGGCTGCCAGAGTAACATGTTTGGTTGGATTGTGTTGGCCGGGGGGCGTATGCCACGCCAACACCGGTAGCCGCAAAATATTCCGTTTCTGTGTTTATGTTGTGGTGCCTGCTGCCGTTAGTATTGGGTAATTATGCTGCGGTCCAGTGGTAGAGAGTAAATTTTTAAGTTTTGGTTTTTCTATTTATTTGGCACTGTTTTTTATTCGCTTTTTTTACTTTACCCAGCTACTAAGTATGTTTATGTTTAGTTTATTATTTATCAGAGTTGTATTTTATTTTAATTTTATAACATGATGTTTTTAGTATTTCTTCTGGCTTTTCTTTCACTCTTTCCTGAACCCTAGATTATTTTCTCCACTGTCTAAAAGCTGCTCGTACAGGCTTATCCCCCAACTTTCCTTTGGAGTTGTGAGGCAGCCGCAAGGCATCCGAAATCAAAGGGTGGCGCCCGAGTAATAAGCCGAATTATTCGAAGAAACAGCTTAACCGACAGATTGGCGTTACACTATTTACTATCTAACTTTGGCATCCGTCCAAGGGGGATAAAAGACAAGAAGGGATAACACGGGAAGAAGTGGAAAAAAGAATAAAAAATAAAGAGAAAGTATTAGATAAAATGATCAATACAATCCATGGAAAAATAGTGAAGGAAGAAAAAAAACAGACAACAGAAAAAGCAGATAAAGTGGTACAAAGACTGGAACAAATGAAGAAGCAACTTAAAACTAGAATAGACAAATTAGAAACAAAAATATCGGAATTGACAGTGGGAGGTACAATAACCCAAGATAGGAGCAAAACGACATATGCGGCGATCGCGGAAAAAAAAAAGAAAATGATAAAAAAAGATACAGGGAGGGAAAACACCTGAAAAAATAAGAGAAATAACAGTGAAAGCGGTAGAAGGTGAGAAGGTAATGGAAAAAATACGAGAAAAACTTACGATAGAAGAAGTAGGGGAAGAAGGTATAAAGGAAATAAAAAAATTTGAAAGTGGATTGGTAGTGATGAAGTGCAGAAACGAGCTACAACAGGAGCAAATAGGAAAGAAACTGGAGGAAGTAAAAGGAATAACAGTGAGGAAAATGAAAGAAAAAAAACCGCTGTTTATAATAAAAAAAGTGGAGCAAGGATATACCGAAGAAGAAATCGTAAACGAAATATTAAGAGAAAATGAAGAAATAAGGGAAATGGTGGGGAGTAGAGAGGTGAAGACAGTAATGAGAGCAGTTAAAAAAAATGCCTTGGGGAACAGTAAACAATATGTGGAGGACTGGGTAGTAGAAGCTGACAAGGAGATATTCAAGTACGTGGTAAAGAAAGGAAAATTATTATTAGATTTTACTGTAAAATAGGTAGAGAAATATGTAAAGATCGCAATCTGCTATAAATGCTGCTGCTATGGGCATGTAGCCAAGTATTGTACAAGAACAGAGGTATGCTACAGATGTGGACAGGAAGGACACGAAGGGAAATATTGTGAGAAAAATGAGATAAAATGCGCCAACTGTACAAGAATTAAAGGTAAAGATATAGAGCACATGGCCACCAGCAAAAAGTGCCCAATATACAAACGAAAGGAGGAACAATATAGAAATAGGATAGATTATGGAAGCTGGGAAGAAAAGAAGAAACAAACAAAAAACTGAAAAAGAAGTGGGCAAAGGAGCAGAAATCAATGAGAAGAAAAAATGAAGAAATATGGAGATTAGCAACATGGAATATACGAAGCATAAAAGGGAAAGAAATAGAACTAGAAGAAGAGTTTCTGGAAAATAAGATAGACATATTCACAATAACGGAAACGAAAAAAAAAGGGCGAGGATTGCAAAAAATTATGAAAGGAAGTGTATTTATATATAGCGGAGTGGAAACAGAGAGCAGCTGAGGGAGTCACATATATGATAAAAAAGGAATGGGCACACAATATAGACGAATGGGAGGCGTGTTCAGAGAGGATATTGACAATAAATATGAAAGATGATAATGAGAGCGTTAAACTGATAATAAGTGTGTATGGACCAAATGAAGACAATAAAAAGGAGAACAAAGAGAAATTCTGGGAAATGTTAATAGAGACGGTAGAAAGAGCAAAAGACGAAATATACATTGCGGGAGATTTTAATAGTAGAGTGGGAAAGGGAAAACCAGAAGAGAGTAGAATATTGGGCCAGAATGTGGAATCAACACTAAATGATAACGGAAAAATATTGATAGAGTTTTGTCGAATCAACAATATGTTTATAGCAAATACCTATTATAAGCACAAGGATATACACAAGTATAATAGAGAGATGACCAGCAAAAATGAAAAATCAATAATAGACTGCATAGTAGCAGGAAACGAAAATAGAAAGAACATAGTAGATGTACAAGTGTCAAGAGGACCGGAAGTGGGAAGTGATTATTATATGGTTATATCAAAAATAAAGAAACCACTAAAATCAGACAACAGAGAGAGAAAAGAAGATAAGATAGAATATGAGATAATAAAAGCGTATAGACTAAAAGACGGAGAGGTGGCAAAGCAATATAGAGAAAAAATGAAGAGGATAATCGAGAGTAGAAATGAGAATTGGAAGACATTAAGTTTGGAAGAGAGTTGGGAGGAATTTAAAAAGATGATTCTACAAACAAGCTCGGAAGTGTGTGGAAAAATAAAAAGAACTAAGAAAATAAAACAAACGACATGGTGGACAGAAGAGATCAAGAGAAGAGTGAGATTAAAAAAGAAAAAATGAAAGAAATATCTACAAAAAAAAAGTAAAGAAACTCTACCACTAAGAGGTAAAGATTCTATAACACACTCGTGAATAATGATACAGTATGCTTTAGTGTCGGAAGCAAAACCCTGATATGACTCTGTTTCGAGCTTAACGTCAACTGTTGAAGATTTTATAGACTCATCTTTTTTTGAACAATCAATTACAATCAACGCATGTGTAAAAAAATTATCGTAGCTTAACAAGACTTGTTTGCGTTCTAACAGAGATTGGTTCATATAACTTCAGTAAAAATCTGAATAATTACAGTATATATTTGCATAGTTATGCACATATATAATATTATGCAAAATTTATATTTGGTCTTTCGAATGGATAATAGTCTTCAATTAAAAGCAGCCTAGTGCTAGAAATATTAGTCTGATGAAATAAAGTATTATCACTAGTTATCTGATCTTTTCGGTTTTGCTGAAAAGCAACAATGACATACCGAGGACATTCTACATTAGTGATAGTTTTCACATTCCATATCTCTTTTGTAGAGCCCGTATTCAGAGAAGGTAATTCATGATAACTCCATTTTCCGAATGGAATTAAAATTGGTCGATCATGATTTATCGATTTTAATAATTCCATTTTTATATAATCATTGGGCGTTATATCCTTTAATTTCAATTCAATATTGTCAATTAGAATTTCTCTTATTGTTGTATTGTCACTAGTTAACATAGGATTGTTATCATTACGAGAACGTACTAAACGTAAAGTATGTTTTCCACACATCATTGTTTTATAATCGCTGAATACACCAAATAATGAGACAGTGGTATTCGCATAAAGAATTCCGCTTTGGCACATGTTGACAATCTATTTGGGAATTTCCAACTTCCTATAATTAAATGTTTTGCATCTTCTTCAGTATAACATAAGTATCCACGAATAAGACTAACAATTCCCGGATCTTTAACATGCTCCACTTTTACACCATTCAATTCATACGTTACTGAATTAAATAAAAATAGTCCTGCATTATTAACTAGGCACACAGTTCCATCTCCTCTTATCTTTTTCAATTTTCCATTAATTACCAAAGCAGATTCGGACATTAATAGCCAAACATCATTTCTATTTATTGTTATTTCAATTACAACACTGTTAGAAAATGACTTAATATAGGGAAGATATGTTCGATATTCAATATGTGTTATAGAATCATCATTCCAATGAGATTTACACAGGTTTAAAATTTCATCTGACAGCATATCCAATCGATTTCAAAAAAGTTGTGTTTAACTTTGACAATTTACCCCCCAACATTCTAGCTGAACGGCGTTTTTTAACTGAATGTGTTTGCTTGTTAATACTCCTTTTATACGATTTATTAACATTCTTATTACTATCACTATTAATTACTAAAACCATTTTTTCTTAATTCTAACCGAACGATAATTTCTTCCCCTCGAAAATTTACAAGATTAAAATTATGATCTAGGATTTTTAGTGAAATTGTAGATATCTCTTTCCTACTACTGGTAAATAAACCAAGTTGGTTTATTTACGTGTAGTAGGACGTGATGGGAAATTCGTATAACTTATGTGACGGTTTGTTGTTAAAGTATGCACCACTTGTTATATGCTTTACTTTCAATTCAATATGGTCAATTAGAATTTCTCCTATTGTTGTATTGTTACTAGTTAACATAGCATTGTTATTATTACGAGAACGTACTAAACGTAAAGTATGCTTTCCACACATCCTTGTTTTATAATCGCTGACTACACCAAATAAATGAGATAGTGGCACTCGCATAAAGAATTCCTCGTTGGCACATGTTGATAATTTATTTGGGAAGTTCCAACTTCCTATAATTAAATGTTTTGCATCTTTTTCAGTATAACATAAGTACCCACGAATAAGACTAACAATTCCCGGATCTTTAACATGCTCCACTTCAATTCATACGTTACTGAATCAAATAAAAATAGTCCTGCATTATTAACTAGGCACACAGTTCCATCTCCTCTTGTCTTTTCCAATTTTCCTTTAATTAC
Source organism: Platypus cylindrus (assembly GCA_949748235.1). Taxonomy (NCBI): domain Eukaryota; kingdom Metazoa; phylum Arthropoda; class Insecta; order Coleoptera; family Curculionidae; genus Platypus; species Platypus cylindrus. The sequence goes on along the minus strand of OX456488.1, from coordinate 45,127,806 downwards.
CAAAGCAGAATCGGCCAATCATAGCCAAACCAATATCGTTTCTATATTTTTCCTGTTATTTCCTAGTTATTGATCCTGATGAAGCTAAAGAAAACTCTGTATTTATATTGGACGATGTTTCATGTGATAAGCAGGATAAAATTAGGACATATTTTTCAATGAGACGACACAAATCTATAATCGTAGCATATTTATGTCAAACTTATTCCAAAATCCCTAAACAATTAATAAGAGACAATTGTAATGTGATTGTACTTTTTAAACAAGACGATATTAACTTAAAACATATTTTTGATGAACATGTCGCACCAGATATATCGTACAATTATTTTAAAAATATGTGTCAACAATGTTGGAATAGTAATAAATTTAAACCATTAGTAATTGTAAAATAATGGTCGATATCGATGTGGCTTTGATGTATATATAAAAGGGTCCTGAATAGTTTTATTTTCAAAAAAAAAAACTGCTAGATAAGTCGGAAAGTACCCGCAAAAGAAAAATTTTAGAATTAGCTAATGATGTCCGAAAATAATATTTAGCCTTAAAATTGGGACGTTCTAATGAAGATGGCACATTGAACCTAATTTTTACATCTGTAACTGGTCAGTTAAAAAAAATAGCAGCAGACAATGTGGTTGTTAAAAATAAATCGTCTGAAATAAATGGAAACGAAATGAAAAACGTAAAAAAAATTGAAAAAGAAGTAGAAGTAGATCTGAAGTAGATCAAATTGACAAGATAGATGAAGAAGTAGAAGAGGAGGACGAGGAGGAGGAAGAGGAGGAAGAAATGGAACAAGAAGACGAGCTGGATGAAGAAAATGATGAAGTAGATGAAAGCGACGATACAATTACTAATGTAGATACACCGCAATTAGATAAATATCCACAAGTTTCTCAAGAACCTATAAAGGACTATTTTCAGCATTCTCCTAATATTGACATTACCCATTCTCCAAGATGTAACGCTATCACTAATACATGGACCTTGGGTCCTAATAAAATGGAATTTGATAAAACTACTGGCCATGTAATAATAGGTAGAGAACTATATACAGGTAGCAAGTGACTTTATAATTTATTATTTTATAAAGATCCTAAAAATTATACTAGCAAAAACCTTGAGGAATTTGATCGCATATTAGATGACACTAATCTATACAGAAAGGGTCACTCTTCTCAAGGCAGAATAGCTGGAGTCAGGAAAGCAAGGTGGAAACTATAATATGGTCTATAATTCCAAGCCAATAGAATATGTTTATTGGGATGATGTTAATGAACTAGTTGATAGATTACGATTGCTATTCGCATAGAAATCGTAGGCAGGTAATTCTTCTCATAGTAACGAGATTGCGTCAATTATTGAAGAATTAAAAAAAGCAAAAGTTATATATTAATATATTACCAGTCATAAGTATTATTATTTAGTTAAACAACGGTGATGAGTATAGATAAGTTTGGACGTTCGTCTGATAAATATTCACATTATCAGATTTCTTCCTCGCCTACTTCCTCATCATTATTTTCATTCACATATAATGGTGATTTAGATATTGGAGGTTTAAAAATATGTAACGTTAATTTACCCACTAAAGATGATGACGTTGCTAATAAAAATGTTTGGATGGATCCTGTAAACCAATAATGAATTTGTATTTACTGCTACAGCAAGATGTGGCTAAAAGTGAAGAAAATAATAGACAGCGATTAATAGATATATCCAATAGAATGAATGATTTGATCAATACTTTTGAGACCAAAGTTATAAAATTATCGGCATTATTTAATAGCAGTAGAGCTGAATCTAATAGCACTATTGAAGATATAATTAAAACATTAGATAAGGTTCAGATGAATGTATCTAATAATCGCGACAAGATAGAAAATCTTAATTATTCCAAAGCTGATAAACAACCAGGAACAACACGTCTAGACTGAAGGTAGTTTGCAAAGATTCTAGACACCTGTTATTTAATATTGAAAGTGATAAAGCAGTAAATGGCATCGAAAGAAAAAAATCAAGTAGTTAATGAACTACGTAAACCAATAAGATGGAATTTTCAGAGGAGACATACAATTATTAAAGGGTTAGACAATTTATGGCAAGCAGATCTTGCTCAAATGGATACATATGCAAAAGAAAATAACCAGTTTAAATATTTTCTGCTTGTTATTGATTGTTTTTCTAAATATATTTGGGCCGAACCGCTAAAAAATAAATCTGGTGATTCGGTGGAGGAAGCGTTTTTTAAAATATTAACTACCTCAAAGCGTAGCCCTAAAAATTTACAAACTGATCAAGGGAAAGAATTCTACAATCGTCCTTCTCAAGATTTGCTTAAACAATACAAAATTAATGACTATTCAACATATTCGCGAATGAAAGCAGCCATTGCTGAACGAACAATTCGTACTATAAAAGAACGACTGTATAAATATTTCAGTTTAAATGCAAACGCACAAGCAGATTTCAATTTTACCAGTTATTGTCAAAAATTATTATGAAGCGAAACATAGTACAATTAAAATGTAGCCATGTGATGTTATTGGTGAGACAATTGAGAAAAAGTTGTTGGATACAATCTATAACCATACGAAAATCTTTCCAGGGTCGAAATTAAATGTTGACGATATGGTATGTATCAGTAAAGCAAAGCATGTTGTCGATAAAGAGTACACACCTAACTGGACGTCCGAACTATTTAAAATTATCAAAATCAAATACACTAATCCTGTGACATATTTATTGGAAGATTTAAATAAACGGCCAATAAGAGGATCTTTCCATATTTATGAATTGCAGAAGACAAAGCAACCAGATATCTATTTAGTCGAAAAAGTGCTGAAGAAAAAAGGCAACATGGTATATGTAAAATGGCTAGGTTTTGATAATTCTCATAATAGCTGGATTTATATGAAATGTCTCTGCAAAAATTGTATAAACATGATGCCTTCAGAAAATAAATACGTTTTAACTGCTGACCAAATTGATAAAGATCTGTTTGAACTATTAGACAAGTTTGAACATGAAATTAGTGAAAAAAATGAAGCGAAACCTTTATTATTAAATACAAGATTTTCTACAATAAGTGATAATATATTAATTGATGTTGGATTAAATATGACCATGGACTTTAGGCCTTTTATAAAGTTAAATCATATCTTCGAGTTGGAAGAATTTGAATGGCAAACGCTGATTTTAAATATGTATTGGATTCGTCATATATATTTTAGTACAATGGAATTAGACTATTTACGTTTTATTTGTTGTAAGAATATAATTATAACAGGTAATAATAATGAGGAGGTAATAATAACAGATAATAATAAAAAGGATTCAAATTACTAGACCGGAAAAGACTATATGCTTAACAGAATCTGATTTGGTTAACATAATATTCATCAATACATATCATGTGGTTCCCTTAATTAATAGGTTAAATTTAATTGACTTTAATACTTTTTATAATAATTTTATAAAAGATTTTAAGAAATTGTTATCAGAATTAATTTATACAGCAAGTGTAGAAAGTATAATAGATGAATATTGTAATTTAGCATTTGATGACGGCAGTTTTTTTTTGGAAGAATGCATGTTAATAAATAAAGAAAAAATATTTCTTGACTTATATAATTGAAAATTTATTATATTAGCAATAATATACATATTGTAATATAAATGTTTAAAATATAAATCGTTTTATTTTCTTTTAACTATTTTAAATATATATTAGCAGGTTGAAAACTGGGAAATCTGGAAAATTATTGACTTTAGAAAAAAAATTATAAAGATAATTTTAATTTTTTAACGTTTTGTATTACCTGAATTAACTGAGAGCCACTTCAAACACCGAAGTCCAATTTAAATTATTAACTGCAGTTAATTTTTTAAAAACTATGCTGAACTTGCCCGGCAAAAAATTGTGCAAATTTTTCTTGAAAATTTCCGTTACTCGTAGGGGCAGAAACAGAATCTTATTATCTGGAAGATCCACTTGTACCGCTTCTCCATAACGGCTGTTTGAAATTTTAATTCCCATAATTGCACATTTCTGGTTTGGTACTAAATCTTGTAATTTTACTCACTATTTTCGAACGTATTTAGCAGAATTATTCAAAGCGTCTAAATCCATCTATATATATATATATATAAGTATAATATATAAAGATAAGAAGAATAAGATAATAATATAGTTACTTACATTTTAATTTTTTTCTTGGCCCTCTAACAAACACTAAAGAACAAATTCAGAATTATGTACTTGAAATGAATACTTTAACATTACTATGGGCATACGGTTTAAATACCTGATGCAGGTACCACCACCACCACCACCAAAATCATAGTCCTTTTAATAAGAAATCCTTTAAATCTTTAAAAGAAAATCGGTCTGATTTTATATTAAAAATACAGATTATTATTCCACGCATTCTAAGATTCCTTAAGAGAAATGCGTTGTAAGTGCTGATCAAATTGATAAACATCTGTTTGTAGGTTTGTCATGAAGCAAAACCTTTATTATCATTAAATACAATAAAGAATGATTGATGTTCGGTTAAACATTAGACCTTTTATAAAATTAAATAATGTCCTCAAATAGGAAGAATTTGAATTGGAAACACTGATTTTAAATATGTAGTGGATTCGTCATATATATTTTAGCACAATGGAATTAGACTATTTACGTTTTATTTGTTGTAAGAATATAATCATAACAGGTAATAATAATGACGAATTAAGAATAATTTAAATTCCTAGACAGGAAAAGACTATATGCTTAACAGAATCTGATTTGGTCAACATATTATTCATCAATACATATCATGTCGTTCGCTTAATTAATAGGCTAAATTTAATTGACTTTATCACATTTTATAAAAATTTTATAGCCATTTGCATATGGCTAAATATGTTAATTTAGATTTAATACAGATTATAACATTTATAGAAAAAATTTTCACCGTTATAATCCTTTCAAATAACATCCTGTTAAAGATCTCGGGCGATTTTATATTTTATATTAAAAATACAGATTATTGTTCGGCACAACCCAAAATTCAATTTATATACTCAACCCAACATAATGGATGTCGGTTGGCTTTGTGGTGCAGTGGTAAGGTCCTTGTACCCCCATAAAAGTTTATAGGTTCGATTCCTATTCACATCTAAAAATTTGGTTTAAAGATCTTCTCTATCATCTGTCTCTCTCTCTCTCCTTTTCCTTTACTCTTCTACTTTACTGCCGCAATCATGAGGTGTGCTTTACCACATTAAGGGTAGGTGTAAGGACGCCTATTATGACTGTGCCCGACGGCATCTTTATACTTATCCATGTGATAAGCACGCCTCACAAGCCTTCACCTTTTTTCAAATTCTTGACAATATCGAATGCTACCGACATCTATCCACACAACATCAAACTTCAAACATTACATCAAAAGATACCTTGGAAAACACATTGAAACTTGACGCCACATTCCAAAAATAAATATGACATTTCATTGACGCAAAAAATATATGACACTGATAATTGACACACAAAATGCAAAAATATGACAATGACAATTGACACATAAGGCGCCATCTAACATAAAAATTGAAAATGAAAATTTACACACGGCGCCACCTAGCGGACAACACATGAAACTCAATGACATCAAAATGGGGATTGTAGCGCCCTCTGGTGGCGAAATTTTGAACCAGTGGTCTAGTTCTGCTGTTGTATATCTACTATTTAATACAAGTCTATATTATAATAAAAGATAAAATTTGGGACATTCCTTTCACCTGCAGTTTTGAATCGCAACACCCTATTACATTTAGTTTAGACCCCCCATAATTTGTAATTGTTATTGAAGGTGGTCGTAACAATTTATTCAGACCTAAACATCTAAATATATTTTCAGGACTAACATTAACTTGAGCGTCAGTATTTAATTTAAATATTAGCTTTTTATTACAATTTAATATTTCTAAAGTGTCTAACCAATTATTTTCAATGTGATTTGACCCAAGTGTGCGTAATACATAATTATTTTGCACGCTGTTCAATGTTTCACCCATTTCATTATTAGTAACTTCATTTATAAATCGATTTTTACAATGAATAGCAAAATGATTATATTTAAGACATTTTGAACACTTCTTACCATAAGCTGGGCAACTTCGAAATGAATGGTTTCTTCCACACTTTGGTTTGTTCACTTGTACTCTGTCACTGTTTTGATAGTTGAATTTTTTTGTAATTTCATTGCAATATTCTTTCTTCTTTTGTATATATTGTTGTCTTGGCTGTGATTTACTACCATATTTATTTCGAGATATATTTTGTTTCATTTTAATTTCTTGAATTTCACAATTTTTAGTTCCATTAAAACCTCCTGCACGCAGTACTGGCATCCCTACTTCTATACTTATTATATTATAAGGGGGCATACAACAGATAACCTTATCTTTAAATTTCAGCAAGTTAAATTCATATAACTTATAGTTATAGCTCCAAACAAACATACTTTGTGGGAATACATTATCTGTAAATTAATAAATAGATAATAATTTCAATATTCATTACTAGTAATTCAATAAATATATATGTAATAAAATAATTTATTTTATTAAGTTAATTCTATGTAAGCCCTTAACTCCTATATTTATTATATAATTAATCTTTTACTTACTTTTTTTACAGTATGATCAGCAATAATTTGCTATATAACGTATTAGATAACCTTTGTCAGCATTATCTTTTCTTAAAAAAGATAAATAAAAACCAAAAATTTACAGTTGACTTTTTCCGCTATACTTCATGGTTCATATACAGGGTGTTCGCGAAAGGTTGTCAGAAAATTAACCACATACTCCTGGCATCAATACAAACAACTTTTCTTAATAACTTGTTTTCGAAAAATCAACTTTAATTATTTCGCAATATTGCGCGTATTTAAAAACGGCTAGAAAATGTTTGATATCCACTGTACTCTGCGTCTGCTCGCGCCAGGCAACGGTAGACAACCGTTATCGAAACAGCCATGAGAGACGTGAAGGAATAAACGCTCAATAACTTGCCCACATAGCACATGATTGAAGACCAGACTTGTTTATTTTTATTTTATTTATGTCTTGAAATTAGAATGAAATATTTTGAATAAGAAAAATTGAACATGTTTATCTAGTCGTAAGTATGTAATGTAAAATAGAAAAAACTACAGTTTTTTATTTTAAAAAATTCAAAATCTATTTTAAAGTTCATTTCTTTCAATTTAATTTTTTAATTCTAATTTCAATTTTCTTTTCCTAATCTCACTAAGAAGCGAGTATGTAAAATATTTTATTTCATAATATTTTTTATTGTTTTGTTTTTAAAACCAACAAGAACTACTTAATCTTGCTCATGTCTGGTTTAAAAAAAATGTATTTTGGGTAATAACCATGCTATGGATCAGATAGCAAGTTATCAATTACACAAACAGTCCTTTATTAGGACAACGCAGATTAAAACGATACCTACATACCACTAATTATTTGGCGTAATTACTGCAATAAATTAGTAATTAACTTCAGATTACCAGGCGAGGTGGTAGACAATCGATAGTACATTAGAAAATACAAATCACACTTAACCTTACACTAAAACTACAATATCCGCAGTAGTAATACTCTACAACATCACACTATCAATTCATTAGTAATTTACTAGTTATCTCTTTGTGGGCAGGATTTATAAAAAGGGGTTTTTCATGATTGATATCAAGCATTCTAATAGAAGGTAAAGAATACAACAACCTGTAAGATTCTCAAAATTTTTATTGGACGGCTGCCTTAAAAAAATAGGTGTTCGACTTATTAAAATAGAAATATAAGAATCGCTTAGTTCTAATTGCGCTGACCAATAATCCCAGTAACTAGGTAGGTTCTTTATTCGCATTAACATATTTATTGCCAAAAACGTTTTCATTTCCTCGACGGTTGTGGGAGCAAAGTTTTTTCCTTTTCGAGTGACATAAAAGTTTGTTTGAAACACAATATTTTCAAATATTTCTTCATTTACGAGGCAATAAAAAATTTCCATCGGCGACTCAAATCATCCGAAATATTATCAGGACCGACATTTTCAGCAAATGCCTTTACTTTATGAGCAATACTTCGAGAATTTTCCCAGATAAATTTATCATATGGTATCAAATGTGATAGCGGCACGTCTTCTTCATCATCATCCGTATTTGGTTCCGTCATGTACTCTTCCATATCCGGGGGATCACTATTTCTGAAGGCCGTAGATTCGGCATATTCCTCGTCACTAATTGAACGTTCATCATTTGATTTTGCTTCAGATGGAATTTCCGCTAATATATATGAAATCATACATTTGATACATATCAAAATCTCTTTGAGTTAATTCTTCTAAATCATTGTGACTCCAAGTATTCTTTTCTAATAAAACACAATAAACAATTGTTGTATTCAAAATATGTGTTGATTGCTTTGTTGTATGTTTCAGATGCCGCAAATAAATATTGACCAAAAGTAACATGTTGCAATAAACATTTATAATTATGTTATATTATTGTCCTAATATGTTGTTAATCTTATATAAAGGTACTTACTTTCCATTATTTATTATACTATGAAACCAATCACTTGTTGAATTCAGATAATTTTTTTTGTTATTTTAGGTTTAAAATCATGTAATCACTTAACTACCATGAAGAAAAAATTGAATATGTTTCAGTCTATGCATAAATGAGCATGTAAGGAACGTGTGTTATAGGTGTTACGCAAAACATACCGGTAGGCTAGCCTAGAAAGCTCTTGTAATATGTGGTATATTTGTTATACCACTAAGCTTGAAAGGGTTAATTACAGATTGTGTTCAATATGACTACCATTTTTTTCAATCCCATGCTGAACCCGATTTATAAAAGATTGTGGAACTCCTTTTTCTTCCCCAAAAAATGCTAACAACTCCACCAAAACCTTTTACTTCGGTTACATTAATCGGCCCTCAAACAGACAAAATTGCCTTTACCTTATTGGGGTCCTAAAAACCTGTTTTATAAATAATATGTCCTAGGTACTTTATTTTTTCCTGAAAGAATTTACATTTTTTTATATTTAATCGAAAACCTGCTCTTTTTAGTGTTTCTAATACTACTGCTAATATTTGAAGATGTTCATTTCGGTTTTTACCTGTTACCACAATATCATCTAAGAAATTAATAGTACCCGGAATCCATTGTAAAATGGATTCCGGATCCAACAATCTTTTGAAAAATACTACCAGCTGGTCTAGTCCCATAAGGTAAACGAATAACTAAATATATACTCCAAGATATTAACTGCCTAATCTCCTTTGAAACCACTAATTCATTATAGGAACACGAAAAATCTAACTTAGTATAAAGCTCGCCCCCGCTACAACGTTGCAAATAATTGTTCTATCCTTGGTAGAAGATGACCCTCGTCCTTAAAAAATTTATTTACAGTAATCTTATAATCAGCAGAAAGACGAATACCTCCACCTTCCTTTACCACCGGCACCAACGGTGTACCCCAAACAGAATTAGCATTTAATGAGATAACGCCTTTCTTTTCTAACTCGTCTGATTCTTTACTATTTTTCTCTTTAAATAAAAAAGACACAGGGCGCGGCATACAAATAATTGGCTTGGCTTCCGCTGAACCTATAAGATTTATCTTACCGCCTTTATATAAACCTATGTAACACTTTTACGTTTTCTGTTCAACGTTAATTATTAAGATATTATAATTATTGATATCTGTTCGGGCGCCACCCTTTGATTTTTAGTTTACCTTACGGCGCCTCATCACTCCAAAGAGAAAGTGGGGGAGGAAAGCCTTTAAGAGTAGCATTCAGACAATTTAGAGGGTTTTTCTAAGGTTCATAGAAAATGAGTAAGAAAGAAAAGCCAGCTGGATCAAAAATATAACGTATATTCTAAATTATAAATCATCATTAACAAAAAGAAATAGTTTCGGAAAAATAAAATAAATCAATCAACACCTTCGGGTTTAAACAATCGTATATACATTCTACTCTTACCTTTATTTTCTATATCTGTATTTAAAGAAAGTAAATACACTATATAAATTTAAAATATACCTTTTTCCTAGAAAATAATAGTAAATGCAATGATTAACCCTTATAACTAATAATAATAAATAAAACAATCTTACGGCAGCAAGTACCACACCGCTATAGGGTGAAAAATACTGAAAACAAATGAAATGATTAAATAACTGGATCAATTATCGGTCATGGGTCTTTGCTTGACACATAGGTAGGCAAAGAAAGTCGTTCGAGAACTGGATCACCACGGGAAAAGAGTAGCTGTTCGAAAACTGGATCGGCCAAATGAAAGGGTGATGCCAAGCAATGCGTTTCCGCCCTGTAACGGCAGGAAGTATGAGCAGAATTTAAATCTCTTTTCGGCTGAGCGGATTACTCTGCTGCTTCTAGTGAAGTCGTTTTAATGTTTCCTCTACCCCACCTTTTACAGCTAGGTATCTTGAAGTCTCGAAACAACTTGCCATTTCTGCCGAATCGGGCCCTTTTTATACCCAAGATTGTTTATTAAAATCAAGGGCGAGGGTGGGAAAACACTGTAAAAGTGTTTTCACTTTTACAGTCCAAATGCCCTGAGGTAATTTTACAAAAAACAGTCTTTTATTTAGAGTGCCGCTAAGTCGCAAAATAAAATAAAAAAATAACAATTAATAATCACGGTATCATGCCAATATTTCAACTATTCCTAATTAAATGAACTGTAATGTTGCAGTTAATTTACAAATTAAAACCTATGTTTGTTTACTACCAAATGTTAACGTTGTATCGTTATCAAAAGTGCAATAATAACAATTGCCAAAACGAAAAACAACAAAAAAATCTTCTGCGACGGGTATCTCCCCCAGGTCGCACGACGTTTTTTTCTCCTATTCGAAAACCAATTTTTTTTGTAACTTCGTTGCACGTAATTCTGAATCGAATAATTCTTTATAAGAATTTAATAATCTGTTTAAATGATTGTCTGCCTGAATCAAATTTAAATTTACTACATTTTGCGGTAGGTTAAAATTTATATTAAATAGTTTCAACCAATCACGACCAAATAAAGGTGTGGAATCATTTTTAACTACAATTAGTCTAGAATTTTCTACAATTTTGTTCTTGCATCTCATTGTAACATAAATTTCTCCCTGCGATACAATTAATCTACCATGATAGCATTTAAAACGTAACTGTGTCGGTAATAACTTAGAATTAGAAAATTTTATCATGTATAATTCACATAAGAAAACGGATAATACAGCACGTGCATCTACATCCATACGAATCAATTTCCCATTGATCCTAACATACAATTTAATTAGACTAGCATATTCACTTGCATCTGAGAGAGATTGATCCTTTCGCCAAACTTGTTGACCGACAAAAGAATTTATTGTTGGACGTCGCCTTAAATTATAGTTGATCTCAGTTCGTTCACAAGATGCTTTTATATTATCTTTGACTGTATTATAAATTTACCAAACTTTCAAAATTATTCTTTGAATTTTTTCGGGATTCGGTCAGGTTTTCTTTTAAATAAAACTCTTTTTATTGCTCGATATTTCGACTGTCCTTACAGCCTTCCTCAAGAGAATAAGTGAGCTAAACAATTTTGTCTTCATACATTGATGAATACTAATATGACAGAATAGGAGAATTATCTTCCATTCGTGACACACATCCTAAATTACAATCAAAACAACTTCATTAACAATTATTATTCTTAAAATTTACATTCACATCACGACAGTCCAAAAACACTGGAGTGTTTTTATCATTACTTATTCTCTTGAGGAAGACTGTTATGACAGTCGAAATCTCGAGCAATAAAAATAGTTTTGTTTAAAAGTAAACCTGACCGAATCCCGAAAAAATCCAATAAATAATTTTGAAAGTTTGGTAAATTTAAAAAAAATACGGTCGATACAGTAAATTGAAGTAATTTATTATAAATATCCAGCAAATTTTTCATGGTGTTTTCTACTTGGTTAAGGGGAACATACAACAGGAGTTGTATTTAAAGAGAGCGAATACTCTTTACCAGGAATACGATGCTTCCTACCAAAATGAACATGAACTAGGGTATACCCTGTGACTTCGCTTTTGGCAGTCCTAATAGCGCGAACAGTGGCTGAGAGGTGATGGTCCCAACTCGCTGATCGTTACTACGTGGATTTAGGTTGAAATTCAGATTTTACGTTTTTAGCATTGTTTTTACAACCTTATTGACTCGTTCTACAGGATCAGCTTGTGGATACTAATGATCTGTGTAAAAGATTTGAAATTGGTGCTTAACCCAAAGTTGTTGAAAGTCTTTAAATTTCATTGGCGTACGATTATAACACATCAAATATTGGGGAACTCCGTATGTTAAGAAAACATTTTCCTCCACCAACTTAGTGAGGGACTTAGCTTTGGCCACCCTAGAACGAGCAATCAAAACCAATTTACTGAAATGATCAGAAGCTACCAATACTGAGGTATTCCCTTATTTTGGCCGTGGGAGTGGGCCAATAAAATCTAGGCTGATCATTCGAAATGGTTCCTTTACTTCTGACCGTTTAACCATAAAACCAGCTGGTAGATTTTGTTCCACTTTATTCTGTGCACAAATTCTGCACGATTTAATATAGCGACTTATATCAGCACGCATTTTAGGCAAATAATACCGTTTATGTAAACGCCAAAAAGTTTTAAAAACTCCATAATTACCCGATGATGATGCGTCATGAGCTCTAAAAAGAACAGTTTTCCGCTTGTCCTTTGAAACTACTAATTTCCATGGTTCGCTAGAAATTGCAGCTGATGGATTTTTTACATGTTTATATAATAAGCCGTTTTCTAAGCACCAATCAGAATATTTACGTGGATGCAATTCCAAGTTTTATAGCATATTCGAATACCACCTATCATTAGAGTCTTTAAATTAGGCATCGATGTTAGCGAATTCCATGCTGCTGACTTACGGCACGCTACGGAAAAGAAAATCATGCGCCACATTGTCTTAACTTGGACGATAAACCAAAGTAAAATTATATGGCTGTAAACGTAAAGCCCATCTGACCAGTCTGCCTTGCGGATTTTTGAGATTATACAACCACAACAACGAATGATGATCAGTGATTATAGTAAAATGCGTATGCTCCAAATAATGACGAAGTTTTTCTGCACTCCATATAACTACCAAATATTCTTTTCTGTTACTGTAAATTTCTGCTCTTGTTTAGTTAACGATCTACTTAAATAACTTTTTCTCCATCGTCAACTTCTTGACGTTTTCGTCAAAAATGTTAAAATAGTGTTCGGTTACCGAACATTATTTTAACGTTCTTACCGCCGTTTCATACTTTTCTGTCCATTTTCATTTAGCTCGTTTCTTAATTAATGCCGTAACTAGCGCAATAATTGTGGAAAAATCTGGAATAAATCGCCTATACCCGGATGCAGCAGCGATAAAGCTACGTATTTGTTTCACGTTAGATGGCGAAGTAATATTTGAAATTGCTGAAACTTTATCTGAATCCGGGTGTAGTCCGTTCTTATTTACTACGTAACAGAGGTACTTCAACTCGGGAACACAAAACTTGCATTTCTCCTTGGGGAGAACTAAATCAGCAGCATATTAGCGATCGAAAACAGTTTTTAATAACGACAAGTGTTCTTCAAAAGTTTTGCTTATAAGCACTATGTCGTCTAAATAAACATTAACGTTCTCTGCCAAGTCTATGTCCAAAGCATTATCAATAACTCTCTGCCACGTAGCGGGAGCATTGGTCAAACCAAACGGCATTCGGCAAAACTGGAATGGACCTCTTCCAGGTCCCGTGAACTCAGTTAACTCTTTCGCATAATCTGTTAATTTAACTTGCCAAAATGCTTAAGACATATCAAGACAGCTCAAATATTTGGAATCACGCAGCCGCTCTAAAATCATGTTTACGTAGGGAATAGGGTAGCTGTCTTTGTTCGTCACTTTATTCAACATTCGAAAATCTAAACAAAGTCTTTCTTTTTAGCTAGACCCATGTGCCTAGACCACGGACTATGCGATGGTTTTACTACGCCTAGTTCGAGCATTTCATTCAAAGACTCATCTATCATCTTTTGTTTAAAAGGGTTTACCCTTGCTAACTCGGTAGTAGCGTTGCTTAATCAGTTCAATATCATGTTCGGCGATAGTGCAACCACCTAATTTAATCATTCGTTCTCTCCAACTTGTCGAGGCTAGTACCATCACTTAGTTGAGCACTATAAAATAGTGCTAAATTTCGAACGATAATCTGCAATTGATCTTCAGCTGAGAGAGTACCATAACGGTGAAACAAAGCATGCATGGATGTTAAGTAATCTGTTGTGCTCTCATTAACGTTGTCTATCTAAAATTTCCCTAAATAAACGAAGGCGATAATCAGGTGGTTTGAAATGTAATATAAGTAATTTCGTTAATTCATCCCAATCAGAAAATCTATCGCGATTGACGCTGAACTAACTTAATGCTCTAGCACTAAATAAATCTATGGCAGATTCAAATAATTGTTGTTGCAAAAGATGCCTAGCAGTTTGAAGTTCCGAAACTCTTTCTAGGTATACATGCACTGACAACTGGTGAATGTCGCCAGTGAATTTTAAATTCCATTTATGCAAAAGTACATACGAAGAGTGAAAAGATGGTGAAGGTGCTAAAGGCATTACATCAAAGTATGGATTTCGATCTATCACCAACAAGTATCGGAAACTGGATTTCTCGCAGTCCGTGAAGATAAAGTAACTGTTGGGGGAGTAAAACTTTCTAACTTATCCAAAGCGCACAAAACATCAATGGAAAGCTGATCTTTTTGTTTTTTATGGTTGACTCAAATCCGAGGATAATTTAAACGATGGAACAGATGTTTCAATCTCAGCTAAAATTCCTGCTAGAGTAACCGATATAAATTCTAATTCGGTCACTACATCTACTGTTCACTCTGTCCCTCATCAATTTCTAAACCCCGTGAACATGCTTCCCAAACGAGCCTATCCCTGCCCAAATAATCCAAATTACAAAATCCATTTTAAAATTTAAATTAATATTTGAATCAAAAGAAATAATTAATACCAATAAAAAAATAGATACTTAAAATACAACAATATTCTTTAAATAAACTTATTTTTCACTCCAGAAAAACAAGACGAGATATCAGCAAACGAAAGAAAAGAAAAACTAGCAAACAAGAAAGAATGCTGAAAACAAGCGTCAAGCAAACGGCTATTTTCGAACAGAAATAAAACAAGCTATTGTTAATTTGTTCACCGTGGATTACTAAAGGTACTAAAAATACTAGGAAAATAAAACAAACAATGCCGAAATTATTCTATCATCGACAAACAGTTTAGAAAAATAGAACGGACAATAAAGCTGTATTTTGCCAAACTTATTTGCTTCTCAAAAAAAATACTCGACAATAAAAACCTTCCCCGCTTAAAGCCACTAACAAGTATTTTAATAACAGACAAACAAGGAAAAATTTAGTGAGCAAAGAAAATAAGAATAGCTACTATCTGTTATTAATCCAAATTACGCGTTAATGTAAATTTATTGTCACTTATCAAATACAAAGAATGTTGGCCAATTCTGAATAATATCGGTACCTATATATGTATCTACATTGTTTATTAAATATAAATAATATAAATGACAAAAAAAAATAAATGATATAATTAATAAAAAGAAACGAATGAAGTAAAAAAATTATCTAACCATAAATCGAGTTATCAAAAATTGTGCCCACGTTTAGGGCGCTAAATTATCACAATCCAAATGGTGTTAATGGTTAGGCTACTGATATTGGAGTATCAGCAGCCAAGGCGCAAGATTAATACAAAATAGAAGAATACAAAAGTTATTTATTTAAATTTTCAGTTAAATTAAAATTTGCAAATGATAAAAAAATTAAAAGAATCAAAATGAAGAACGGTAAATAAGACAGCTATCCGTTACTCTGGGAACCAGCTGATTGCAGCAGAGCTGGATTGGATCACCGATTGAGTTCGTCTCGTTGGTTCGTTTGAGAACAGGATACTAAAAATGATGTTAATAGGGCGCCATCCAGCCTTTACCAATGTCACGTCTGGCTGGAGAGACTCTACTGTTCTAAGCGTAGAACTCTGCTACAACCCAGGTTCTTGAAATAAATACATTAGGAATAATTAAATACAAAAAAAAAACAAATAGAATATATAAAAAAAAGAGACTCGATTGTGGTTAGCGGGCTATATGATGACAGCCACACAATGATAATGTAAATATAGTAGTAATTAAAACAATAAAATGGTTTGAAAATACTTGTTTTTGGTACTTGATGTTGTGGCTGATACTTGGTGGTGGTGGATGATGGTGGTCGCCAACAAACATCCACTGGACAGCTTCCACTGTTCCCCATAAACTCCACAGGACTGCCAGGACCAGAATCAGGTTCAAGATTCCCAATTTGGGTACCGCCTTTAGCAATACCGAAGACAATATCTGGGAGCGAATTACCAAATCCCCGTTTGGGTTTTGCGACTGTTCGCAACGATGCAACCGCTCTCAGGACGCTTGTCTGGACCGAAAGTCAAGAAGACTTCCCGACTTTTTGCAAAAAAAATTACCACGAACCGCGACCAATAAAAATCAACCAATTCGGTTACTGGTTTCTGCTATTCTCCCTTTTAAAAAAACTCCCATCGATCATTATCGATTCATTCGCGCGGCGTCCCAATTGGGTCGAAAACGCACAACGACTCCAGGAGCGTATCGAGGGTTGAAAGTAATTAAATTATTAAAATAAAATATAAATGATTATCTACCAAACAAACAGGATTTTCCTAGCGGCCGATTTAAACCGTTACAATATATTATAAATATAAAAAAATTATTATGGCGCCCCCGGTCTTAGATATAAATAAAAACCGAAGATAAAGCTTTGTTTTTTTTTTATTATTCTTGAAAAGTTCTCGCTATTTACATATTTCATTCGTAAATTCGAATTAGTTCGAAATCAATCTTCGTCAGTTAAGCCAACCGTCTTTATCTATAAATTCAACGACAATAATACCTTGACCGATTTCTCTAGACTAAATAAGACGCCCATCTCTCGGAAATAGGATCTGTAATTCTTCATAAGAAAGTTATCCGAAACGACGGAAATATATCAAAAACACATAACAGTGAAAATTAATTTGTTCACTTTTTTCTATTCTAAGGTGCTAAACATATTTACTTCAATCATTGTTCAACGATATGAACAGTTCTTACCGAGTCGTACTTTTTTTATTAATTGATTTTTGAAAATTGACAAAAAGCTGTTCCATCAATTTCTTTTTCATGAAGTCGGTCATCTAAATTGCTTGCTTATTAATTGTAGCAATACGGCAGAAAGACGAGAAACAGACGAAATCACTTTTTATTGACTCAATTTCCTACAGCAAAAAAAAACTATGTACAACATACAAATAATATATTGAAAAATCACAAGGTGTGCTATAATTCACTACATATTTAAAAATTGTATTATGTATTTATTAATTTTGATTGACAATATTGATTATTATTGAGTGTGAATGGGAGAAAATGTTGAAATTCCATCATTATTTTATAAAATACAGATTTGAATAATAAGTTGATATTGTGGTATGCTTTGATTATAAAATTTGATTTTATATCAAATTATTAATTATCATATTTTATAAAAAATATGACAAAAGTAGGTTGGAGATGAGAAGTCGCAATCGTAGTTTAAATTAAAGAATGCTTAATATATTTTTTTTGGCAGTAATAACAATATGATAAAAATATACAACTTAATTTTGTCCGAAAAGGTCCCTGCTTATTAAATTTTGCTCTTCTCTCATCCTCCATCCATCCATTTAATTAATTAAACTGCGATAGAATAATCGGATGGCGGTTGTTGTTGATGACCGCCACTCTGGGTGCCACTCTGTTGTGCGGATCCACCTTGTGGTCTTGCCCATAATGAACTACGTAGACCTAGTTTGAGCTTTTTGAGAGTATCAATGTCACATTCAGCTTCCGATAATTCCATTTGACCAGTCTGGCTTGTAGAAGTTGTAGTTTCGCCGAAAGATGTTTCAGCAACAGATAAATGACTTAGAATATGTCGTTGCGACCCAGTTCGACCTTGAGCTTGAAATCTACAAATTATTTAATTGTTGGGAGCAAAGGACATTCTGAATAACATTAGTACACTTAATACTTATTTCTATTACGGCGAGGCAGCGACTTTTGTTCAGACATTGGTGATAAGTCAGATGATGTACTTGAGCGAGCTGTTCCATGATAGGCAAACACTAAAAATTACTCAAAAGCGATAAATTTTGAAATATTGTCGAAGTAATCGAAAATATTCGATTTTCGGCTTACCTTGACCTTTATGTTGTAAATCCAATTGATTCGAAGATTCGGTTCGACTCGATGTAAGAGCATCTTGATCTGATTCGCTGTCTTCACTATCGATGTCTTTCCGATTTGCCCTTCGTCGGCCATGAACTTTTGTACTATGGAATTTTTGCTATAAAAATGTAATTTTATGAAATGAATATATACGTATGCATATACATATACATATTTTTTAAAACAACACTGTTTTACGACATGCATAATTTTGCGCAACACATAACACTAATCTGGAATAATTTCAGTACATACTATGTTATAATATGGTGTTTCCGATCGAATTTTTGTTTGTTTCTAAAAATGGAAAGAAAGAAGAACGAAACAAAGTTGTACACATTTGTGTTGTGTTCAAGACTTACGATGTTATAATATGGTGAGTTTCGTTTTACGGAGCTGGATGGTGGTGGTGACGCACAACCTTCTGTGATAGGATGTTCATGGTACATAAAACTGTGTAATAATGTATTTTGTGGTAGAGTGCTCGGCTCGGATAATTGAAATGTTGCGTATGGCGATATGTCTTCTGATGTTTCTGTATCAAAAAAAAGTTATATTATCTCGAAATTCTAGCAATTTAGGATTTTCTTCACCAGGTATTTTCTCTCCAGATTGCAATGCCGCCTTATGGATTGTTGCATAATATCGTTCTCGCTGCGCCTCTGCATTTTGTTGATTGTCTAGTACTTCCTGTGCATTTTCTTTCATTCCTAGTAGATCATTCTTAAGGATCTAACTAAATCAATATATCAAATAAAAACTTACTTTTCCTTATGCAGAAAATTCCAAATATTATAAACACTATTATTAATGTACCAACAACAACGAGTAGAGTTATTACAATTTTTTTATTGGAATAGAAAAGTAAATCTTCGTTGCCCTGTATTATTAAGTCTGGTGGTGGCACATCTGGAAATAATATATGGTATAAGTGCAATGTTGTTGGCGTAGTAATTAAGTAATTTTGGAAAACAAAGTTTTGAAAGCAACAAATTTTGTATCACGAAACCCAAAAAACCACTTGTCACACGTGTATTCAGAAGTTTTTCAGCTTTTCACATAAATTAAAAAAAAAAATAGAAAATTCTACAAAAAAAAAGATTAAGTATATATATATATATATATATCGTAAAGCCTGTCTACCATTTCTGGTGTAGGCTTGTTAGTCTTTATCTTTTTTTTCCTTTTTCTTCTTTTTTTTTTCTTTCTTTCTCTAGGCTTATACGTTTTTGCTTCGCGTCACTGCGTCGCAAAACTTTCTCCATTCTTTCCTGTTGTTTGCCATCCTACTGGCTTCACTCATCGTTATTCTTCTTCTTTGTAACATTTTTTCTATTATGTCATCCCAGGTAGTTTCAGGTCTTCCCCTTTTTCTTTTCTGCCCAGGTCTAGCTTCCCATACCCTTCTCACTTGTCCTTCCTGTCCCATTCTTTTCAGATGGCCCCACCATCCCAACTGCCTCTTCTCTATGTATTTGTGTATCGCCTCCATTCCTAGTTCTTTTCTTATTTCTTCATTTTTGATTCTTTCTCTCTTTGTCACTCCCTTTACTCTCCTCATGTATTTCATTTCTACCGCTTGGACTTTACTTATTTCCTTTTTATCTGTTATCCATGTCTCACATCCAAATGTCAGTATTGGTCTTATTATTGTTTTATAGACGTTTATTTTTGTTTTCCTTGATATTTTTTTTTCTCACAATCGTATTGCTGATACTGTAAAACACTTTCATTGCTTTTCCTATTCGGCTGTTAATTTCTTTTTCTTGCTTTCCTGAACTAGTTATTTCGACTCCCAAATATTTCCATTTCCATATATATATATTATTATACTATTTTATGTAATGAGTAATTAGGAACACTATAGCATCTAGCCGGTTAGAGTAATAATTGAACTCGAGAAGTGGGAAGGCACGTAATACATGTATTCTGGCAGTGTTAATAACTAAGTAGGATTTTAAAGTTACAAACGTTATACAACCCCTTTGCGTTGAAAGTCCACACTACATTTTACAAGTAAAAATTTTACAACATTCGAGATCCAGTTTAACTACGTGAAGCTAATTTTATTTAGCCGTGAATAAAATTTAAAAATTTTTGTCATGCAAATGATGTTATTTTACTCATGTAACTGATATATATACATTTTCCTGAACATTCCTACACAATAAAAAGAAGTAAATCAAAATTAATGGATATTACTTGATTAATATACTATACAGTATCTAACTGATGAGTTTTAATACGAGTCACTTACTTATTAACTTATAGCGTTTTCGACTACCTTGCATTTTCTTGGTGCTAGTTCGAATGTGCACAATGCAAAGATGTTAAAGATATGCACTGGGATAGTGCCAGGTTGCCAAAGCATGGTGCTAGAGCACAACTTAAAGGGCTAACCTGCCATTGAGCAGGTGGTCATTTTTATATTCATATGTGCATCAAAGCACAGATAAACGTTGTCTGTGACCTGTGTTATTTCATGTCTTGTGAAATTTATTATTATAGTTGTCTGGGGTTATAGTTTAATACAACATTTTACAATTATTTTTAATATTTTTTATATATTGTGCAGTAATCAACTTTTATAAAAGGGGTATGCACTAATAAATAAATTATAAATATATGAATTAAACATGTATTAGACATATATTACGAATATTTACATAATGTTGGGCCTATGAAAAACTTTCGTTGAAAAAAAGACATGTGGAAAGAGATCTCAAACGACCTCAATAAATTATCCCTTGGATATTGCTTTACTGATTCACAAGTAGACAACAAATACAAAACAGCAATAAAAAGCAAAAAAAGATCCATAGGTGCTAAAAAATGTTCTGGCGCTAAAAGAATTAAAGTTGACTTTGAGGATGAACTAAATAAGCTATTTAATTTGAAACCTTCTAAACCGCTGGCCCCAGACACGCGAATTATTTCTGTTGCTAGGCTAAAATATTGAATCTATTATTTTCAATGTATTTTCTCCATAACAACTTATTATCTATAATCCGCTTTTCAGAAGCTGGCGGTTAGTTGGTTATTTTGTTGTACTTTTTAGAGACAATACTGATATTTTTCCTACCATTTGCCGTTTTTTTATTATTACATATTATTAATTGATATACCAACGATGTAATATAAATGGTTTCGAATTAACTTAAAATTATTTTTGGATAAAGTGTCATCAATAGATGATAGCATCGAGCCGGAAATCTTACAAGATTAGAACAATCTTATAAAAATCACAAAGTTATCTGTAAAGGAAAAAAAAAACAAAGATAATATGATAACATTGTTAGATTAATTAATGAAGAAAAAAACTTGTATCAGTATTTTGATGGTATAATTTTCTATGCCAACAACTTGTATTAATTTTGTAATATTTACTTTCTCATTTGTTATTGGTTCTACAACACGTACTACAATAAATTGGCTTCTACATGAAGTAGATGCATTTGCTATCTACCATTAACATATACCACATTATGTATTACATATACCATTCATTTTAATTTTGCTACATACACCTTTTTCAATTATTACTCTAAGCCCCTTTTTTTCAAAAGTGCTGATTGAAAATAAATTTGCTTCTAATTCTGCCACGTGTAATGGATCTAGTATTGTACTAAATATCATTGCATCTACCATTTGTTATTTTTACCTTAATTGTTCCGCAACCTTCCATTTTCAGTGTTTTTCCATTTGATAATTTTACTTAAGAATTCGACTTAATTTTTCTGTATTTATTAAGCATTGCTGCGTCACTTGTCATGTGACTTGTAACACCTTAGTCTAAATACCGTTTATCATTATTATATAATTGTACCGTTTTCTTTACCTTTTGCACCCAAAGTCTCTAGCCTTTAGACTTCAGAAAAAGTCTAAAGACATTAATTATGAATAATTAAATGTTTCTGTTAATTAATTTATTTCACTAAAACTGAATCAGTCATACATGCTAAATTTATTTATTAAAATCGACGTTTAATTTCTTCACTTTCTTCTTGTCTCTCTATTAGCTTATGCACAGGCTAGGTGCATAAACTACTTTTTACCTCTACCTATCGCCATTATCGAACCTTGTTTTTCTTCCGCTTCTTCTTTTTTAATTCAATAATAAAAAATTATAAATTAAAATACTTCAAGATTACCAAGAGAAAGATTGTAATTCGTTGTAATATTGTAATATAAATCTAAGGAATTTAAATCTGATGATCTAGCTGGCTACGCCATAGGTCTTCTACGCCAACACCCTGCTTCAGTTAAACATGAAGGTAAAACGAGGGCCGATCAAATCGAGTCCTTGAAAGCTACTAGGGCGATAAGTATGCTGGTTGTCTACGCTCCAGATGTAGCTATTTCTACCATCTAGAATTCTAAATCGCCTCCAAACTCCAAACAAAAATTTTTTTTAATCGAGGTTCCTCTTTTGTTCCTCTCGACAGTCAATTAAAAAAATATTAAAAGTAAACTTAAACTACATCTTCAAAACTAAAGTCAGTGTAATCAAAATAATTATCTCCAATTTATGGCTAAAGTGAGGTCACCAATTCTCAAAGGCCAACCGAACTTTTTTTTTCTCAGAATAACGATAACATTTTGTATTGAAAATGATGATTACTATTATCATTATAAGTATCGGCACAGAGAGAATACAGCGTCGTCCCAATTATTTCTTTCTTTCTATAAAAACCGAAATTAAATCACATTATTAAATTGAAATTTTTTTTATGGAATCTTAAATGTTGAGGAGTAATAGAGAAATATGGCAAACGTAAAATGAATGAACATTATTAAAAGATACCTTATTTAAAGATCGGCGAATGCGCATATCCCCGTTTTAAATAAAGATACTTTATTAAAATACTGACCGCCTTTATTTAAATAAAATACTGTCGAGCTTTTATTTTCCCTTATTAACGGATCGGTTGTTCCGGCAACGGTCGACTTGAAATTGTCAAAATAAACTGACATTTTTTATTGTTATAATGGTCAGTTTTGTATACCATTTGATCAAATAATATTTTTCTCAATTGTCAAACTTGAGAATAAGGGCGTTACTAATACTAAATCAAAGTCATTGATCATCTGCCATTGTTATGGCAGATGATTTGTGAACTTTAACAGTGACAATTTCAATGTCCTTAATAAAGGACGATTTTATTTAAATAAGGTGGGACTTTAATCAAGTTTCTTTAATAGTGACATTTCGCCGTATCTTTCTAATATTAGTTAATACTCATTTTCAATACTTAATTAATATGACACATTAAAAAATTAGTTAAATAAAAAAATCTTCTTTCAATGTCTTCAAAAAGGTTCAATCAACAAATGCATTTAATAAATCATTTAATTGCAAAGATGAAAATATATTAATGACCAAATTTTAATATTGAAAGATTGAAAATCTGTAGAAATTTAAACGTTAAATTTTGCCTAAATTATTAAAACGCCTCCACTGTCTCAAAGAAAAAGGAGAAATTATATACCATGACATTGAACTCGTTAATGAATTCAATGTTTATTCTACATTATTATTTACATAATACATATTTACATACAATATTACACATTACTACATATTTATTTTCAAGACTAAGTATTGCGTAGGTCAGTTATACTGCGGTTTGGTTTGGTTTGGTTTGGCGAACGGTTTTGAAGATATCAGATAATAAATTTCAGATATAATATATATAAGTGCTCGTCGGTTTCTTCACCAAATTAGTCTTCGGACCGATGGCTGACTAGGCGAATCTAGTCTCTCTAATAAGCTGAATTTCGCTGAAGCGAAAGCGGGCAGAAAATGGGTTCCTAGGTTGTTGACGCGGTGATGATCCCATGAGCACTTTAAACTTTTGAACGTTGTTATACTGAACAACGTTCATGATATTTAAAATTAGGGCTTAAATTTACCTCGAAATAAATGCTTCTGGAAATCAGAAAATGCTGATCATGTCGGAAACTACTGAAGAAAGACGGTTAGTTTATCGACTGATTAGATTTTACCTGATTTCGATTTGTATTTTAGTGACTTATACGTAAAGTGAGCCAGTGTCCTCTTTTAGAGGGGACAGTCCTCCTTTGGTAAGTTTTTGATACTTTGGTAAATTCTGTCCTTCGAAAAGTTCCCTCCTATATGTAGTCCTTTTCAATCGTGACCTCCCATACGTCTTTTTTTTCGATTTTTAAAAGCTATCTGTAAATTTCCAAACTCGACCAACGTTAAAGCAATCCGTTTCTCGTCATTATTTTGAATGATTCTATTCTTCAATATAAATTTCGATTTGAAAAAAATTTTGTTTCTTTAATTATAAAAAGAAAATTATCAGACTTGGAGGAATGAAATTTTGGCATTACGGAAAAATGTATTAAATAAACGCAGAAATTTTACAAAACATGTTTTCGGTACATCAAACAAAGGTCCGTAAGAAATATAATTACTTGCAATAGTTTTAAGTGGTGTCTCGTGACCTCATCACAAATATATTGGACAGATATTGAATCTTCTATAGAATTTTGTTCTGACAAAATGTCAGACATTAAAATAGACGACAATTGTTTCTTTGAAAAAATTAGAAGATTGAATGTATATTTAAATTCCGAAAAATTAATGGAATGGGAAAGTCAACATATTGAAAGTGATAAAAAATGGATAGAAATATTCGGCCATTTCAAAAACGAACATATTCAGATGAAAACTTATTTATTCTAGTCGAATTTATATTGTGTTGCCCTGGAACTAATGCAGCAGTTGAAAGAGTTTTTCACTTAGTAATGATTTTTGGACAAGTGAGAAATCGAATTTGCATGTTGATACTTTAGCTGCAGCAGTTACTGTAAAATTTAACACGTAGGATATTTCTTGTTTAGAAGTTTCTAAAATATTGTTAGAAAATGATATATTGACCAAAAATATTTATTCAATTGAAAAATATTCATTTAAATAAGTAGGCAATATTGTGATGTTGTATATTTTAATAATGTATTGTGCAATTTTATTTTTGGATATTTTCTTGTTTGAAGTTTTTTTTGTGTAATAAATTCAATAAATATGAAATGTGTCTTCGATGTACGATTTTTTTGTGTTTAATTTTGCATGTCAAAATATTTGTGTCTTCCTTTTCATTGTAAAAAAGACGGTCACCTTACTATACGTGGTGTGACTTTCCTACCACTCCGTGTTAACACTCTGTATTATGCAGTCTGCTCACTTCTCGACTTGAGTTGTTACATTAACCGGTTAGACGCTAGTATTAGAAACACATTGGACATAATTTATAATTAGTAACTAGTAATTTTGTTTTAAAACATATGGAACAGATTGGTCTAGTGTTGCTATAGAAACTACAACGACGCTAGCAAATCCAAATCCCACATGGTCAAATTACACAATACGATACAAAGCCACAAAAACACATGCTCACACTTCTACGTGTGTTCTCACACACACTCCTATAAAATTAACTTTCAGATAGACTTGCAAAAGAATCTTGTAAGAATAGGTAAAATCTTTTAAAGAATAAGAAATAAAGAAAAATAATATTTTTACCTATAAAGGATAGGTAATTACCTAATACTACAGGTTCGCAATACGCAAATTTACCTCCATCCTTAGTTAATGTTACAAAACTAAATTCTTCAGTACTAAAGCCTGCCACATTATGTGCCTCCAATTTAACTACATATTTCGTAGCAGATATCAATCCAGTTATAGAAATGCGTCGTTGTGGTTTTAACGCGCTAGACACTAGAGGTATTACATCAATAGAAAGGATTCATGTTAATTTAAATCATTATTAATTGTTCAATGACTAAAACTAATTTACCCAATGTCCAACGACTTTCAATGACCTTCCTGTATTCTAAAAAAAAATACGTTATAGGACACCCATTGTCAGGCCATAATTGTAATTTTAATGTCACGCTGGTAGAATTTGGGCTAATAAAAGAAGCAGCCGGGGGTACACCTGGAGGATGGCCTTGTGTTCTAGCTTGTAATGTATGACTTGCGGGGCTCGTTCCGATTTTATTATGAGAAACAAGGTGCAGATTATACGCGGTTCCACATAATAAATTCTGAAAGACATAAGATTGCTTATTTAAGGCAATAATCATTAAAAATGTCGAGCATGCTCAACCTTTAATTCGTAGGTTGTCGTATGTCTGGACAATGGCACTTCGGTAAAATCTTCTAGATCTTTTCTAAAAAAAAAATGGCATTAATAAGTAATCATCACATCAGATTGTTATGTCTATACTTATAGTTCAATGTGAATCCGCTAATTGGGGCCCCACCACTATTACCAGGTTTCCAATGTAATAAGATACTAGAAGATGTGCCTGAGGTTACGTAAAGAAGTGGCGCTTTAGGTGGTACTTGAACTATCAGATGGTAAGTTATCCTGCAAAACATTCAAGTATTAATTCAGTTAATCAGCAAATTACCCGCTTCTAGGAACAGAAATCCATGGGAGAAAATGCGCGATATTATTCTCTAAAAGAGCAGCTCTGCAAAAGCAATTTCGTCAACACCACCAAGCGAAGCTTACACGGCAACATGTGACTAATGCAAAGAATGTGGCGAGTGGAACAATTTGTATTCACAGCTTCCCATTCTTAATCCAATCCGTCCCCGACGCCACATGCTGCAAATCAGTGCCAAAACTATCGACCTGCAGGGCTATGCAGCAGCCAATCAGAAGGCCTATGGCGCTTGCGTATACTTGCAAACTACTGACGATAGTGGCATTATCCAAGTTCATCTTGTTTGCTCCAAATCTAGAGTAGCGCCATTAAAACAGCTAACCATACCAAAACTAGAACTACTAGCTGCTGTCATTCTGTCAAATCTTATGACTAAGGTGTCACAGACATTAAATTTGTCAATACAGTCTACTATTTACTGGACCGACTCGCAAGTCGTGTTATTTTGGATAAACATAGAATCTTACAATTTGAATAATCATGTTGCCAACAGAGTCTTCCAAATGCAGATGCTTTCAAATCCTAAACAATGGTGCTACATATCAACGAAAGATAACCCCGCGGGTAACGTCTCTCGCGGCATTAGTGTCGGTCAAATCAATACTTTAACATCGTGGTGGCTAAGTCCACGGTTTCTTAGCTTGTCCCAGGAGCAATGGCCATCGAATGTACCAAATAAGCTTCTATCTATTTCCGAGCTAAAGTCCTCATGGAACTGTGCCTTAGCTTCAATGACTGTTTCACTATTCCGGTTTCAAAGATTCTCGCCATTTTCAAAAATGGAACGGGTGGGCGCTTACGTGATATTTCCTGTTCAATTGCCGATTACCTGTCGATCAACGAAACAAGAAAGGTCTAACTTGCGGGGGAATATAATGCGCTCGCTTGCGCATCATTAGTTTTTCGCAGATAGAAAGCTTTAATGAAGAATTTCATGCACTATAAAAAAGTCATTAATTACACATTAAGAAAGAGAAGCAAGTTTGTTTTGGTTATTGTTACCCCCTTACTCGTCTCATCTATGCGGGATATGGAAAGCTAATGTTAAATCTGCAAAGCATCACTTTAATAACGTGGTAGGCAATGTTTCTCTTACGTTCGAGCAATTAAACGCTGTACTAATTCATATTGAAGCTGTGCTTAATTCCCGACATTTGTTCCGCGGCTCTTCCGATCCCTCGGATCTATCTCCTATCACTCCGGCTCATTTCTTGATTGGATAAAATTTAACTTCGTTTCCCGAACCATCTCTAGAGCATTTTCCACAAAATAGGCTACACAAGTTCCAGCAGATGCTTCAATACATGTGGTCCCAATGGTCCAAAGAATATCTGATTGAGCTTTAGCTTCACTCCAAATGGCAGAAAACACAAGCAAATGTTACTGTTGGTTTGATGGTTACCTTCAAAGACGACAAGTTGCCACCAAGCACATGGAAAATAGAGCAACATACCGAACTACACGCTGGTGCCGATGGATTAGTACAGGTTGTTACAGAGCGTACTATTAAAAACTTAACGAAAAGTTGTATCACTAAGATCTGTGTCCTGCCAAATGATGATTGATTCAAGTTAAGAAATATCCTTTGTATTGCTACTATCTACTTATAGGCACCCCCTTATTCTTATATATTCGTTAGTTCTCTCAACCTCTAGTAGATGGCGCTGCCGAGTGCTGCGAAATGCGCATAGAATGAAAGAAGGAGGATGACTCTTGATGTTTCAAGGCAAGGTCGAACTTTACTTAGCTTTTTTCTTCTTGGATTTAGTATCCTGTCATATTTCTTTTTTATATTTTCTTTATTTCTGACAGCTGTTTGGTTCTGTTAGATTTATCAGAGATAAAGAAAATATAAAAAAGAAGTATAACAGGATAGAAAATCCAAAAAAAAACTAAGTAAACTTATCATATTAACTATCCAATATAAAAAAAAATATACATGGCAGGATGGAATATTGTTATGAGAGTAATCAATAACTTTTCAATAAAATTCAGTATTCAAGTATATTATTTTGAGTAACCAGCACAACTATAACGTCCTTCGAGATTTGACGAATAAAACTACCATAAGGGTGGTTCAAATCGAGTCAGATATATGAATTGCATTAGAAAAACAAAGAAAAATATCAAACGACAAAAGCAGCAAGTACAAGTAGCCTTTTTGTGGTAAAAGAATAATTCTAATCAAGGTGGGTATATCCAAGGCAACCAATTTCTTGCACCAATAGCTTCTATTTAATTGTATCATATTCGTATTTACTTATCTAAAGTAGAAATTTTAATTAGCCAAAGTCGTCGATTTTATGCAAGGCGATATTCAAGAGAATTATTGATTAATTAAAATATCGTACAGTTATTTGCAAAATATTTAGTCGGTACAAAACTATAAATATTGCAAATTACTGTACGTAATATAACAGGTAACTATCGTTATATTACAACTACAAGTTATAGTATAACATGCATAGCCGCATGTTACATAGTATTCTAGTTACAATTAATTAAATTGCGAATAAGCAATAGCAACGTAATAATTACGTGATTATTACAAATCATGATCAGAATTGGTGAAAATCAGGAATTCAAAATTTTAATTCGCAAACGGGATACCATCAAGTATAAATTAACAAGGTTCAAAAATTTTCTCAACAAAATATCAGATAGTTTACCCATACAGACAGAATGGGATAGAGTGATTACTTTCAATTGCAAAGTTAGTTGCGAAGGACGAACTGGTCGTGCAGCAAGCAAGCGAACCGGAAATTATTTTATTTTGAGTAACCAGCACAACTACAAGGTCCCTCGAGATTCAACGAATAAAACTACCATATATAAAGTCCTCAATTTTCGATTTCTATATCAGTTTATCTATTGCATAGATACGCGTCATATAAATAAATAGTTGTATAAAAATCCGCTCGGTAAATCTGTATATAAATAATCTATGTTATGTTGTTCGAATAGTGTTCTTATATTGTGTTAATTTAGTTTTGAGTTCTTTTTCAATTATTTTTAATTAATTAAATTTGTTTCTGGTTCTGTGATTATATTCTTTTACACCCATTCGAGCTCACGAAAGTAGGCATTACAATATTAATGAATTACTCTGTGTAGTTAATCTATTTCTATTCGGTGTTATCATCAGTATTTGAACTGTGGTATTTTAAATCACAGTAATATACCATCATTAGATTGATTTAACCCACATAATACTCAAATCTACATAGTTACTCAGAGCTGTATGGCGGTTACAATACTTCCTAAACGTATATATTGATATGAGGTATGTCTACACATCTAACTATGACACCTTAAACCGTTTACAACTAGCTCGTAGCTTTATTTAATTGCTTTTGTTACCTGTCAGTTCCATGTCCATTATCCACTTGACATGAATAATTTCCAGAATCGGTTAATTGCAAATTCGATAAAATCAATTCGCCGCTATCCAGCA
Source organism: Platypus cylindrus (assembly GCA_949748235.1). Classification (NCBI taxonomy): domain Eukaryota; kingdom Metazoa; phylum Arthropoda; class Insecta; order Coleoptera; family Curculionidae; genus Platypus; species Platypus cylindrus. The sequence goes on along the minus strand of OX456488.1, from coordinate 45,097,371 downwards.
GCTGTTGGTTATGATTTGCCCCACCCTACGAAGCATTCTTTTAATTCTGTTAAAATAAATAAGGTTAATATTACCTTTAGTATTTCTTCACTTCGATACCATTCCCGGCGTGGTAATCCGACTGATTCGCAATTAAATGAAACACTTTTTTTCCACGGTCGAACAACGATTCCACCGAATGATATTATACGTGCTGGTACTAGTAACGATATAAATATTGAAAGTTAAAAAACTAATATTACCCATTTACACGTTTCTGCAGTTAAATACTTACTTTTACTTGTCACAACTTGCCGAACAATTTTTGAATTTTGACCATCTCCGATACGGGTTGAAGCTGTTAGCCAAAACTGATATTCCATATGTAATTGGACATTTTTAACTTCAAATGTTGCGGCATGACCTGAGATTATTTGTTTGCCATTATCGACGTCTTGTCGACCATCATTACTCCGTCTGTATTGATAATAATTGTTCTAATTAAAAACTGTTCTACTCACAACTAAAAATATGTATATCAGTTCTATTCCAAGAAGCCACAATTTTAGTCATTTAATTGGAGCTCGATACGGCGTGGGCTTATTCAAAAATCCATATGCACATATATTTTAAAATACGAACGTTTTCCACTAAACTTGCTGAAATTTTACAATATCCATTGGATTGCTGAAATAATATCAATTATTACCTGTACAAATTATACTTAGAAATAATTCCATTTGGCTCAGTTGGTGGTAACCACGATAGCTTTAAAGATTGCGGACTTGCCACGGCCACTTTAATGTCAGCAGGTGCACCTGGTACTATACAAATATTAGTAAGTTAGACTTTCTTTTCAGTTTTCTTATTCTTTTGGAGCTCTAAAAGAACAAATATTCGCAGCAGCCATTTCCGATTCAACTTATTCCATTATAGAATGCTAAAATACTCAATGACTCTACTATATGAATACATGATACTAAAACTAACAGATACACAAACCTAAGATCCAATTTTAAACATTTTTGCGCATGACGTCACTGCGAGACCCCTTTGATTATAACCACAATTTCAATTATCAAAGCAAGCGATTAGCAAAGGGTTCTCTCACTGACGTTACAACCAAATTGACAAAGCTTCGCGTTGGCTTATTTTTTTAGTCTTAGTATCATGATATGAATAAAATGGAATCTGGTCCTTCCGTCCACTATGGTTTTCGACAGTCGTCGTACTCTGTCGTATAGCAGCAAGCAGCACTGCAACAGTGTACACACAACACAGATGTTTCTCTGTGACATAGATCTATGATCTGTGACTGCAGTACTTACCAGTAGGTGGGAATCCAGAGACGTATTTTATTTCACTCCGTTACGATATGAGTAGTGTCTATGGCATCCTCTTTATAGACGAATGTTTGAATTTTTATTTAAATTTTAATATATGTATTATTTATATTTCGCGAACCGAACCTACATTTTAAATATTTAAATATAATCTGTAATTTAAAGAAAAGAAATTTGGCAACTGAGACGTTGCCAATTTTCTAATTTTTTATTTTACGCTAAAATTGTGAAAATCACGTATTTTTAATGATAATTAGATAAGAAATTATGATTATGAATTTAACCAAATACTATAGATAGTATTTGATTTCAGTATGGAGGACTATAAGGAGTGAACACTGGAAAAAAGGGGCTGCCACTAGGCGGCGCTGCGACCAACTGAGATCAGTTTTTAAAATCGCTCTTATGAGAAAATCAAATTTTCTTATTTTTAAGGACAAGGACATGCATTTTATCGCAGCAGATTAAACTATGATTGTAAAAATAAATATTTAATATAATACGACAATTTTTGTTTAAAAAATGGGCATAATTTTGTTTTTTCCCCCTTTTTATTAATTTTACGATCAATGACGGGCTATAGGATTGCGTAAAAATGTATTACAAAAATAATTGTTAATCTATTACGTAAAATTTATTTTGAAATTGTTATCAACAATTATTTCATACTTATATGGTTTCCTTAGAATACTATAAACTATTTTAAATATAAAACTTAATGTAAAATTTGAGCATAATTTGAAAACGAAACAATAACAAAACCCGTCACTGATCTGACAATCACGGGTAAATACACGAATCCCTCTGGTGCACAAAAAATTTTCTGACCCGTAAATATTTGGACTTTTGTTAGGCTGATTTTACAGCTTATTATAGTTCTCTATAGATTTAACAAAACAAAAATCTGCAACGAGGTCAATTTTCTATTTTTCTTATTTTAGGTTAAAATTGTGAAATTCATGTATGGTTAGTGGCAATTAAATAAAAAATTATGATAAATATAATATCATAATTATAAAACTATGAAAGAAAAAAAATTGCAACTTTGCCTATTTGCTTTTTTATTTTTCATTAATATTGTGAAATTCATGTATGGTTAGTGGCAATTAAATAAAAAATTATGATAAATATAATATCATAATTATAAAACTATGAAGGAAAAAAAATTGCAACTTTGCCTATTTGCTTTTTTATTTTTCATTAATATTGTGAAATTCATGTATGGTTGGTATAATAGATATCCTATATTTAAATATATTAGACATATTTCACGATAAGATCTGATTAGAAAAATAAGTAACTAAAAAGATGATATATCTTCAACCACTTGAAAATATAATTATTTATTAAAATCAGAACAATAATTGTTTTAATAATAAAAGCAACGTGTATACTATCGTAGCGAAAATTAACAACGTAGCGTTCCTGGCGCTGATATTCCGCCTTAGTTTATTTCTATCATTTCTAAATTTTGGCATGCTTTTTTACAATTTCGTTTAAAATTAATAATAAAAAAATGCTGAGGTTTTATTTAAATTATAAAAATCTTTTCATTGCCGAAAAAATGAAGCCAGACCCTAGTGCCATCTCCGACATATCAATAAGTCATAAAGCCCATCTTCGGATCGGTATTTTTAATTTTCAAAGTAAAGTTATATACTCGAAGTATATATATATATATATATATATATATATTAGCCCACAATTTTTTCTAATTCCGTTTCAATATGATAATTTTTAACAAAGTTATTATTAGTTGAAATTGCACATAACTCAAATTCCATGAAAATACGGCATAACTTTGGAGAGAAAAAGACATAAGTGTATAACTTTGCCATAAGATTACACGATCCTTCAGCCACAGAATACATATTATTTTGAAAACATTCGTTCAGCAGATTTTCTAATATTAACGTTTAAAGTGAGGGCTGACCTTACATAACAGACAGTAGTTAAAAAATGATGAATTAAAAACACAAAAAAACAACGTCGCAGTTGGTTTTTACCAAGCCTTTTGTCAGAATTCTCAATTCAACTACCAACCGGCATGCTATGGAGCCAAAGCTATTAAGGACTGTAACAAGAACGCCCAACGAGATACGAAATTTCAAACATTCAAACATTTCCGGGCAAACCCTATGAAAAATTCTGATCTATAGCGAGTAGTTAGATTTGATTGTAAGTCCGGTTTGATTTAGCTGAGTTGTGCTTTATAGAGAATTTCAATTTTGTTGGAAATTGACCTGGCTAATAGAAAAAATTCTATTATATTTTTTTTGTAACTTTTTTTGTCATGATAGCAGAATTGCTAGATACAGACCACCTCGAAGATTTTTTCTTTTCTTTTCGTCAAGGGTAATAAAATTGATACGATTAACCTTGTAGAAACCATGTAAAGGGACAGAATTTCTCTTCTCAACCTTGAAAATCCGAACGTTCCGTAGTCTCATGACTCATACACGAAGAATTTCTGACGATAGGGTGAATTCCAGTACCACCAAATAATTGATAGAAAGGTGGGGGAAATTCGTCTTCTTGTTAGAAAACTAAACAGTTAAAGAGAGAATTCCATCAATACTCATACAAGAAACATCTACTAAACAAAAATCTAAAATTCATCTCAACAATCATACATTATACACCAAACCTCAATTCTGACATACTCCACCGCAAATAAGCATTTATACACATTAATATTAAGAAACAAAAAGGTGTAAATATCTAGTGTAAATTTATAAAAAATATAAGTACGTGATAGTAAACTAAATACAAGAACATTGTATCATTTATACAGTCCTATCATATCAACAAGAAAGCACAATTAGTGCAGTCATTAGTGTTTGTAATTGGAATTCACACCATTACAAAACAAATTTGTAAAAGGTGGTTTGGTTTGGTTGTAAGTTTAGCCCTACAGGGTATTGTGATTTACACCCGATTGTTTGTCGCTTTGATTGTGAGTTCTGCCTTATAGAGAATTTCAATTTATAACTCGACCCGAACGAAGTTAGTAATTCGACTATAGTAATTCCCCTTACACAGGTTACAGAGTATTAGACGAAACCGTTGATAAGTTTCGCCTATGTAGGTATTAACATGTAAGTCCATAATATTTGAAACATTTTTATTAAGTGTTATTTTCGCGGTAGTAATCCGGAATAAGTTCGAGTACTTAGCATAGCATTGAGCCCGGGAAATTACCCCGGACGACGTCGGGTTTATACACTAGTTTTATATAATTACCTCTTTACTTGTTCCCAGTGTCAAAACTAGAGCCAAAGTATTGGTTGAACAATAAAAATTTGTCGTTTTTTGAACAAATAAAGAAAAAAAATTACTCGGGATTATGGCTTACTTTAAAATAAATCTTTACCTACTATAGAATTAAAGTTACCATTTATCTCTAATTTTATCTCTTAATCATAGGTAAATCATTTTTATAAATTACAATATTATATATTAAATATGAAAGACGGACTAAGACAGGGAGGAGGACTAAGTCCAACATTATTTAATATTTACATGGACAAAATAATAAGGAAAGCGAAAGAAAGAACTAGAGGACTTGACGTGGGATGGAATTATATGGAGAGAGTTGAAGTAAAGATTGGAGCATTCGCAGACGATATAATGGGGGTAGCATCTAATGAAAAAGAGCTGCAGACAAGCATAAATAAATGGAATGAAACACTTAGAGAGAACGGAATGGAGATGTGTAAAGAGAAAACAAAAGTAATGGTAATTGGGGAACAACAGGAGATAAAAATCATGGTAGATAAGGTAAAATTGGAGCAAGTGACGAAATGGAAATATTTGGGAGTAGAAATATCTAGTTCAGGAAAGCAAGAAGAAGAAATTAACAGCCGGGTAGGAAAAGCAATGAAAGTGTTTTACAATATCAGCAATACGATTGTGGGGAAAAAAGAAATAACAAGGAAAACAAAAATAAACGTATATAAAACAATAATAAGACCAATACTTACATTTGGATGTGAGAGATGGATAACAGATAAAAAGGAAATAAGTAAAGTACAAGCGGTAGAAATGAAATACATGAGGAGAGTAAAGGGAGTGACAAAGAGAGAAAGAATCAAGAATGAAGAAATAAGAAAAGAACTGGGAATAGAGGCGATACACGAATACATAGAGAAGAGGCAGTTGGGATGGTGGGGTCACCTGAAAAGAATGGGACAAGAAAGACAAGTGAGAAGGGTATGGGAAGCTAGACCTGGGCAGAAAAGAAAAAGGGGAAGACCTGAAACTACCTGGAATGACATAATAGAAAAGATATTACAAAAAGAAGAATAATGATGAGTGAAGCTAGTAGGATGGCAAACAACAGGAAAGAATGGAGAAAGTTTTGCGACGCAGTGACGCGAGGCGAAAACGTATAAGCCTAGGCAAAGAAAGAAATAGAAGAAAAAAGGAAAAAAAAAAAGATAAAGACTAACAAGCCTACACCAGAAATGGTAGACAGGCTTTACAATACATATATATATAATATACATATACATATATACATATATGTATATGTAATTATATTATAATATATATAATATATAATATATATATATTAAATATACAAAAGACTAAAATCCATTAATAGTGTCCCCAATGTGCCAGTTTATATGATAACTGCCAATCTGTATCGAAAATGGCGCCTGCGTATACTTCTCTTTAAAGAACCCTAATTTACTTACCATCTTCATCTGTGTGGCAATAAAAAGGCGGTGTCAAGACACCATCACCTACTTTAGTGTAAGCCAGCACTTGCAACGTATAATTCGTAAATTTTTTAAGACCCGTTATAATAGTGGTCAAGGCAGTAGTTTTACGAGTTTCCATATCATCATTGCCTAGTTGAAAGAAATAAAGAAAAATGCAAGAAATAGTATAACGTTGGGTCTTTACTTCTCCAATTATTCTCATCCAATACTGGCTCATAAGTTAATTTATAGCCTTGAAGCAATCCATTGCAATCTTCTGTTGCTGGGGGTTGCCAACTGATTTGAAAACTTTGACTTGACAATGTTGAGCATAGTATATCCATAGGGGGAGCAGTAGGTACTAAAGATTTGAAATCGTATATTATACATTTACACTCTGAATTGTGTGCAACAATTACACATATTACAATTATTTGCACACGTTGAAATATGTGCGCAACTTCAGTAAAGAAATTTCGGCACAACATTATGCGTATCATTTTAGACGGACTTATAAGGAAAGAAGTAGGAACATGCAATGTTAAGATTTTGAATTAGGACAATTATTATATTTGAACTGGAAATTCTTTGGGAAACTTTGAAATTGAAAATTTTGACACATTGAGAGATATTGTAAGTAACATATAATCTCTAAAAGTATTAATTTCGTAAGCATCAATCAATGGTAATGAAATCTCTTTCTCAAACTTATATATGAGAAACTAGTAACGATGGCTTCTTTGAACTCATTTTATATTACGTAACGAACATTATCCTTCACTTATTCATTTTAGTTTGCTTCCTTTGCTTACCATCTTCCATTGTTTGAGTAGTGACCGGTTCAGTTAACGGACCAGAACCCACTTCGTTATAAGCTTGAATAACAACCGTATATCGAGTAAATTTGTCAAGACCACTAAGCAAAATTTCACCACCATCTTCGCCATCACCATTAATAGAAGTAAAATTATAAGATGTCATGATAGGGTTTCGATATCCTATATTGTATCCCTATTTACATAAAGAATATTAAGCTATTATTAAAAAAAGAGACATTTATCTGACGTCCATACTTGTATTGCTCCATGGCGTAATTCCGGTAGTGGTGACGTCCAAGTAACCAAAATCTCAGTTGACGATACTGGTCGGACATTAGGATTTAATGGAGGTCCGGCTGGCTTCTCGCTTAGAGTTTGTACCGCAATCTCTTCCCCAGGGGCACTTCTTCCTGCAAGCCCTTCCGCTATAACTCTAAGCATGAATAAATATGATATCGTTAGAAGTATTATTCTGTTATTACTCGAAATGATGCAATTTACCGAAATTTATACTTCGTTGCAGGTTTTAAATCCTCAATTATGGCCGAATATGGCAACGGTGTATCACTAAGATCAATTTGATGCCACGCTCCTGAAAGATTATAACGAAATTAAATTGATGGTGGCCTTTTATGGTTGTTATAAGCTTCTAGATACTTACGATCTATTTCACGAAATTCGACTATAAATTTAGAGACTTCGTTGGAGTCGTTAAATCTACGTACCCACTTTAAGGTTACTGATGTGCTGCTTTTAGAGATGATCTGTGTAATTTATATTTTAATTATTCGTTCAGTAACCTTTATGAACGTGAATACCTCTATACTTTGTGGTGGCATTGGTGGTTCCTTGACAACTAATTTAACAAGCTGTTGATCACGCCCATACATATTGCTTGCCTGGCAAACATAAGAAACTGAATCTGATGCATCTGCATTTAAAATTTGAAGTTCTGCAGCGACCTATGAGACACGGACATACTTATATTTGCACTACTTCAATTACTACAAAATGACTAAACACATGAATTGATAAGTAACTTACCCCATCTGGAGTGACATCTTGTTTGATGTTCACCTTATAATTGTTTGATGGATTTAATTCAGTTTTACCATCTTTCAACCATATTACACTTATTGGTTTATCACCATTAACATCACAGTGCAACAAGGCTGTATCACCTTTTTTTACAGTTATAGTTTTGGAGGGTGTGGCGAAGTATGGTGAAGCTGATAAAAAAAAAGTATTAAAGAGCACATACACGCAGGCATATTTTCGTACATTTCACACGTAATTGAATAACTTTGCCAATACCAGTACCAATACCATTTTCGGCTTGACACAAATAATAACCTTCTCTATCTTCTTTAACATGTTGTAGTAATAAAGTACCATTACCCAACAATTTTGTGTGCATATGATCTTGCACTTCTTCATAATCTCCTGATTTAGACCCTATGTAATAGATAATATCATTACAATGAAATGTCGATTGCAAAATGGCACCTGTTACCTGTAGCTTTTTTCCATATCACAACTGGAGTGGGAACACCTTGTGCTTGACAATGTAAAGAAACATGTCTATTCCTTTCAACGTTAATATCATTAGGTTCCATCAACCACCTCGGAGGTACTACGAAATACGAAATCACATATTTAATAGCGTTCTAAGATTTCAGTCAAGTCTTGCTTTTCAAAAAATGTAAAACAAAACTTCTGTATTAAATTACAGTCTGTTTTACTTTGGTGTCAGAATTGATTAGTTGGTGAATATATTTATGGATAATAATATATATTTATTGCATAAGTGATATAAAACTACTATCTTAAGGTATTAAGGAATTGAGGCAGCTAGTTTATGTAAATGTGCGATTTATTGCTGCAAGAAGCTTGAAATTATTTATGAGTTACTATGACACCAAATAAAAACAATTTTAAATAGATTCAGTGACAAGATTCAAACTATTACCGAAATACAAGAAAAGAACAAGAACAAGAAAAACGCATTAAAGCATGCAACAAAAATCATTCGGTGGACGAAACATCCTCATCTAGCTGCTATCATGCTCTATAAACAAAATACGAATAAGACCACTTTCTATTAGTAATCCATAACTATACACAAATTAAACAAACCAACAAATTCAAAGAAAAAATTTTTTTTACATTTTTGATACTACTGAAACATACATATCCAGATATCTCAAAATCATTATTAGAAACGGTGCAAATAAACGGTACCTGTGGCCTTACTCGATTCAACTTGCAGTTGGTTCGATTCGGGCCTTGATGATTCTCAGCTGTGCCAAAGCGTGTTGTGCTAGTGGGCGGGGCGTGATTGATGGCGTAAATGGTTATTATTGCATTTTAGGTCACGTGATTCATACTGCTTAATAACAGACAGATGCATATAGCGCGGCAATTCATTTTCTAAGAAAGTATTAATCACGTGGCCTATATTATCAAAATGGTATTAAATCTATTAATGACTTAAAAATAGGATTTTTATTTCAACTTTTATTTCAGGGTTTTTTTTTTGTTTTTTGTACTGCATATGTATGCATTTAAAACATTTAACTCCAAAACAAAATTAAAAGGCAATATCGAAGATAATGAAGGCATTAATTTATTTATTGCAAGGAGTAAATGTTTGTGTCGTTCGACATGGACTTGGATTATATTTATCTGTACCTTTAACTTGCAGCTTCGCAGTAAAACGAACTTCTGCAGCTGGATTGCTGGCCACACAGGTAAAATCTCCAGAGTGCCGTGAGTCTAGGCTAAAAAAATTGTCAGGTATTTGTGTGGGCCTCTCTGTTTCATTTTCAGTTTAATGTTTAAAATTAATTTATTACGTAAACTAAACTTGTTTATGAATAACTTATTTGAAATACTTTTAAATACAGAATTTTGAAGCCCAACACAAATTACCTGGCTATACTGAGCAAATTTGAATAGGCATCCAAGGCAGTCACATTGACCCCTAAATCAGCAGAAAAAGGTTGACCATCTTTTAGCCATGTAACGACAAGTGGTGGATCACCTGCGCTAAGTCCGCACACAGTTCGTGTACGCATGCCTTCGCTTAGTCCATCTTGAAAACTGAATGGTTCTATTATAGGTGGAACTGAATATTTGCAGAATATAGAATATAGTTGTATTTAATTGACGGTTAATTACCATTTGGAGCAAATTCTATGCAATTCTTATAATACGAAATCCATCAGTAACCAGCCGTCTGACGATAAGTCAGATAATAAGACAGAAGAAAAATAAATAGAAATAATAATAGAGAAAGAAAAAATGAATAGAAAATAATATGAATAAATACGCTAAGATTCAAAAATCATATCAAAACAACTGTTATTACCAACACTTGAAAATAAATAAATAAAAAGTTATGGAAAATTTGGTATTTGACAAAAAATCATCCATTTGCAGGCAAGTTAGAGAGTATGGAGGGAAGTCAAAGGAGATTTACCATTGACTGCTAATTGCTGGGTATGGGCAACTTGTGCTACTGCATTACGTACTACACAAGAATAGTTGCCATTATGTTCCGGCGATAAGCTTTCAATCACTAAAATACTGGTAAATTGATCCACTTGTGTAATGGATACCGAACTGCCCGGATTTAGTACTCTATTATCTTTTGTCCATGTAACTGTTAGTGGAAGGTCGCCTTTTGTTACCGAACAAGTTAAAGAGGCACGATCACCAACGTGCATCGCCGTATGAGATGTATAGAACGGGCTAATTTTTGGAGGAACTAGAAATTAATTGTTTTATTAAAAATGAAATTTGTAGCGGTGAACAGAAAGAAAAATGTTTCTATTTTTTGTATGGAAATCTAAAACGGAGAGTTATGATACTGATGGATTTATTTTAATGATTCACTATATCTTACCAATAACATTGACTTCACCACTTCGCCTTGCGCTGTGACCTTGTTTACTTCGTGCCCAACATGTGTATACACCAGAATCTTCTTGTTTCTGAACTGGTTCTATTATTAGCGTACCATCTTGTAAAACCTGAACAACATGGCACTGCTGGCATATGTTTTTTGACTGGATATATCAGTATTTTTATTACCTTTTGTCTTAAACCGTTCGGTAATTCGCTTCCGCTTCTTTCCCAGTGTATTTCTTCAATTGGATACCCAGCTACTGGACATTTTAATTTTAATTGTTCCCCTGCTACTGCTGTCACTTTGGGGATTAAGCGAATATAGGGCATACCTTGTAACAACAATAGAAGAATAAAATAATTTCCTTGTCATTCTGATTCACTTTTTAGTTAAATTATAGCCATTTTGATTATCAACAATTTAACTTTAATTTAATTTAAAGTCGTACACTATTAGCTAAAAATTAGTTTTAAGCCAATGACAGTCAACTTTAAATTTGACTTAAAGTCAAACGTTGATTATGAAAATAGCCCTTAATCTACTAAATACATACTCTCTTCAAGCGATTCATATTTGCTTACTTCACTACTACTCATCTTGCCATTTCTATAAAGTAAAAGTAGAAAGTGGAACAAGTTCGCTCTAAGATGTTTTTCTACCACAAAATAAGAACGAAATGCAATATAATTAAAAGCAGCATTTCCTTTTTCTGCTGGCCGTTCGACGAACCAGCCATCGTATCTATTTACATATTTCAATTTCGTATATTTGTAGTATTGAGCCAAAATACAACTAAACTCGTTACACCTTTCTCCACAAGAAAGCGAATAACTTTTGTTAACTTAAATACGGAGGTACCTATCTAGTAATAAAGTTATTTAATGATTATTCATGTATTAACAGCAAAAAGTGATGTTTTGTTGCTCGCAAGTGACAGTTAATCACTGAAAGCAACAAACCCACTTTGTCTCGAAATGCATATTACGTTTTATCTACAATCACAAATAATTACTACATAAAGTATACAAATTTATTTCCATTCTCGAAGAAGCAAATTAGACGTCGATCCCTTCTATGAGAATGATGAATTTAATTATAACTATTTAATATGTTTGTGACCTCTTATCCTCAAATGTAAAATTAATTTAATGCAATCAAATTCTTGGTAGAGTATCGCATTCTGACACCATCAGTAGTTCATTAGTTTAGTAGCATTTACAGTTTCACTCTTAAGCATAGTATAGATTATATTATTCCTCTTATAATTTTATTTAAAATTTTATTATTCAAATCACAATTAAATTCCAATAATTTATAATTTATTTTATAATAGTATTTGTATCAATCATTTTACATTGTTGATGACTGTAATAAACATAGCGGTATAATGACCTCTTATGGAAAGGTCAAATCTTATCTTGCAAGACAGAGACCAAAACGTTGTTTCTGACAAGGGGAATATTAATAGTCGTCTTGTCGGCATTTGTTCGCTTCAAAAGAATGCGGTACTCTGAATATATATTGGCTCTGATATTTACGAGAAGCTAATCATATTACTATCTACAGCATTTGTTATCTGTTTGACAATCGATTGTGTAATTGAAACTATAGTAGCCATGATTGCAGTATGGTGAATTGACTACTAAAATATATCTTCCCCTTTTCATTCAATACAAATATAAGAAAACGACACAATTGACAATCAAAAATAAAATTGTGTGATCATTAATTATTTGGAACTAATAATGTAATTTAATTCTAGAAATATGTAAAATAAAATAGTAAATGTAGTACTTATAATCAAAAATAGTCAAGATAAAAGAAAATTTGTATCTTTATTATATCAACGTGTTTCCTTTTTGTCGCTAAATCGGCAATTTTACTGCCCTAGAGCAAAAAAGATTCACTTTCCGCTTACATTTAAAAGCGAGAAATTATGATTGAAGAAATTATGAAATTATGCTATATAAAAATAAAACTATGCAAAAATAGTTTTTCCCACGAAACGCTACGAAAGTAACACATAACAGTGACGGTTGCATGGAAAACGACCTATATGAACAAAATGAACTGTGCGGTGAATCCAAAGTGATTAATGTACGCAAGCGCACGTGCGGAAACTGACGTACGTTTACTTTCCACAAGGGTTTTCCTATAGCAACCATTTAATAGCAATAATAATTTTATATTAAAAATAAATAATTTGATAACAATAGTTTATCAATTATTTATAGACTCTGTTACTATGCCAAATTTAATGCTAATGTGAAAAAATATCGTATAAAACAACCGAATTGGGTGTATATAGAGAATTCATTTTTTATTTGTTTATGTTAACTACATACTTACTCTTAGTTCTTGTTCTATTATTTGTTTCGATAATATACGTTACTTATTAAGAACATATTGAATTTTATTATTTTGAACTTATCAAAACTTAAAGACTTCAATTGTTCAACATTTCGATTTGATAATTATTAAGTTCATAAGGGCGATCGTGGGAAAAATAGTGAACGTAAGATGTGTGGCAATGTGTATAACTCATTCCCAGAATAACGCACTCGACTACATCTCGAATAAAATATTATATCTACTTTATATATCCGTATCTTTCCGTTTGTAATTGACAATAAAATTGATAAAACTGCAAATTTTAATGTTAATTATTAACAATATCCAAATGACTCTTTTAATAAACGTTTCAATGATGATAAAAATGTAACAAAATCAAAGCAGATTTTCCTATCCTCTTTTATAATGTTATTTTCCATAAATTAATTTAATTTATTAATGGACAGCCCAAACTTGTTTTTTCTATTTTTCTTTTCACCACCAACCGCGGGTTATCGTTTTTCATAACGATTATTTTCAAGGAGAAGACATAGAAGGGGTTCGTTAATTCAATTTTCGTAATTTGACCACTTAACGAAAATGTAAATCGTATTACTACGACGACGTGGCTGCTTGAATTTGTACAGGATTTCGGTCCGAGAATTAATTTATTTCCGTTTAAATCCCCTCGAACATTTTCATCCAGATATAACAACGTTATATGGTTGTAGAAAAATGCGAATTCAAATCTGAGGCTAACTTATTTTTATAATTAATTCAAAAATTGTAGTTTCCGTTTAATACTGCTATTACTCACAGAACAATATCTGTTTAAGTACAGTTTTAATCATCAAAGTTTGGGTTCACGTCATCAATTTATTTTTGATAATACCCGTTTTGTACACAACCACCATCTTTTTCTAGCATGTAAACCGTTAAAATGCTTGTGGCGTAACTCAAAAGTGAATTGAAGTGAACCGCAACTTTAGTGATTTAAACTGTAAGTATCTACCGTAAACATTCAATCTGGCCGAATGAGAACTTTTTCCTGCACGATTTTCCGCTGTACATGTATATTCTCCGCCATCTTCTACCATCACATGGCTAATGTTGACATGACTGATAACGTCTCCATGAACGGTTACATATTGACCAATTACAAATCTAGAAAGTTGAAAGAAAATTACTAATTCCTGATAAAATCTAAAGCTTGGCGAGGTAGGTTGTAACAGGTGAAGAAACTGAAATTAATCTAACTGAGATAAATTAAGTTTTCTTGTTATTATCCTTTATGTCCAACGTGGAGCAAATTTTCTTCATACCGGATAAAAAATTTCCTGAATAGAAAAAAACATTTTGCAAGGTTGAATCTAATAAGAAGTCACCCATCCATGGTGAGCGGTAAACCCCAGGGTTAAATTGTTCCATGAGGTGTTTCAGTTAATAAAGACAAAAATGAGAACATAAACGAAGAAATATACTCTATATTATGGAGTTAATTTGGTGAACTGGAGGCATGGTCTGCCAGTTTATTCATTTGGGAAGATAGGGGTGTGGCAGGTAAATGTATTTTGTGTGTTTCTTCGGTATGTCAGTAAGAACAATTCATGGATTATATTTTTTCATGTGTTCAAATGAAGATAAATTAATCCCATTGCTATTCATCTAGTTGCTTTTTCGTTATATAATTTTCTGATGGTGGAAGTATTGTTGATATTTTCACTCTTGATCCTCACTGCCCAAAGATTTGTAAGCAGTAAGAAGCCTTTCTTAAATATTGCAATTTAAAATGTTCACGCAAAGAAAAATCTTTAACGAAAGTAAATATCGTTACATTGCCACTGGACGGAACGGTCGGTTGACTAAATTTGGGGTAAAATATGTCCGTCGCTTGTTCGTTCGCTCGAAAACCGACCTTTTCATTTACGACCCACGCTATGCAAATTTATCAGAGTTTCGAGAATATTATATGGAAGCCAACATGGTCTCTTTTCTCCACTTATTTTTGGTTCGTATATTATACCGTATATGTTACCACCGAATTTATTTTAGTTTTATCACAATATTGCGATATGATTAGGAGGGTTTAATCAACAGAAAATATAAAGGAGAAGGCAAAAGTGTAAATTTTGCAGTATTACGATGTAACAACAGTTTGGAAGCTGTTACTAGTTACTTACCGTCCGTGGCTAGGTAAAGGAAACCCATCCAACAGCCAGGATATTTGTGGTGTGGGATTTCCCGAAGCACTACATTTTAATGAAACTGCCGGTCCCGGTTGTAATGTTTGTTCTATGAAACTGTATAATAGTGCTGGTGGGGCATCTGGATGAATGTAAACAATAAAGAATTAATTAAAGTAGAACACAAATTAGAAGTATGGCAAATTCTGATGTTTGCACGTTTATATATCTACGAAAAATAATTACAAGAAGCAACCGTCAGTATAATCAAGACGCAATGCGTCTGTAAAACTTGCTGGTGATATTTTTTGTATAAAAGACATCAAGATTCCAATAGAAATTCAATGCCGTCTTTCACATTGTACTATTTTATAAATAGAACAAGAAAATTACCTACGCACTTACACCTACTCTGTTTGACTAACACACACAAATATCTGCCCCGTTTTTAAAATGACGATCCGTAGTTTAACTTCCCCTTTTTTCCCCATTCACTAACGGATGGAGCGAAAAAATTACCAGTAAAACGTGTGTAGGTCGGCAGATTTCATTGTCCCCGACTTTGAAAAAAATTATTATCATTCGAAGCACTTTACCATATTACTTACCGCCTAGTTGTAATTCAGCAGCCGCTTGTGCAGTGTCACCCTCCGTTCTCCGAACGATACATTGATACATCCCACGATCCTCTCGTCCGACATTGTTCACTATAAGACTTTCACTCGTTCCCCGTCCGGTGCTTGGAAGTTGCCTTCCATCTTTATACCATGTGATTAAATGCCGACTATCAGATTGACTTGTAACTACACATCTAAATTCGGCACTCCCTCCCATATGAACGCTTAGAATTGGTGGCGATATTTCAACATGTAAAGGTGTCGAAACGATGAGTCGCAAGTCAGAACTTACATCACCTCCTGCATTTGATGCATTACATCTGTAACTGCCTCCTACATATTGAGAAACATCGTTATGATTAAATAATTTACTACGTTTGGAAGCTGACTTTATTTAGCAAAATCCTTTACGAGTTGCTATAACCTTAAATTCAAACATCTAAATTAATGCATATTACAAATCGATTATTTACAAGAAAATCACGCATTTTCTTCATTTCTTCTTCTTTTATACTGTTTACTTTAAAATCATTTTTAAAGAAAACCAACGCTCTTTTCGTTTCTCTCCTTTTTGCTTTTTTAGCTCCTTATTGGCAAAAATTTAATCCATCCGTTCTTGTCAATCGTTGATTGAATCTATTGTTGGGAAGGTGATAGATGAACTCCTTCGATGTGGATTGCGCATACTAGTATTCTTTTTCAAAACGGTGGCATTTTAGTTACTTCTATATCAAGAAATTCGCATCCAACCAAATCGCTATTTGGTTGGATGAAAATAGAGGAAAAAAGAATGCTATCTTCTCGCACATGATGGAAATTAATTGAATTGTTGTAATATCAGTGTAAATTGCACCACATATGTTACTTAAAAGGCGGAGAGGATAAAGAAAAGATAATCTTGTATGTATAAACATACAAGATACATATCCGATAATTTCTAGTTTTTTTCCTACATATGCTATAACATGATACTAAGACAAACAAGATAAGCCAACGCGCAGCTTTGTCAATTTGGTTGTGACGTCAGTGAGAAACCCTTTTGCAAATCGCTTGTTTTAATAATTGAAATTGTGGTTGTAGTCCATAATGTGATGTAAATTTGGTTTCTTTGTCTATGTTTCTTATTTTAATACAGCTTGCAGTTTGCTTACGTTCAATTAATTAATATTTTTTTTAATTTATTCATTATTTTAGTAATATATAATTATACATGTGTTTGTATTATATTTAAAAAGATATAAAAACAAATATTATATAAAAAAGATATTTTATTTAAATATGTCAACGCTTTCTTAATGAAAAAGAAACAAAAGGGTCTCGCAGTGACGCCATGCCCTGAAATTTTTAAAATTGGGTCTCAGGTTGGTTTATCTTGTAATCTTAGTATCATGATGCTATAAGCACTTTCAAATTCTCTTATTTCCGACACACTGCTTGTCACACGGAAAAAGAATGATAAAAAAAAATTGAGACAAAAGGCAGACCAATCGGTTTTTATCTCGTATAGAATGAAGACAATACAAATGCTATAACTTTTTCAGCATAGTTGCCTGCTATTAAAATTATTTTTCTGTCTCGTCGCTCTTCTCGTCCATGCCTTTCTTTTATATTCCCCTTGAGTTATGTCAGTGCGAAACTCGTCCTGTGCTACCCTTAATATGCTCAACCTTTTTTCTCTCTCTTTCTCCGTTCATTGTTTAATAATCAAAAGAACACAAATTTTTTATAAACACAAATAAATACTCGTTTACTACTATCTAATTAAAAATTATTGAGCCATCACACCTTAGACGTTAATATTAACAAACATGTGGAGAATATTTTTCAAAAAAAAATATATTCTGTGGCTGTAAAGCATCGTGTAAACTTATGGTTAAGTTATTTTTTTCTCTGAAAGTTATACCGTATTGAATTAAAAAAAGTACCCTATTTTCATAGAATTTAAGTTATATGCAATTTCTATTATTAATCACGTTTTTAAAAATTAAGGGTCTAGTTATACAACTTCGTAAACATAAATATAAACTTATTTGTAATTTTGTTTCTTAAGCTTAAATTTTAAAGCATGTCTTCTAATGGCTTCTAATAAAAAATTATACAATTTTGTGTTTGTTAATTCGTAATTATAGCGACTTTCATTTTTTTTTTCTAATACGAAATGAGAAATTTATACCCGTGTGCTTCAATACGGCAAATGACATTTCTTGAATTCTCTTTGCCACATTCACACTGAAAACTAGTGCTGGAACATATTTTTAGATCGATTGTTGTCGGTTGGTCGAATCTATACACACAAAATAAATTGACCGATAGGACAGCAGAATTTTATAAAAAATAAAAATATAAAAGATAGCGAATATCAATATCATCCCTTGTTTCTTAAAAATTAAGAATTGAAAAATTGTATAATTGTTATTTTATTCATTTATTTTCTTACGAGTCTTACGACTACGAATTAAATTTACGAACTAAAGTTATGTCTACGAAGCTTTATAACTAGACCCTAAGATTCCTAAGAATCCTAAGATATTGAAACGAAATTTGAAAAAATTAGACGCTAATAAATATACTTCAATTATATAACTTTACTAATGCAAAAATACCCTTTTCGAGACAATAAGGGCTTTATGACTTATAGATATTTTGAAAATGGCGCTAACTAAGGCTTGATTTCTTCAGCAATGAAAAAAAATTTTATGGTTAAAATAGCATTTTCTTGTTTGTTATAATATTAATTTAATTATATTATGATAATGTTATAATATTACTTGTATAAATATTAAAGAAAATTGTGAAAATAGCATTAAAAAGTTTAGAAAATGATCGAAATAAACTAAGGGGTCATTCTCAGCGCGAGTTACACTACGTTATCAATTTTCGTTACGGTGGTAGGAATAAATAATATTTGTTATTTTATTGCGTTTTCTATAGTAACCTAAAATGTGTAACATAAAAATCTCGATACAGTAAAACCTCTCATTAACGGTCATCCAAAATGTCAGCCGTTATAAGGAAGTAATCGGGAAGGTTGGAAAATATTTGCAACAGAATTGTTATAAAATACTATTAACTGCCTCACTAGTGAATTAAATTAAAATAATTAAAAAAGCTAGACTAAAAAAATATTTATTGAATATTATAGTGATCCTGCAAATCCTGCAATAGTTTAGTAGAATATATACATATACATACATACTACTCTACATACTATAAACATACATATAGAATTGGCAGATAGTCAATACATTTATGCTTTTTTAAAATACGAATCAATAGTAGTTGGCTTTTGTAAATTTTAATTTATTTTTTTACCTACATTTGTTCTTGAAAAATATACGTGTTATTAGTCTAGCGAATTCTCTCAAATTAGTGTTGACTCTGAATGGCCGCAATTGGATCTTTCCATGAAATTCAATGTTTACGATTTAAAAAATAAATTATCAGAAATAATTTAAGTTCATAAAATAAGAAAAAATATATTTTCTAATTACAATAAGTAATGTTGACATGTAGGACCGTTGAATGAATGAAGAGGTAAGTTTACATAGGAGTAGGTTATAAGTATACGGCATGCAATGTGGCCGCAGCCGTAGGAGGCGACCTTCATCGTATATATTTTACATTCTTATTCTACGGCATATATTGGTGAACAAAAACTGGTTTTATAATGATTTATTATAGTCATTTTCTAGAAACGTTTTGTTTTATGCATCAGCTACTATTTGTGAAAATATCTTCTAGATAGGTCACAGATTAAGGGAGATATCAAAAAGAGCATTTATGCTTTATAACCCAATAACTAATCAATATTTTCACTTAAAAAGAACTCATACACAAAAAAATTCACTTTAGCTGATGTGACAATTTACAGTGATTCTATGCAGTAGTTTTGTCGGAAAAAAATATTAAAATGAAAATCTAAATTTATAATTAAATTGGGGGATTTTTTTATATATTTTTTTAACTACTTTACTATTATTGCAAAAAATAAATTATCGATTCCTTTGCGGTGTCACAGAAAACATTACAGGCAATAGATTAAATCAAAAATGAAAGGATTTGTTATCTTTGTAACTCTCTAAAGAAGGAGTTAATTTTCAACTAAAATCTTGTTTTAGAGTTGATGAATTAATGGAATATGAAAAAGCTGAAGGATTATAATATTGATAATTTACGGAAGCTTCTTGTGCCCTTAATGGCCACCAGCTTAATTGTTTCAGCTAGCTCGATTCTTCTGCCATTAGATGGAAAACGAAAATTCTATACTTACCATCTTCTAGTGTAACAGCTTCAATGGCCAATACAGGACCAAGCTGACGTATTCTAGGACCTGGTATGATTTCCATTTTATCTTGATTGAACCATCTGCAGATAGAAGAAAGTCGCTTAACTCTATTTTGTGTTAATAACTTACTAAGAAAAAATGCAAATTTACTTACCTGTATTCCGGTGATGGACAGCCTTGAGCAATACATATAAGAGCAGCACCTTCATCTTGCGCTACTGCTACTGTTCCCGAACTTTCTACAATTATGGGCGATGCAATCCCCCGATGTTCTAAATATGTAAAATAGAACATTTTGCTTGGTATAAACTGATGCAAGTAATTTGTTAATAAACATGGAAATTATGTTTTATAGGTCGCAAAAGATTTCGAAAAGTAAAAATCGTTTCATTAGTGCAGAGATTTTCCTTGATTAAAATAAAAACACAAATTCCATATATAAAAGCTAACAGTCGAAATTTTCCACCTTCGTGTTTCGTTAATCCTTAACAAATACAAAGGTTAACAAATCCGGTTTTTGTAACTTTTTATTTTTTTTTTAAATCTCCGGTTTGTAAATATACCCTCTTGTACATATGTAATTTAGTGTATGTTCAAATGGGTTTGAAGGGGAAAAACTCTGCAAAGAGTTCCTGAAGTATAAATCTATTTTAACGTATACAGTATTAGAAGCATAACTTTACTTCAATTGAGCCATTGTCAGATAGGTCCATTCTCCGATGAGGGATTTCAATTTAAATTTATCGATATTTCAATTATAATTATTGGGTAACGTATAAATGTGATTTTTTTTTTTTTCATATGAATTTTTATAATCTTCCATATTTCATTCAAAGCCTTAATTTGTCACACTTAAAGTAATTATTTACTTAATGTTTCATGTTCAAGTCAAAAATATCCGCATCGTTTATGTACCATACCTGTGATTCGCAGATTGGCAGAACTACTGATCACCACTTGTCGACTTAGACGATGCACAGTTCGACAACGATATGTTTGAAATTGATCTCTGAATTCCAAGTTGTGAATCAATAATTCACCAGATGGTAATTGATGATATTTGCCATCTAATTGTAAAAAAGGAGAACAATTCATTAAAAATATCAATTAACTTAAACTTCAATTCAGTTCGATCAGATGAGAAATGGACGCAATCTTAACCAAACTATACTGGCACTATTTTTTATGATAATTTTTGTGCATATTTAAATCCTTTATTTATAATTTCATTATTATTTATTAGTTACTTTCAGCTTTTTTTAGTATAATTGATCAATCTTTTGATTCTTCTCATCAATTTCTTTACAATGTCAGTTCTTTCAAATTCTTGTTACGAATTAAGAAATAAGAAATTGAATAACCGTGTTTTTAATTTTTTGTGGTTAAAGTTATGTTTACAAAATAAAAATTAAGTTTACGAAGCTGGGTAGCCCCGCTCCTAGATATAAATAAAAAAAAATCAAATTTGTTTTGTTTTTATTGGTTTTGATAAGTTCTTGATAGCTACCCATTTTATTTATAATTATTGATATCGGTTAAATCACGTACGCTTTTAACGTCAATAACCCGGACACTATTAAAAAAACACATTTTTTCAATATTTTATTTATTTTAAATTTTTTTAATAAACTTGTATTTTATTAAAAAAATTAATTTCCATGTGGATGATACATTTGTAAAGAAATTATTGGAGTCAGACTAAATAAAATTCGTGGATACAAAATGGTATACGTATGTGCAGATTGCATAAATTGTACATAAACTTGATTTTTATTACACGTTGTATTTGTAAAAAGTCACTTTTGTTTATCTACTATTATTTAGTTTTCCTTAGTTAATTTGGTTTAAATCAATAATTCTTTAGGTGTTCACGGACACCATTACGGTCTATTACATAATATGTCGCCACAATGAATTTGTAGTTCTCAGGTTAGCATTTTGAATCACACATTTATTTATGAAAAATATGCGTATTTATTAGTTTAGCAAATTCGCTCAAGTGAGTCTTTACGCTGAATAGCCGTAATTGTATTTTTCCAAAAAATTCAATATTTTCCACTTAAAAGTAAATCATAAAAAATTAGTTAAGCTCATAAAATAACAAATGTATACTATTTTTCAAATGATTAGATTAAAAGTGCAATCGCGTAGTGGCCGCGGCCCTTATGGGGAGGTTGTCGTACTTGGGAAGTACGGCCACTAATTCAATTTTATGATTTATTATTAATTTCTTTTTTTATATTGGATAGTATATATTAACTTTACTTATCTTTTTAAATAAAGATTAGAACATTAAAAAAAAATAAGTAAAATTCATATTTTAAATGTATTTTGTTAATATAAATTATAGCAGGTGTTTCTAATCCTAGCGTCCCAATTATTTTTGAGGTTGAAAATTTATCCGATCGACATGATGTCTGTCTTGTCTTTTAGAGTTATTTGAGATCTTCAATGTGATCAACAGGGACTCAGATCCGAGTTTTCCAAAATAGAGTTTCACTATGCAGTTTAATTTTTTTAAATACAATTGGCACTTTTTTTTCTCTATTACTGCCGCGAGGATAAACCTCAAATCAGTTTCGCAAACAGCATATGAAATTTTCAAGCCGTTTCTAAAATAGAGCACTCTGAAATTTTAAAGTAGTTTTTACTTTTTAGTAAAAAAACGGCCAAAAATTACTCGGGCCCAATTCTAATCTTTAATATTAACTGACATCATGCAAATGTTATGGGTGGTGCTCAGGCTTTTAAATGTTTGACATTGTTTATACGTTTAATCGATTTAAATAAAATATTTCAATTGCAATTTTTTTATTAATAAAAAACAAATTTATGGCCCGTTCGATCTATTACGTACCGGATGGCATACTCTACGCCTGGAGATGGGCGTCGGGTCATTTTTGATCTGGGTTTTCGACAAAAAGCATCGAATTTTAATAAACTTTAAAGTGCTGTTTTCCTGAAACGGCTTGGAATTTACATGTGCGGTTTGCAAAGCTGATTTGAGTTACTCTTTGTAGTAATAGAGAAAAAAAGTAACACATTGTATTTAAAAAAATTAAACTGGATAGCGGAACTCTGTTTTGGAAAATTCCGATCTGAGTCCCTATTGCTCACATTGGAGCCGTCAAATAACCCTAAAAGATAAGACAGACATCATGTCGATCGGATAAATTTTTAACTCCAAAAATGACTGAGACACTAAGATTGAGGCACCCGGTATATTAAAATTTAAATATAAAATTCAAACATGCATGAATAATGATGATGCCATACACACTGCTCGTAAAGAAGCGAAAATAAGCCAGATCTTTCTATTCCAACCGACTGGTAAGCACTGCGTGTTGCTTACTGCTACTGCTAGCTGGTGAACCGACCGCGGACCGATTAACGACTGCTGAAGTCTGCCGAAAAGCGTACTGAACACCCACGCCTGTTTATTGTATAGTAGATTATTTAATCCAAAAATGTTATGCACTTTTGTAACAGTGAATTGTTTATAACGATTGACCGGTCTGAGAATGGGTTTCCAGGTTAGTTGATTAGTTGGTTGGTTGATCGGCGTGGTGACGATTCCACGAGCACTTTATTGTTTTTAACGTGGTTAAGCTGAACAACGTTCTTCAATGATATTTACAAATGAGGGTTTATATTTTACCTCGAAATAAATAATTCATCATTTATATTAAATATATAATATACATCTGTTTTGTCTTTGGGTACAGATATTATATAATCTTCAATTTTTTTTTTTTAATGTATGTCTTAATATAATTTTGTCAAACAATGAAATCATCCATGATATCAATTAGTTAATATGAAAATAATTTAAATTAATACAAAAAATATGTAATTGATTTTTTATTTAATGTATACAGCTCTAAAAAAAAGACATTCCCGAAGGTTTCAGTAACTAAGAAGTTTTATTTCTTTTTAAATAATAAACTGAAACCAAAGATAACTATTGTAACTAACAATTGCAGTTAACATACAAAATCAAGACAGAGAAGTTGTGATTATTTTTAGCTAAATATTTACTTTTTACTTTCGAATATGAATTTGTAGCAATTCCTGACAAAAATTGAATCGATTTCACGTCTATTTTACTCCCAGTACTGAATGTAATTGAATGATAGTAATATGTAAGTACATGTACCATATATGTTAAATGCTTGTGCTACTTACCTCCTTGTAGAGAGGGATATATAAAAAAATTTGGCTCTTGCACCCATGAAATAATTCTAATTAGATCTTTAACGAAATTTGGCACAACACATTTCAAGATTGCTGTACATCCTCGTGCGGCAGCTATTACTTCCACATCAACCTTAAAAGATTGACTTACCACTGCATGAAAAAAATAGAAGGAAGAATGCATTAAAGACGTTACGAATGAGAATTCTCCTCATATGTCATATATTACAACAACTTACCAGCCCTAACTTGAACATCTCTACTAATTATTCGACCAACATTATTTGACGCAACACATCGATAAACTGTGCTGTGAATATC
This sequence comes from Platypus cylindrus, assembly GCA_949748235.1. Classification (NCBI taxonomy): domain Eukaryota; kingdom Metazoa; phylum Arthropoda; class Insecta; order Coleoptera; family Curculionidae; genus Platypus; species Platypus cylindrus. The sequence continues at coordinate 45,072,684 of OX456488.1, read as the reverse complement.
TTGCCTTTTCATATGAAGAAGATAAAAAGGTTAAATATTTATTTGAATAGAAATATGTATAGGATATTTAGTTTTTATTAATAATAAAGTTCTGCGTCGTTTAATTTAAATTAATGTTTTCCTTGAATGATAAATGAACTATTATATGCCTAAGATACTTACCGATAAGATACAGCCGAGAATGGCATTAAGACCATAGTGCCATTTCTCAACACCCTACGGATATTCGAAACATCACCAACTGATGTTCCATCTACACTAAGCCAATCAATTGATGGTTGTGGACTACCAGACGCTGAACAATCCAACCAACCACCACTCGAATTTGAAAATTCTAGTCGCGCTGGTGGTTCCATAACGAAAGCTGGCCCACGTAAATGTGAATCAAAACATTTTACAGTAACTGTAAAAGAAGGAAAATGCGCATCTAATAACATAATAGTTTACTGTTTGCAACTGATTTTCCTCTTTAATTTTATTTAAAACTTATATATGCAATCTAAGTAAACTTTTTTTTTTAAATCAAATTATTCATAGTAACTTTCATATATGTGTAAGTATATACGAACTTGCAAATCTACATATGGAACAAGAAACTACCTGGGGATCTAAGGGGAGAAGTTTCCTGACTTCGCAGCTTTATTTACTTTTTCGCACTCGCAACAACATTAAGGCCAACAAGCAGCATTCTCCTGAGATCGGAGTTCGAATAACTGCCAACTTCGGGACTCGTTTATCATAATGTAATCTAACTTCTACATAAGTTGTTTCACACTGAATATAACCGACCTTCCTTATCTTTTGTACCGCATTTTTTCAGAATTTCTCCCGTTCAAGTTTAAGTAGGTATTAGTTTGATGTATTACGAAATTGTTTCTTCTAAAAGGTGCCAGAAATTAATTTTTCGTTTTGAAATTTAATCAGCGCAGTAGTCATTATCGTTATAACAAAAGCTGCTTGTTTTTCTTCTTATGTTACAAATTGATCCAAAGAAGAAACGATTGCATCAAATAATCTGTTAGGATTATCTTTAAAAAAACTGTTTAAACAGTTTGGAAAGTGAATGGCAGAGAAAAATGAGCCAATAAAGTGATGAATATTGACGTTTCTGTCAAAACTCTTCTTGCTCATTATTACGTATTTGATCAGCATCTCATATTTCGTTCTCGACTTTAAGATATAAGATTAATAAAAAAAAAATCGAAATAGTCAATAAACTAATCGCATAAAAGACGGCCTGGGACCATTGAGAAGTATGAAATCGAGTCTAAATATATAAGAACGAATTCAACTACAGTAACGAATTATATACGACGTTTTTATATGACGTATTATAACGAGTTATAATTCTTCTGAATATCTTCAATCGCAAGATTACAGATAGCAATTATTCTGCTTCCGCCAAAAACCGCATTATTCATTCTCTCTACCTTTATCTAAAAAATCATATTTCCTGGTTTGCCCAATTTTTAGTCTATGTAGGATACAAAAAAATTATATCGATGAAGACATAAGTCAGTTTATTCCGGTTATCCAAAAATTCTAATTTCCCTTTTTAATAAAACAGTTTTGCTTTGTATATTTTTTTGCATTTTGTTTTTTTTTAGACTTTATTTGCTTATTAGTTCGAAACACTGACTGCTGACTATTTCAAATAGATAAAGCGTAACCTAGTTTCACTGTTGCTTATCACAAATTCGGAATCAGTAAAATTTCGTTTCTCTATTCAATTTTCTCTTCACATTTCATCCATATAGCCATATAATACCATGCCATAATACAACTTTTGAAAGAGTTTTCCTTCTAGTTAAATAATGTTGTATAGCAGAGGTGGCAGTACGGAAACGTAAATAATGCTGCATTTTCACTTCACTTATGCATTTCTGTAAGACAAGCTAGGTTTTTCCCAATAAATAGATGTGATGCAGCAGAATTTAGTTCTCTTTAAAAAAAATTATTTTGACGGTCTGTGTCTGCAAATTTTGGCATACTTGCATATTTTCATAGAGACATTTCCAATATTTCCATCTGCTTATTTCTCGTTTCTTCGTTCTCTCTTCTTGCTATCCATGGTTTTTCCCTTCTCTATTCGTTTCGACACGATCAGATTTCCCACGACGCTGCTTCAGTTGCCGCGTTCCGAAACGGTTGACTGATTCTTATTGACAAAATTGCCGATTTCGCGTTTTTCCCTTTTTGTTCTTTGCTTTCTCGAATAAATTCTAAAGAGAAAATCGGAAAAAATATGATCTCCAATGTTCCCCCTTAACAAAAAGCAAATGTCATCTACATAATATTTTTCACGATGACAATATTATGGTAGTGGGTAAACGGCTATCAGTTGTAGAGGAAATAAGAGTGGAATTAAGTGTATCAAACTTCAATGATCATCGACTGTCACGAGTGTCGGGTTTTTATATTTTATGCTTCATGACCAGCTGTGTTGAAATTTAAAGCAATTTAAACAATTAACAGAATACGAATCAATATAGCAGGAAATGGGACACCGAAAAAATGTATCTCCACTAACATTTGTTGCCATTACTCTTCTCTGTCACTTTGCTGTATTTTAATTTTCCTCCAGTTAGACCCTCGTCATTATATCCCTTTTTAGATACTAAAGGATGGCTTCGTAAGAGCGGTTTTAATTCTCTAGAGGATTTGAGGACGATTTTTATTCTATAGAAAAAGAGGGGAAGGAAAGGGTAGCAATAGCATTAAGAAAGATCTTTATCTTATTATTAGCTGACTTGTGGGATTGAAATTGTTCAGCACAAATTATTAATGATAGTCTGCTAGATTCTTGCAGTTAATAGTTCTACCAAGTGAGATAGAAAACTGAAGGAAGACGTAAGGATTTAGCTAATCTAGCGAATATAAGAAGAAAAATATAAAGTAGAAAGTAAGATCGAGTTGAGCCTTTTTGGAATCACAGGGTAATGATTGATTGGCAGGTTTAGCAATAACTACTCGCAGTCCGTAGGATTTCTGTACTTCCGCATTCAGTTTCCATTCCGACCCTAATGGCATTTTTTGTCAATTTGTCAGTTTGCTTGATACGTTGGCTGTTGCCAATTACATACATCTCGCAATAGCCGACAGCTATCAATTTTGAAATCCTCTATAAAATTTAAAGGAGTCGCCTTTTTCTTCTGTAGGTTGCATTAATCATTCAAGATAGTGTTTATTGGTCATGGCAAAATGTCTATACTTGTGTATATACGCATATATATTTCGAATTCGTTCAAGAGACCGTAATTTTTGATCCCATCCAGAATGACCCCATATGATAATTTATTGTCAAATAAATAATTTATTGTCAAATAAATTATCATATTTAGATAAATCAATTATCATATTAAATTTAGAGGGGGCACAATATATCAATTGCAAAAATTTATATCTGCAACCTTGTAATCAAGTTAAGATTGATGACAAATAGATAAGTTACTTTGAGATAATAAATGATAGAGGAATCGCAGCATCTGCAGTTTTTTTACTTATATTGTAGATGAAAAAAAACATCGTAAGTAATACAAAACGTTGATTTAATTTGATGTATTTACTAAATTTTTATAAGACGCTGGGAAATATTCTTAGTTGAAATTACTCTTACTTGATGTAAACCTAAATAGCTCTTCAACAGTTAACGCTGTTGTTCTACTTTATTCTTTTACTTTCATCGTATCACTACTATTATTATTTAATCTGTTATTCATTAGGTATTTGCTGCTTTCTCATTACGAGTGACCTAGATTTTATAACCTGGAAAACTATCATACACAACATATATTTCGATGACCATGCAATAGCCAAATTAAACTTCCACACCCACCTCCACTACATTCATTTTCATTCTATCTGCGCATTCCCGTTCGCTTTATAGCCTCTCGTTAATAATAATCAATGGATGTTGCCTCGAATATCGGGTATCTATTAATTATAATCGACCATCGTTGCACTTTATCTCTCTTTCTCTCTTGTTATATTTATAATAAACAAAATTCACAAACGAACAGCGTGATGCGGAAAATAACATGATACAAAAGCAATGGCTGCAGAAAATATTGTCTTTATATTATATCTACTAGTGCATAAACTCGACTTCGTCCGGGGTTACTTCCCGTGTTCAATACTATAAATACTCGAACTTCTTCCGGATTAGCACGGCAACAGTAGCCGTTAATATAAATGCTTCAATTATATTAACTACATGTAATATATCAAAAGTTTCGTCTATGAAGGACTATATTTTCGTCTAACACTCTGCAGCTAGGGTTCGCAGTAGCGACGATCTGTATCGATACCAAGTACTTGTTAGTACAGTGATGTTAAGGTATCGATACTAATCAAGTATCGAATTGAAAGTATCGATACTACTTGGCATCGAAAATGAGTACTTTTTGCAAATGTTGCAAGTCAATTCTTAATAAAAATGTACATATAGGCAACTTTTAATTAGTGCATGAGATGCGAATACTTCTGGTAATAAGTTTTTTACTATATTTTTCTACAATTTGCTATATTTATTATAATTGGCCTTGAAAATAATAGTTCACCCGGAATACAGATTATGCAAAGAAGTTTGATTGGCGCAATGAGTATGAAATTTAGAATGACAGAAATTCTAAATTACTCACATTCAGGAAAATTCATTTTTTGTTGTTAATATTTATTTCATAAAGAAAAATCATGAAGAAATCACTGATTATAAATTATAATCTTATTAATATATTTGAGTTGTACGTCGTTATTTGTTTGTCTGCCTACGTTCAAGCAGCACTGCATAAATCACTCACCAGCCATGAGCGAACCAGTTGTCTGCTGGCAGTCGACAGCGCAGCACAGATACATAAATTACAGGAAGTAACTACCACTATGCTATGCATAGCGGTATAACCGTCTCTGAGTCGTGGAAAACTTTCAGCTTTTCCATATTTATTATGTTTATTACCTTTTCTTCATTTCTTCACATACAATTAATTATTGAACTATTTCTTCATGGTAGAAGTATTACCGCATTACTCTTATTAAATGTTTCATGTTTAAATGTTAAGAAAAAACAGATAACAAATAGGTACTAACAGTGAAACCAAAAAGACCCGTTATAAATCAGAATTTAGGCAGCTGTAAGTTTGGTTTGATTATGACTTCTGCCTTAGAGAAAATTCTGAATTATAACAGGTTGTGTTTGGTTCGATGGTGAGTTCTGTATTATAAAAGATTTAAAATTATAACTGTTTGGTTTGGTCGTAAATTTAGCCTTACAAAGATCGACAATTTAAAGAAAATGAATGTTGTGACATGGGCAATTTTCTTTTATTTTTATTTTATGTTAAATTAGTAAATTCTCGTATGGTGAGTGGTAGTTAGATAAAAAATTATATATTTAACGAAATAAAAATTTGCGACTCTGAAAATTTTCCATTTTTCTAATTTTATATTAAAATTGTGAAATTCACATATGGTTAGTAGCAATTAGATAAAAAATTATGAATTTAACGGAATACTCATATGTTGACAATTTTCTGTTTTTCTAATTTTAAAATTATTTTGTAAATTCTTTTATAAAAAATAAAATATTTATTATATGAAAATTTTATCATAAAATTATAAACTTCACTTATGATTATATTATATGTAACTATTATTAAGCAGGACATTAGTACCGCCGCAAACATAAATTGCTTTAAATGGAACACCCTATATATCAGTTGTGATGATTAACTTTAAATTTAAGCCACTCTGACTAGTTGGTAATGATCTACATTAGGCATTTCCCAATAGTTTTTTTGCTCTGGAGGCAAAATTACAACTTATTCACTGCTGTTTAGCAGCAGTGAATTAGGACATCATAGCACAATGATATTTTGTATTGAAATTAAATGTTTAAAGGTTAGTTAGATATTTTATCTAAGTGCAATCTGTCCTTTTTTCTAAGATTGTGATCCCGACTCACTAGTTCCCAATAATTTTCAAGCTGATTCCAGCTAATTCTCGGGTCTGATATCATAAGTAACTCACAGAGATTATTACTCAGATGATAAGATCATTTTGCTTTTTGAATTTCTATTTTTGTCTATTTTCGGGCAATTCATATAAATACTAGCGTATATTATTTTTATGGTTAAAAGATAGTAACTGTATTATCATGAATCGTCCTAAATATGTAAAAAGTGTTTAAAAAAATTGATTAATACAAGCTCACTAAACCCTTCCTGAGTCCAGCGAAATAGAAAAAAATCTGCTGCTGCCGTATGTTATGTTCCATCTCTCTGAATCAATAGTCTGTGTAGATTATTATATATATCATTATATATAGATAGTATGTCATTCGCTTTTCGGTTTAATAATATGTTATTTTCCAGAAGATAGTGTATTTCTGAGTCATTCATTTACGATGGCTCAAGTGCAAGTACATGTTTTGGAATTGAAAAATATTGTAAACTGCAAGAAAAAATTTGCCCGTCTTTGTTTTCGTTCTCTTTCATGTGGAGAAATTTCCAAAATAGCACAGCTTTGCTCAGGGCTAAAAAGGAAGGAGGCAATTTTTTAGACAGAGACAGAATGAACAAAATATTCTGGTACCAGCGACATCATAGTATGATGTAGTAGTGAGGCAATCTGTAATTAGTTTTCCAAGTGTAAGTGATTCCTAAACTTTCACCCATAAATTTATAACTCTTAGATTTCTAAGAGTGTATTCGAATTCGAGTATTGCTCGGAGTTAGCTCGAACATATTTACATTGCTTTCCGGTTAAAAAGCAATCTATAAAAAAAATATCCGCATTGGACTATTGTGTTTATACTGCCTCTGTGCCGATGGTTTTACCTTTACCGTATCTGCGCTGATGACATTAAAAATGTAACTTCACCCAATTTTTATTTCATAGAAAATTGTCACATTTGCAGTTGATTTCAGTAGGCCCCGTCGCAAATATCGGCTCAAAAAATACTGTTCCAATCGAGCAGGTTGGATATCTGAACAAAAAATTTAGGCTGTCCGGGTTAATGAAGATTATGAAGAACTATAAGAAGGAAGGGAAACGACTGTATAAGAGTCAAAATATTTCTGGGCTTGAAAACAATATGTTCCCGGCGACAGAAAGAAATAGTTGTGACATTGGTGGCGTCTACTTTGTTTGTGTCTTGTTTTTTAGGTTTTAATTTTCAAACTTAATTCCATTATTTATATTATCTGACCACATTAACATTTAAAACGTACAAAGACAAACGTTTTTTGTTGCGGATTGCAAGACTGGGCTCCCATAGAAAACCTCAAATAGGTTTTCTACGCCACTGATCTCTAATATTAAAATTGAAATAATTGCATTATCCCGCATATTGCATAATGTAATATCATTATCCGGGAGTTTTCTGAACTACGTCTGATAATGCTAGCATGCTTATTCCCCAACCAACTCCTAAATCAACAAAACTTGACACTACATTCGCTACAATGTAGAGATCGCAGTACGAAACTGAACTCATTTAAAACTTATTGCCTTTCCTTTGATTTATTTTTATTTTTCTGTGAAAACCAACAAACTTCACACTTACTTTTCTTCAGCTGTATCTTAAAACTTAAAACTGAAAACTAATGCCATTTACTGAAAATTCAACAAGTGACTTTCGAAAAGATTAATAGCCCAAACTCTGTCGGAAAGTTCCCTATTCCAAGGTTTCTTAGCGGAATAAGAATAAACTTTCGCTACGACCGCCTTTCATTCATTGTTAAACATCAGATGCTAAGCATCCACCGGGTGGAAATTCATGTCCTTCGCCTTCTCCCATTTCTCTCCACGCCTTTTTATACACCCAAAAAATAAAACCTCCTTTTCCTATCTTTAAATGTGATTCGTGTAATGATCCGGCACACACAAAATCGTTTTCCTTAATAAAATAGCAAGAACGGTTTAGTTCCAGAATGAGAATGTGTGCACTTTTCTGTACACAATGCTGTGTACAGAAAAATCGGGAGCACTAATTTTTTGACATTTATGTGATCTTGTTGTGTGTATGTGTTTTTATCTCTCTCTTTTCTTGAACAATTTATCTTGACACGGTTTTGTCGTTGTAGGGTGAGCGGAGTATTCTGTTGTTTAATTTTTCAAAGACATTGATGAGACCTAGTTGTTGGTAAATTTTGTTTGCTTATTTGGATCACTGATTCTGGGTAAATGAGATTTAGATTCGAAGATATCCCAGTTACAGCATATAGGTAAAGAAATGAAAAATTGTGGTTAATATTTTGTAAACGACATTACGTAAATGAAGCCACCCTTTGTGGCTTCAAGAAAGCTAAAAATAAATTTGGATATTAAAAAAAGAAATTGGCATCTCTCTTATTTATTATTAATGATTAATATAATACTTATGTAGTAAAGAATAAAATAAGACCACAATTATGTGAATGATTTTGTTAGTTAAAAATGTCAATTTGTTTCCAAACTTACTTTTAGTAATAAAAGTAAAGTTCGAAAAATTAAGGAAACGTATTTAATAACATAGAGCTTAGATCTGTTCCGTTTAGCTTTGAAAGAATAACCGAAATTCCTCGAAATTCCTGATACCAATTTCAAAAAAAATGAAAGTTACAATTGATATTAACAGTATTCATTTTAGGAATCTTTCCAACCAAGGACCAAAAAACAAATTGGCTACTAATCCTTTAATAAAATATTTTTGAGCGGGTAGACGCAAGTCACAAGTAACGCACAAGAGTGTGCGAATAGCGGACGATGACTGTTCAAGACACTTGGCTTAAGGCTGCTGCCTTAAGCCAATTAATTTCACTAATTAGCGGGACAGAGTATGCTAAGAACCATTAATTTTGCAGAGACGAAACACCAAACCCGAAACGAGATCCTTACTCATCGTGGTTGTCCTTGAAATAATAAATTTCATCTTTCTCCTTTTACCAGTTTAATGAAGAAGCACGTATAGAGTACGTCCCTTTTACATACACTTTAAATGCTGCTGCAATCGCTTGATAAAATATTTGTTTCTGATTAATATACGTATATATAATTATATATTTTGTATATTTTGGAAACTGCATATTTTCAGAAACTCTTAATTAATTTAACAACTACAATAAGAATTTTATGAAGGCAATACTTTAGAACTGTGATTTTAATTTCAGATAGAATTTAAGACTCATTAGAACTGTCGAAACAGCTTTCTTGATAAATGCATTCTCTGAACCAAGCAATTGAGTAAGTACTAGAAAACTAAAACAATGATGCAAACTTTGCTTTAGGATATTAGCATAAAGCAGCCGCTTTTTATTAGCAGCAAGTTGAGCCTCTATTTAACTTTTCTTATGAGCTTTGCTTTGTAATTTCTTAACGAGGCGGCTTATTAATTATTTAACCTTCCTTTTACGTATTCAAGACAACATTTAGCATTGTAGTGGTTTTATTTTGAAATGTAATTGTAAAAATTACAAGGCTAAACACTGAAATTCGATTACATTTGCTGGTGGGTGAACCGTTCCAATGCTTAAAATTATATATAATTAGAATATATATAATTAAATTTATATAATATTATTATATATTAATATACATAATATAACTTATATTATGTGCGTTATGAATATGTTTTATGAATATGAATACACTTTCAAAGAAAATGTATAAATATAGCTTTGTATTCAAATAAAATCACTCAGTTAAAACTGCATAAAATATGCTGCTTCCTTAAATCCTAAAACAATGTAATAATACATTTAAATAACACACTATGAGTGCTTACAATTACAGTTTACAATGTACAATGCAGTTAATGGAAGTTATCACAATCCAAAAGCTGTTATAATGGTTATATTACTGATGTTTGAGCATCAGTAGCAAAGGCGCAAAATTATTACAAAATAAAAAGAAAAGTTGGTTATTTAAATTAAAGTCAAATCAAAATTCAGTACAGTATGTAAAAAAACAAAATAAATCAAATTTACAGTACAATATACGTACAAATAAATATGTTGTACAAATATACGACAGATACAGTCGTAGCTGTTAGCTACTTTGGGAACCACTGAATTACAGTAAAGCTGGCTTCAATGGACCTTTGCCAACTGAGCTGGCGAAGACAGAAAAGATAATTGAATGTTTTTAATTTCTTACTATTGCTTTTAACGTTGCTTTTAACGGAATTGATGCTTTACACTATGCATAATAATTATGTGTTCATTTTTTTTATATTGGATAGTATATATTAATTTTACTTTTTTTTTAAAGAAATCGAAACAGCTGTCGAGGAGTAAGAAGTGGGAAAAGAACTAAATAAAGGATAGAAAATCCAAAAAAGGCTAAGTAAAATGCATAATAATTTTTCTTGCATTACCTTAAATTTACATTTCGCCATGCTCATCTTCACTTTTTTTAATAATCTACGGTCGAACCCAGTAAGATAAATGTTCTAGCCTCGGCTAATAGAGATGGCTCTTGCCAGAACAAGAGAAATAGATAGGTGCTGACTCAGTTGGACTTCACCAACAAACAAAAACAAATTTGGACTATGTACATTTATTTACAACACTGGTTAAGAGTATTGAAATAATATAACTTTGATGTAAATACAAAACAACCACCTCAGATTTATGTAGTGAGAGAAAGTCTTTTGCCGTGAATATAAACTTTACAGTGCTAATCTTGTTCCCGATCAGTAGATTTCTTTTACTGTCGCGATGGAGTGAGCTAGTGATTTATTTTATCACTTGAGGACAGGTAAGTAACTTTACTGTCACGAGAGAGAGAGGATTATGCTTGTCGACACGTAAGTAACTTTACTGTCGCGAGAGAGAGAGAGCTTATGCTTGAGACACGTGAGTGATTGGTTGTGAGATATGATTCTTGAGATACACTTGTGTAGAAACACTTTAACTTAGTCACTGTAAAATTGTATACTGTCTTCTTGAATGTTCCATTCCCATATACATAATAAATAGGACGCACTGAGCACTGAACTACCATTAAACGTATAATGATGGGCCCTCTCTCAAGCGTGAATTTAATCTGAGTGGTGATTGGAAAATTCTTATAATTACTAAATTTGAACAATTTTCGATGCAAGTTTGATAAGAACAGAATGTGGAAATCTTATTCTACAATGCATATCACTACTGAACAAAAATATCAATCAATAAAAAAGATACAATCAAAATCACATAAAAAATGAGTAGAGTTCATCGTTCAGAAACGATAAAAAAGTGCATAGTAATTAACGTAAATATTGTATACAACCAAAAATTGTGTGAAACGTAAATACATACTTAAATCTACATAACAAAAAAAATTATTAGTAATTACAGAGCCAAAACAACATATAGCAGCGAAATTTAAATCGCCGGCAAAACAAGTGCCATATGTGGTCAAGACGGATTTCTTTGGCTACTCCTCTGACGTCACGTTAATAAGCAGTAAACTGTATTTTCGAATGCCTTAGTGTTATGTGCTGGTAAAAATGTGTTATTTTATGTGCCTTGTACTATAAAGCAGATGTATTGTTTCTTTGCAAATTTCCAATGTATGCAGATTTACTCACGTAGCGTATATGAAAAGTAATTCATATGGTAGATCTGCGTTAAGTAAAAAACTTGAACCGTTATGTTGTTGTTAATAGTTTGCAGTTTGTTTGAGTTCATAATTGAATGGTATTATTTATATGGGTCAAGAGCATTGGTTATATTTAGTCGTTGTATGTTATTTTATTCATTTGAAAACTAGAATTATCATATGAATAAATGGTCAAAAATTGGCCCAATAAATCGTAGATAGAGCAGCAACATGATTTTACGTGTGTTACATATCTATTTCAATTGTTAACAGACAATTCATTGTTTGAAATGATTTAGAATAATCAATGTAGTTGACTCTGCATGATAACAGACGCGGGGTGGAGCTTACGATTAGAGACGGGTTGTGCGGCAGAGGAGAGGTAACGAACATAAAAAGACGACAATACCAGCGAGCGACCGCAGTAGCTGGTCCTGCGTTTGGCGACATCACATCATCACCTAGACGACGGTTACAAACCAATCTGTTCTTTTCAGAACAAATTGAACATTGTTTCGGAAACCACATAAGCAATGGGGCTGAAATTAAAATCGTTCTTTTTCAAGAACACAAGAGAAGAATAGAAATAGAAGATTTGGATCGAAATCTATTGTTCTGCTTTAAATCAAAGAAGAGATATTAGTGTTGTAAACAAATCGTTCTTTTTCAAGAACCAAATGTAGAAAATCATACGGAAATACTAAATGTTCTTTTTCAAGAACCCAAAGAAAAAAAAGAAAATCGTGTTAATGTAGCAGTACTTAGTAGTAGTGTGACGTCACGTCGAAAACAGCACGTTTCTAAGTGAAATACGACCCGCATTTTGTTGTGACGTCGCGTCATTGTTATTATTTTTAAAGAATGCCATAAATTCTCTTGTTGTTTTACAACAATAAAAGTTTCACTTTAAACGTCATTTTATGGCCCCGTCAATTGCAATTCTTACAACTACAAGTATGTGGTAAAAACGATAAGCTCTATCGACAGAAGGCAGACACAAGATGAGTTATCGTAGCAACAATAATGGGGTTGTGTTTCTTATGAGCCGTTTACATTTTCAAGCATTGTGCTCAAAATCATTAAGAACAATAGATTTTGTACCAGCATTTTGAATGTTTAAACGGGTTTTCAATATTTTATTCCAACAAAAGCCAGGCTGGAACAAAATCAAACGCCCATTGGTTCGTTTAGATTACCACGAAAGAATGGGGTTCTTTGAAATACTGAAACGCACAGTCAACGTGGACTCTCCAGATTGACCGGGAATATGAAAAACAGACGCCATGCAGAGCAGGTAAAGAACTAAATGTTTGAACGAAATCTGCTAGGTTCAAAAAATTTTGAGCTGTTAACTACTAATTTATTTGTTACAGATTATTGACAGTATATCTGTGTTTTACCGAACCACTTTTGACAAGGGGTTTATTTATCTTTATTATTATTGGTTTTTTCTCGAAAAGAGGAAAACAATTTTGAAAGATGTAGAAATTTGAACTGAAATCTGATCGAATTTTCTGTTGGAGTGGGAAAACAACATTTTTATGAATATTTATTGTCTTTGTGGCCATATAATGCCACATGTGCGCATCTGTATTTGTCGGTATTTCCGGGATAAATTCTGTACAAACTTTCTTGGGTGCCTGAACAGAAACCAGCATTTATTCAAAATTACTGGAGTAAAAATTTTGTTTAAAATACTTGAAAATGTAAATGAAGTTTTATTCATTTATTTAATGTTTACGGACTTTTGACAAAAGTCGTTGGGTTTTACGAGGTGAAAAGTGAGAAAATGTCATTTTAATGGAAAAGCTTTCGGGCTAAGTCTCAAAGGTATTTGTTTGATTAAAAATGCTTGGTGAGTGTGTAGGATTGCGAATTCTGGATTATATTCATGGACAATTCTATTCTGCCCTTTATAGAATCTGCTGCTTGATTATCCGACAATCTTTTCTTACCATTTTACTTCCTTAGTTCACCCTTAGAATCAACTTTGTCTTTCTGTTACAAAAGACACAACAACAAGGATTTCTATTGTATTCCATAGAGGAATTGGTCCATCTAAAATCCGAGCTATGCATCAAAAAGCTTCGTTCAATCATTTTCTATATTCACTACGCGTCGAGAGAGAAAGGAAAATGAACAGGCGAGACAGGGAGACGAATAGGAATGAAAATCGAAATTTTGGAACGTAGAGATAAAGAGCTACCCGAATTTCCCTCAATATTCTGATGAAATGAAAAACAGAAAACAAAGTAATGAAAGTAAAAAACATTCACTATTACAGCTTTTGACTGAGTGCTAATTTGCAGGTGATTTTTTTGTTTTTCGCTTATACGCGTACATATCCGCGTATACAAATACTTCTGATGTTCCGAAGTGGCTCTTTGAGAAAATAAACGAGCAGATGTTGAATATTTCGCTATGTCAAGGATTTTAAAATACGTAATAATATTCAAAAAGCATATTTGTGCTTGTGCATGTTGGTGCGTGTTGAGTAAAGTAGTAAAAAAATCTTCAGATAAATTACATTTTATATATATATATATATATATAATATATATAAATACATATATATATGTATATATATTTCATTATCCTTCTACTCTTTTGAGTGTAGGATTTTCATAATTTTTTTTGTTTAACCTTAACATTAACCTCTTCCCATTCTTTCATTCATTTTTACCTGTTCCGACAAATTTTTCCCAATCTTTCTTGTTTTTTGCCATTCGCCCTGCTTCATATAACGTTTTGCCCTTCTTCACTATTACCTTTTCTATACCCGTTGTTCCATATTAATGCTGGTCTACCTTTTCTTTTAACCGCCAATTCTCTTGCCTCCCACACTTTCCTGACCTGTCTATTATTTTCCATTCTTACTATATGTCCCATCATCCCAACTGTCTTCTCACAATAAAATCATCGATTGCTTCCAACTCCCATTCCTCTCTTATTACATCATTCCTCACCCTATCCATCTTCGTTACTCCCATTGCTCTTCTCACATATTTTATCTCTACCGCTTGTAGTTTACTTATTTCTCTCCTACTTACTATCAGCACGGTTACTATTACCGGAATATAAGATTTGTTCCAGAATGGCGTCTAGCATGTTTGAAAGAAATCAGAGCTAGCATGATTTATACATACATGCCTAATATTGATGGCTTCTACTGAATTCAAGCAGTTTGACACATTTTAAACAACTTACTGGGACAGACCGGTGGTGCCGCTTTTTACTGTACGGCGACTTAGAAGCAGAATGATTTTATTTAATCAGGTAGCGTTTTTAGCTGTTATCAAACTTTACTTTAGCTTCAATATTGAAATTCAAGTGGCCAAGATTATTGCAAATATAAACTTAAAACTAAATTAGAATCTATTAAATTTCCCAAAAAGTACATTATTTCAGAAAAATAATACTAATTCTATAAGTTGACGTTAGGATGGCAACTGAAAAACCCTGCAAAAACATCAGCAGCTTTGATTTTGTTTTACAGCTGATATTTATCAATTAAAATTAATAAATTGGAGGAGATTGCCGACAACATCTAGAAACAGCTAGTTAATACTAAATTGTAGTCTTTGTCGCACTACTAGTACTTTATATCCCATTCAAGTTGAATTGCTTTCTGAATTCATTAAAACCCAATCACCGCTTATACAATTTCTTAAATTACACACCCAAGCAGCACATCCTTAATCCAATCAAAAACAATGAAAGTGAAATGTTTTCTACAATTTTCCAAAGATCGGACGTGCGCAGAAATGTTATTTGTTATAATCATCATCCCGCTTTCAAGAAATTCTAAAAAATAAAAAATCTTTACAATGCCTTGTTCGTTCTATTCGCGTGAAAACTTTCATTCGCGACAAAACTTTTATACCGTTCGTGATCTGAATTCCTATTTTCAATTTTGTATGTTGATAAGGAGGTAGATTGCCAGAGAATTTTCTTCTTTTGCTTTTTCCGTTTTCTCAGTTTTACTTGTAGATTGAATGTATGGTACATGGGGAGCTTGCACATTTTTACGTTTGCAAGGAAATATAGAAATTTTTATGAGAAAATAATCTATATTTTCCTTGGCCCCATGTTACCTCAACATCGGGCTCAATTATATTTTAACCACATGTTTTGTTTAACCAAATAATTCGTCCGTGGTAATTTAATTTAAAGTTTTTCGCATGTATGTCTAGTTTACGTCTATCCATTTGTTCATTCAAGATTAAATATTTAAATATTTTAATTCTATCCGCAAACTAAAAACCATTGAAGTAACAGACAATTTGCCAGACTCGGCGAATACCAGGCCAACAAACAACCTTTGCCCGTTTCCTTGAACCCCGTTAGAAAATTAAATATCTTTACTTAAGGGAGTACTACGTGAACATCTACTCGCCCGCCCGCTTTCGCATCAGTCTATCAATCCATTTTTGCTACACCGAAAATTGCTGTCGTTTCTTATTGCGTTATGTAACCAAATGATAAGCTGTTGTTGAGTTGAATTAACTAAAAACTAAATGCTGAACGTAACAAGATATAAGGTTCAGATCAAATACTCTAATGTGATGGACTCGCCTGGCTAAAAATTAAGATATTGCCACTAAATTGAACTGAAAACGTTAATGGCAGTAAGAATGTAGGAATAAATGGCATAACAAGCTCCGAAGAAGATTAATTAAATTTGGAGGACAGATTCCGAATGCAGTTAGAATGATTTTTTCCGTAATTGCATTATATTTAAAAACATTGGAACAAGTTTCAAATTTCACTCAAAATTCAAATTGGAAGTTATTTACAAACAGTTTTGTTTTAGGTTATTTCGTGATAAAGGGTGATTCTGTGCAGATAAATATCAAAAGTGTTCCTTTTATTTTTTTTTTTAATTAGCGGCATTTTTAGTGCTTAATAAAACTTCAATGTTATTGATTATAATTTTATTTCTCTATTGTTCGGCGTTTCGAGTGGTGGTGTGATTCTTAATTACTTTCACTCAGCATCAGAAATCAGAGACGCTAAATTTTTTAGAAATACTTATACATAGAGCAAAAATTATCGTTATTAAATATTATATTTTAGTTTGTAACACTCATCTGTGTTCAACCATTTCTTCGAATAATTCGGCTTCTTGCTCGGGCGCCACCCTTTGATTTCGGATGCCTTGCGGCTGCCTCACAACTCCAAAGGGAAACTTGGGGGAAAAGCCTGTACGAGCAGCCTTTAAACAGTGGAGAAAATAGTCTAGGGTTCAGGAAAGAGTGAAAAAAAGCCAGAAGAAATACGACAAACATCATGTTATAAAATTAAAATAAAATACAACTCTGATAAATAATAAACTAAACATAAACATACCTGGTAGCTGGGTCCAGTATAAAAGCAAAAAACAAACAAGGCGAAATAAATAGAAAAATATAAACTTAAAAACTTACTCTCTCCTACTGGACCTCAACAAAATTACCCAATACTAACGGCAGCGGGCACCGCAACATAAACCCAAAAACGGAATATTTCGCGGCTACCGGTTTTGGCGGAGCACACACCCTCCCCGACCTACACAATCCAAACAAACATGATACTCTGGCTGCCTGAAAACTCTTTTACTAGCTAGAGGGGACGAAGCGTTAGAATCGGACTGCCGGAGAACTCGCTTGCTAGTCCGAAGCTGAAAGATTAGAATCTGGCTGCCGGAGAACTCGCATGCTAGCCAGAAGCTGAAGAAGGAATAATCTGATTGCCGGAGAACTCGCATGCTAACCAGAACTAAGCAAAGGTTAGAATCGGACTGCCGGATGACTCACTTGCTAGTCCGAAGCTGGGAAGGATAGAATGTGGCTGCCGGAGAATTCGCTTGCTAGCCAGAAGAGGCAAAAGAAAGGGTTTTGTTTGGATTGGGTAGGCAGGACGGCCTAGGCCCCACCTCCATCCCGGTTCCGACCTCCTTACCTTTTTGAGGTGTTGGAGGAGTAGTCCCGACGGTCAGGACTGTCTGTTTTCTACAGTAACAGCCCTTTATGTACCCTTTTGGGTTGCGTAATTCGTAAGGCGCGTAGTGGGGAATGCTAGATGCGCATAGGAGTGGTGTTTGCTACAGTACGTATTCGGTTAACCGCTTACAGTTCGATAATAATCAAGTTTTATAGTCGATAATGTCTTTTCTAAGTGATGCAATTATACGACTTTCAGTAAATGCGACATGCCTGATTACAATGGCATTGTCTTCGGAGATTATCATAGATAATATTTTGTTTTTATTTCATGAAAATCGGTTGACACAAGACTTAGAAAATGGCATTTTACACTAAGACGAAAATAAAGAATAAATTCATTTTATTATAATCTAACATTAATTTCGGAGCCTATTCTAGGCCAAAAATATATCACAGAACATAAACTAAATATTTGATATTACGGTAATTCATTGGCTTAATTAATATTAATAAAATAATTAATACAATATTATTATTATTGAACATCGGTTTTATACGTAAAAAGTAGTGTAAGAGTAAGTGTCCGAAAAGTAAAAGATCGGGGTAGTTTTCTTAAATAAACAAATTCTTTCTTGTAAACGACAACCATAGGTTGTACTTCCCTTCCGGGCGAAATTAAATTATTAAAACATTCTCAAATTTAGTAACTTCGTTACAAGTTTTTCATAACTTTTCTTATTTCATTACTTGACTTAAAAACTTTTTCTAATCAGCAGTTAAAATATTTAAAAACAACAGTATTATTACAAGTTTAGCTAATCCTACAAGAATTCTTAACAATTTTATCGTCTGTAGTTCCTGATGATGAATGAAAGTGATTAAGAATCACATCACCACTCGACACGTACACATACATTTGCTCCAGCAGAAATCGTTGAAAAGTCAATCAAGCTAAAATGGTGAGTGGATAAGATCTTTCCCTCGTGTTCCAACTTTCAACTCTCAATGAACATTTTTGCTACTTTTCTTTTTCTCTCTTTTTTTTTCGGTGTGTATTTTTCTCTTTTATCTTCATTATTGAACAAAGAAACGACGACTATTCAAGTATTCAATAGCTTTGCAGCGAAAGAACTGAAGAAGTGAAAAAAAAGATGGAATTCCGATTTTCAACATGCCTTCGTTTACCCTGTCGTCTTTTTTACTACTCACTGACATTTACACCCGAAGGCATTTTTCAAAAAAAAAAAAAAAACATATGAAAGAAAGTGAAGAAACAGTCTTAAAAGTCTCCAAAAATGATGGGGAGGGCGCACCACGAAAACATGTCGGCGACAATAATGACGATTGCTTGATCAATGGAAAATGCTCTCTTGCTAGGCAAACATTTCATTTCATTTTTTGGCTTCAATTTATGTCATTTTTTTGTTTATTTCTCGGTCGATTACATTTATCTAGAGCTCTTTGTCAGTTTTTCTTAACTTAATTTAACAAAAAATGAGACAAATTCATAACTTTAAAAGGGAAGATCCTAATAGATTTCAAATTGCGAAAGGTTTCATAATATGAAGTTGACTTTGCTCTAGAAAAAAACTTCTGCCTTAATTTTTGTACGTTTGAATGACAACTACATTTATCTCTCTCGCTCTCTATTTTTCTATCGCTACTTCGCTCTCAGTTTTCTGCTATTCTTTAATTTTTTTTTAATTCCAACGGATTTTATGTGAAAAATAATATTCAAAGGGAAAAAGAAACGAATGGAAAAAAATGAAACGTAAAAAGTAGAAAGACTAGAATAAAATTTTTACTCACCGTCCTATTTCTTCTGTTTTTTTTTATGAAATGGCGTAATTTCCGCTCAGTCTCTACACCATGTAGAGATGAAGAGAAAAATAAGTCAGCAGGATTGCAAAGGAAGATTATGTCTCATTTGAATAAAAGATTGCACCTATTGTTATTAATTAAAATCAGCCTTTGCAATGTATTTAATATTAATTGAATTTAGTTTGATGGTTTTTTTATTGCCTAAGATACGTCGATGGGGAGGGAGGCCCATACGGGCTTCGGTTTTTAAACCAATGAAAAAAGTCTGATTTATGACGTCACACATCGTACAGCGTTGACATGTTTAAAATTTTTACAACCTATTTGTACGCTTGAATCAATTCATCATCTGAAACACATTATGTAAACATTGTAAAAAATTCATATAAAATTATAAAATATTTTAAAATTTATATTATCAAAACTTTGCCACAATTCGCAATTTAAACAAGGTATTTCCATTTGCAAAGTAAATATATGATAAGTATTTACTGCAATATATAAATAGATTTGGCAACTCTAATACTATATAATGCTAGTCTCGTACCGAGGTATTACATAGATTAATTTATGTGGTATATTGTACGAAACAATTTTTCTGTATCTATCTACCATCACAATCCACAACAATTCGTTGAAGCGCATTTGTAACTTTAACATCATCCCAAAGTTCCATTTCAAACTACTGTCACGCATTTTTGAAATATTGCTACACCCGGAGTATCGTTATCCACTAATTATCATTGCATATGCATACCAATAATGGAAAAAAGAACACTACTTTCACTACCACATTCCTTTCATTCAATTATTACAAGAAAGCCAAGCTATTGACCATTAGCTGGTCGAGATTCAAGATAAAAAGCAATTAAATAAGTATAGACTTTTCCATTATATACCGCATTTTGATATATAAAAAATCTACACGGTTTCTATGTAGAACACAGAAAAATGTGTAATTCTTGTATTTCGATATCGAAAAATTTTCCGGTTCCAAAGCCGGAAAGAATGTCTTGATGTCGAAAGTACTATAATCGTTTATCTTTTTCGAAAGTCCACCATTCTTTAGCATTTAGTCGTTATGGATGAAAACAACAGACAACATATGCTGCGGGAAGTTTTTTCGCACCCCTGAATATACTTCTTTTTTGCTCCTATTCATTTTTATACTCTTGACGCGGAACGCGCCTGACCGCACCCGTTTCTCTATTTATTATTATTTTTGGTGAATCTCTGTCTCTATGGAAAAATTTCAATCTTTTCAAACATTTGAAAGGAAAATATTTCTCCATCTTTCCCACGGAAAAATATACTACTTCAATGACATTCTATAACAGCTTTTTTTGTGCTGACCATCATCATCATTGAGGTTAGGGAATTTACAAACGGAAAAGCAGACGTTGCCAAAAGTTTCTTTCAAGTTCTTTTCTTACCGCTTTATTGCTGTTTGCTACTTGGAAATTGATGACAAACAAAGTTCTATTCAATGATTGTTTGAAGATGAATTGAGAAAGAATAGAGGAAAGCCGTGTTTGCGTCATAGTCAAAGTGTATCATAGTCAATAGGTTTTCACACGCGTATTCAACGCTATTTTTCTACTGAAGTAATTTATTTCAAAAATTAATTATGTCTGCCATTTAATCCAGAAAAGTGTTTTGTTTTTGCTGAATGTAGGTTTTGTGATATTAGGTGAGCTTAGAAAATGAATTTTAATATAATCTAACAATTGAAACTACGAAGTTACGTTATTATAAGTCACTAAATGGCGTGCGAAAAACTTCTACTTTTCGGCACTTAAATCAACTAAAACGGGTGCCTAAAAGTGCACTTTGCGGCATCGAATTAGGAAATAGTATATTTGAATGCAAGTGTGAAAACCCGCTTGTTTTTTGGTGCGAACGAGTTTGAAACACTCACTGCTCCGCAGCTCGTGTTTCATTCGTGACCACCAAAAATCGGGTTTTCACACGTGTATTCAACGCTATTTTTTCTAATGAAGTAATTTTAATCAACAAATAATTGATTTCAAAAATTAATGTTTTGTTGTGGTATTAAGTGAGTTTAGAAGATGAATTTTAAAATAAAATTAGAAAATTAATATTTCTGGTTTGAAGTGGAAAGACATCTATATTTTGAATTAAGTTCGTTAGAAATCAAGACCCGGCAGATCGAGCTTTAAATATGCATTTTCTCATATTTTTATGTATGAACGAAACTAACATAAATAATCCAGCCCACTAGACATATTCCAAAAAAAAACAGCTAAAATTCATGTGGTCTTTTGATTAATAAGGCTCTCTTTTTCTCTCTCGCTCTCTTACTTTTTTTGTCGGTATCGAAACGAGCACTAATATATTATTTCTTTCGGAGTCTTTATCTGTGTATATGTGTCTGGTATAAACATTATCTTATTTCCTTTTTTATTGCGAAATTTGAGGTTAGCGAAATGTTACTTTAAAAACATAAAAGCATTATCCAATGTCACTCTTTATTTTCCTTAAATTTGTAGATATCCATATCAATCATAAATATTTCTTTTCGCAAGATGAATTTGGAGAAAATAATATAAAGAGCAACTACTAATAATACATTATTTTTTGCTGTTTATTTTTTTTTTAGTTATGTTCAAATTATCCATTCGAAATTATTATGAATAAACTTGACAGTTATTGTCTTGATTGATCTTATCATTGTCGACATCAATTACATCAAACAGATTCATGGAGAAATTGCGGCAAGGAATGGCAAGTAGCTATTCAGGTGACAAGTCTTAAAAAAACTGCTATTTTTACACAGTACTTATATATACACAAATATCGTTTAGTGATAGTATTGATAAGCCTGTTGAAATTAATTAGCTATATACTATAGTTTTTTGATATTCTAAATCATCTCATGGGATTAGGGTCATCCGAAGTTTTCCATAATGATTCCCTTCAAAAATATCGAAATCAAGTTTTACCACAACATGTGAAACTTGTTTTCATCGGGTTAGAGCTATACATATGCAGCGTTTCGTGCATATGTATGGGCCATTGCGCATCCAATGCCCACCACAAAATAATAATTATTGGAGCAATCGATGTTTGTACACACCTATACTAAAGCACTACTGGATTGCTTTAAATGGCCAGGACAAATAGGCCGGTCTGGCATCGATCCAGTTTCCAGCTTTGGACGGTTTAAAGTTTTACAGTATATTTTCCTTCAACATTTTATGAATTATATATATATATATGTATCTTAAAGCCTGTCTACCATTTCTGGTGTAGGCTTGTTAGTCTTTATCTTTTTTCTTTCTTTCTCTCAATTAATTCATTTTATGAATTAAACTGTCCAAATCTAGAATATGACTTAATTAATTAATTCAAAAGCTTAAAAACACAATGAAGCCAACTATGGTAGCCAAAATGTGAGGGTCAAAGTACAATGCAAATATGATGATGATACGGGTAAAGAGGATTTAGAATAGTAAGGTTTGGAATTTCTGAGACGAAGCTATGAAATGAAAAACACACAAAATGAATCGCAAGCTGCATCTGCATTCGAAGAAACCATTTGCAATTGGTGCATACGCAATGATGTCACTGTATGAATAGGTTAGGTGGCAATAGCGGTAGTGGCTGCGGCAGTAGTAGATAAAAAGGGAGGAAAAGGGTTCATGCCAGTGTTTGTGACGCACGCAAATAGATAATATGTATGTGCATGTATGTATGTGTGTGTTTATGTCGCTGTTTGTAATGTATATTTGGGCCGATTGATTAATTGGATTGGAATGCGTATTACTTTTGAGTCTTGTGTTCTCTGAAATCTAGATCAGTTTAAATAGAGGTACGGATGAACTCGCTCCAGTTTCGAGTTAAACTGGAGCTTATTTCATTTGGCGAGGTATCAAATTGGGCCAGCAGGATTGTACATATGTATTTTGGATAAATGCTGAAATATGCGCTTCTACGTGCGAAAAATATAGTCTTCTTAATGGTGAATATGTATATTAAACTTTAGAATAATTTAAACTTCTGCATCAACGTTATTTATTCATCCATGTTAAAATAATTGCTTGTCCTATTAATTAATGTAACACTCAGTAACCATTCCATTTCTTCTCTAGCTGCTGCTGTAAACATACATACATATGTATGCAGCAAAAAAATACATATACTGTTTGGGATTTTTGTAGAATAGCCAAAGTGAATGGTGAGATCGTTATTTGTGTCGAAAGGCGTGAAATTGGATGGTTACATCGACCAACAGACAGCAGCCTCCTTCAATTTTTTGGTTCATTACAAAATAATAAAGAATTTCATCTGTTAAGGTGGCGTCAGAACCATTCCTATCATGCTACATACTATCCTAATGAAGAGTTTGTTCCAAATTAAAATTTATTGTGTTTATACATTGAAATATGTGTAAACATGTAGATGAGCGAGAATTTATGAAGAAAAATGGATGTTTTTCAATTTCAAAAAAGAAAAGTATTCTGCAAGTTTTATCGGAGAATGAGAAAAGCTATTTTGAAAATATATAATGAAGAAAATGCTATTTCCAATACCATGGGTAAATAGAATGCAGTAACTGATACTCGCACTTACAGGTTAGAGAACGTCAGCAAATACATAAACATTAACATATACAAAATACATACATATGACAACGGTAACAACATAGAATGAGATAGATACATGAAAATACATTAATACGGGCTCCTGCAACGAAAATGTCCTACAGTGAATTAATATCCTGGATACATGTGTGATTTTACTAACTAACATTACTAAACATTACTAAGTTTTGCATGAAATACTAATTTCATAGTATCCAATGCCATTAATTTAATAATTTTTCTTTTTTTTATGAATAATATCTTTTCACCAACTGCCATTCTCCATATTCAAACTTGCCTTTTATTTAAATTGGAACTTAACACAACAAGATTAGTAACTCCTATTTCGGTGAATGTTATTTTACCATCCAATTTCTCCCTCCCTTTTCTTTCTTGTTTCCCTTTTATTCGGTTCGTTATTAATAAACAATAAATCCCGAAAAGTTTCACTTTTCCACCATTAAACCAAATGAATGGTGGCAAATGAAAATGACTTCTTTCTTTAGGATTCCCGACTTCTCGTTATCAAGCGGAATAAAATACGAAACGAATGCTTTCTTTTTCGAAATTCTGAATTTAATAATGCTGGTAATAATGGGTCAGTGTTCGTTGTTATGTAAATATGAAAGTTGGGTTGCTTTGTGCATTTCTACAGTTATAGAAATGCAGGAATACATAAAATGTTTTATGTCAAATATCTACATGTCTATACATGTAGCATTAGCATGTACGAGTATGTGAGTACTGTATAAGATTTAGTATCTCGCAATTTTTGTGTCAAATTATCGAGTCGAGTTCTAAGAAACATGAAAATCCAGGACATTATTCAATCACATTCACGATTTCTCATAGATGAAAGGGGAAAGGGGAAATACACATATAAACATTATTCAATCATCTATTTTCGTTGGCGGTAATAAAAATAAAAAAAGTTATCGTTTGCTTTTTTTTCGGCGGCAAATTTCGTTCCTCGAAGATAGAAATGTGACGTGTTTGAGCGTGGCACGGCCGTGACCTGGCGTGTCGTATTATATATTTGCATTTTAAACACGGCGCGTTTCGTGTTTCTATTAGTTAGAATATTAAGTGGGACGTGTCATGCGTGCGTGTCGCTGTAGTGTTTCGTGTCACAAATATTTCCTGCAATGGTAATAGGGATATGCTATTATTATTATTAAATCTAATTTACTAATTTATAGTAAATTTACATTTTTTACATTTATAATTAAAAATTTACATTTTTAAAAATTACATACATAATTAAAAATTTACATTTTTAATTATAGCTGCTGCAGATTTGGCATTATTAAATATTTAGCTAAGTACATGACAATAATGTCTCAACTGCCAAAAAATTGTGTTCGTGTTTGTGATCCCGAAAGACCGCATTACGTGTCTGTCGTGTCATGTCACGATAAAAGTATAATGCCGCACTGCGTGTTCGTTCGTGTTAACCACATCAATATCGTGTTTGTACGTGTTCATGGCAAAAAACTCGACACGAACCACATCTCTACTCGAGGATGCCAAATAAATTCAAATGCATTCCAGTATGTTGTCAATAGCAGCTAGCAGCAAAGGCGTCAAGTTTAAATCTGTACTTAGCATGCTTTTTAGAATTTTGCTGAAATACTTGATGCTATTTGCCGCATAGCTAGATACTATCATATTAGCAATCGATGCAATACTGAAAGGTATTGATGTGATGTTGCTCAGAAAGTAACGATACATAGGTAAACCAGATCAATGCTACACTTTTGGCAAGTCTTTGTTGCTATGATTACCCATGTAATGTTGCCAGAATTAATTTTATATTGCATGCTAATTTTAATACAAATTACTAATTCTTTCAATTATCAATTCAATAACCGAACGATTTTTAAATAAAAATATAAAAAAATTTAGTCTGACAACATTGCTTTTCCATACTAACTATTATTTTGAATTTAACATGAACGCAGTCTACTTATATCGGAAATTTGTATTGGTATACTGTATTTTAGTAGACTTCAAAAGTGTAGCATTGATCTGGTTTTAAAATATTTGTAAATCATTCATCTTTTCCTTAATTTGCATCGTAGATGAGATATCTCCAATCCACTGTAATAGAAGAAAGCTCTTTAAATCTACTACGAAATTCAAAAATAAAACACCCTTTCCCCTTGTCTACTCCCTTTCTCTATCTCTTTTGGTGCAGCAATTCTAATCCTCAATTCGAAATAAAAGAAAAAGAAAATGTAAAGACTGAGATGACACTTTTAAACAGAATAATAATACTGCCTCCACAGCCATCACTGCTACTGCTTACTACTACTACGTTTTGATAGTACAAAACTTTTTCTGGTTCTATTTTCGCTCTTTCTCTTTCTCTTCCTTTCATACTACTGAAGCCAAGAATTCTAGATTCTGCTATTGGAGAGATTAATGGAGTTTCAAGTGGAACATTATTGTGTGTTGCGCGAAAAGTTTGGAAATTCCGTTTCCCTCGTATGCTGCTTTCGTATGGATGGTGTCATTTTCCGAAAAATATGTATATATACTCGTTCAATGCGGTGGAAAAAGATAATGGAAATGGAGGGATTCTATTGATTTTTTTTCTTGCAAGTTGATGGAAAGTGGTAGTATTTAATGCTAAGTAAGATTGATCTTTATTATTTATTTTGTTGTAGTAGTAAATACAGCTTTTTTATAAGCAGATACACAAATGGATAAAGCATTAATTATAATGAAATTGCTAAATGCAGCTGAATGACCCTTTCAACTCTTAACAAACTAGTGACCGTAATTGTACAAAATCAAATGGGGAGGAGAATTGAAGCTAAGTAATATTATATGCAGACAAACTAAGAGCGGAACAGAGGGGAAGCAATAATAGCTAGACTTATATCCATTCATACATCATGTATAAAGGGATTGAAAATCGAACCAGTTAAGTGATATACTTTCATTTAAAAAAATAAAAAGAAAGGCAGTGGAGACCGGCTGGAGAATATGATGACGACAGCAATTCCCGGTTATCTACGATAATGATGGGACTTTAGCAGGAATGACATTTTAATAAGAGAAAAAGCTAGTAAACGGATAATTTTACCAGTGCAATTCCTACAAATTAGGACTAATTACTACTTTATGAATGAAACGGAATGATGAACAGTTTCGCGTTTTGTTACTATTATATTATATCAATCGACGCGTAATTTCATATTATATAGATACGGATCAGCATTCGCGCAGGTGGTTGCCGTTTAAAAATTGACTTTTTAAGACTGAGACTAATTGAGAAACAAATGACTTTAAGAACCTTAGTTTACTAAGTGGCATCGGTAACGGTATGTTTTCATTCAAATCTAGTTGTAACACACTTTTGTATTTGAGGAATAAATTGGAAGTTATACTTCAAACATCTTATATGAATTGCTTGGTAAATTGTAGACATTAGCCGTGGGTGTTCTATCAACTGTGCCCATCTATAAGTTAATAGATGGGCACTTTTTAATACTTCTATACAAGCAATATACGGAAAACCACAGTGTAATGTGCTAATGTTACAAATTGAAGTTACAAGATGCAGTACGAAACAAGTAAGGCTTCGACATGTTTATAGTATAATTCAGCTTTAGGAATTCAATCTGTATAGAATCAGAAACTGCACAGGTTTCTTTAATAAAGATAGTACATTAGCAAACAGTTGCCAATCAACAACAATACTAGCAGTACAAACAGAAAGAGTTCTTACGTTTTAATTTAGAAAAATGGAAAAAAATATGTAAAAGTTACATAGAATGACTTTCAATATCAGTTGATATTGAAAGTCTTATCTCAGTCAAGTTAATATCAGTTGGTTCATACTGGCAAGACCAAATCATATTTTGCAAGATTTTTTTTATTTCATTTTCTATTCTTTCATATCATCAACACAAATTGCAAATAGTTTCTACTAAAAACAGTCATAAAAAACCAAAGAAAATTTTGGTCTCTCTTAAACTCGTATAGTATCTGGTAAAAATACTAAACAGTAAGCAACAAATTTCTATTTATAATGTACCCGTACATTGTATTGTAGTATACACATAGTTCAGATACAGAATAGATGTAATCAAGACATTGCAAGAGAGTAAAAAACGTAATTTGTTAAATCGACCCAGAAATTTTATTTGCAGTTGTATAACAATGTATTTTTTATTCATAACTTTAATAACAGTGTTGCAGATACAAATTGTGAAGAACAGATAATTTATGAAACTATTAAAACAAAACAAGACGGAAAATATTCACTCAATCTAGCTTTCTTCAAATAAATTTTAATTTGCCTCTATATATCCACATGCAGCAAACACATTTTCACATGAATCTGTTTTGTTATATTTGTATTTGAATACAACTGGTAAAAGCTGGTCATTTAACAAAAACGTCCGAACATGACAAAATTGAGTGACTGTTATACGTATTTAATTTGCAACAAAGTATTTCATTGTTAAAGCCAAAATATCTTTTTCTAGAAACAAGATCAAGATTCTTTTCCATGGACCTATCTTAATTAGATCTTAATTATCAGAAATACTTTACACTTATAGTTTTCTTTTTAACGACAAACTATTCACATGTCCATTGTCATGCTTTAATATCTAAATCTCCAAGAGCAACAAAACCATAAAATGTGTACCTAATAATAAAAACTGGAATAACTATCAAACAACAATCCAAAGCAAAACATGCCCCAATTCTATCGTCGTCGTGTCACAAAACATAACCACGTTTCTTCTAGAAAAGCCTGTAATTCCAATGCTTTGACTCGTTCGAAATTCGTTTAATTTTAATGCGCGCCTCGATGTTGTTTGTTTCGTTGTCTTCTTCCCCCTCTCTCTCTCTCTTTCGCTCTTCCTGTATTCTTCTCCTTTGTTGGCAATGTGTTAGTATTTTTGTAGTCTCTGGAATTTCGTATCTGTCGCGTCCATCGACTTGGTCAAACAAACCAAAAAAACTAAACAACTAATAGGACAAAGAAAAGTTTTCTTTAATAAAAATAAAATAGTTGAAAGTGCCTTTTCTGTAGCTACGTAATCAATTTTTCTGGATTTCGGATAGTGTGTCATTGATAAGTCTAGTTAAATTAATAGGTTTCCTTCAATGGATTTCCAGAGTTTTCTTTGAGTTTCAATTTAGAAAAATGGAAAAGAATGTGTAAAAATTAAAAGAAAAAAAAAGAATTAAAAAATTAATATAATGACTATCAATATAGTTTAGCTCAGTCAAGTCAATATCAATTAGTTCAGTCAATACTGGCAAGACAAAATCATATTTCGGATGATTTTTTTATTTAATCTTCTCTTCCTTCCTACCATCAACGCAAATTGCAAATAGTTTCTGCTAAAAACCACCATGAAAAGCCAAAGAAAATTTGGTCTCTTTTAAACGCGGATAGTATCTGGTAAAAATACTAAACAGTAAGCAACAAATTTCTGTTTATAATGTAGCCGTACATTGTATTGTAGTACAATGTATATAACACATAAGTTTAGAAACAGAATAGATGTAATCAAGATATAGAAAGAGTATAAAAAACGTAATTTATGAAATCGACCCAGAAGTTTTATTTGCAGTATTGTACCAATAGATTTTTTTTTATTACAATTTTTATTACTATTTTTTTTTATTAATGTATTTTTTATTCATAACCTTTATTACAGTGTTGCAGTTACAACTTGTAATGAACAGATAATTTACGATACTATTAAAACAAAACAAGACAAAAAACATTCACTCAATATAACTTCCTCCAAATAAATTTCAATTTGTGTCTATTCAGGGTGTTAATTTAGAGTTGTACAATATTCACACTACGTACTCCTGACATCAATACAAACAACTTTTCTTAATAACTTTTTTTCGAAAAATCAACTTTAATTATTTCACAATATTACCCAACATTTAAAAGCTGCTACAAACAGTTTGATATCCACTGTACTCTACGGCGGCTCGAGCCGGTCGACCTTAAACAACCGTTATCAAGGCAGCCGTGAGAGACGTCGATGAAATAACACGTGCAATGACTCCTCCACACAGTAAATGAGTCACACTTATTTATTTTTATTTGTCTTGAAATTAGAATTAAAAAAATTTAATCAGAGAAATCGAACATTGTTTATCAAGTTTTGAAAATACGTTTCAAAAACACTTGTATTACAAATACACAAAATTTAAAAAAAGTTATAAAAGCTATGTAATGTAGAATAGAAGAAAAAAAATATTTAAAAAAATTCAAACAAAATTCCTGACAAATTTTCAATCATTTCCGAATTTTACTCTGTTGTTGTAATGCACTCTTTGTTTATTTTTGTTGAACGTGAAACTTCAACAGTAGGTTTTTCTTGATGCATGTGCTGACAGTTTCCTAATAATTTAGCTACTTCCACTTTTTTTTTATCGATGCGTCAACATAATTTTCGGCAACTGCCGAAGATTTCCAAC
The DNA here is from genome assembly GCA_949748235.1 of Platypus cylindrus. Taxonomy (NCBI): domain Eukaryota; kingdom Metazoa; phylum Arthropoda; class Insecta; order Coleoptera; family Curculionidae; genus Platypus; species Platypus cylindrus. The sequence continues at coordinate 45,042,305 of OX456488.1, read as the reverse complement.
CTCCATGTTTTTTGATTGTGAGTAAATCTCGACCACTATTGGCTAGATTAGAGGCAGAAGATCTCCTGAAACGGTGTCCCGAGTATAAACTAGGTTCTAGTAATCCTAAATATGTTGCAATTTGTTTGGGAACTTTTCTTATGTAATTTATACCGATAGGTTGCCTTGTGCACCTGCCTGTGCAGTTTTGGATGAAAAATATTCGATGATTTATATGTTCGGGTCTCAAATCATAATATTTATTTACAATATTTATCCAATTACTATTTGTAATAGCAAACATGCGTGGTACGTAATTTTTTGTTTTTGTAATTCTAACAAAGATGAAATTTGATTTAAATTCAATATTATCTATTAATGTATTTAATAATTCTTCTCTCCTGCATACGCCACAATAACTAATTATTAACATTACCTAAATTAAGATTGCTTGTATTATCATATATTTTACTTGTATAAAACAATTGTGATATTCACCTTCATCAATAAAAAATTTAAATCTGGCGCGCGGTATTTATAAATTTTTTAATGTCTGAAATTTCAAGTATTTTAGATTTTTTTGGTTCATATTCTTTCGACTTTGATTTTAAATAAGCAATTAGTACTGCAAATCCAGATATGTCGACATTTCTTTTTATATTCAGCATACTTCGCAACATCGAATAGTTAGACAAAAGCGTGTTGCTTTTTTTTGTTTAACTCAAGTTTCAAAGTAAGCAAGTAAAATATTTTCGGTTATTACATTGATGTTACTTGCTGATATCCATTCAACAAATTTTTTATACTTTCTCTCGTAAATTGGACGAAATTTTTGAGGAACTAAATTCTCAGATACGCTTTCTGCTATATGCCTTATGTAACTTAATTCGTCACTCATATTGAAATCTGATACTCAATTAAATCAAAATAATTACTGGAAAATGTGGAAGTACTTCACTTGAATGTAAAATACAATAGAAAGAAAAATTACTGTTGAAATGATAAACTTCCTCAGTCCACTAGAATTAATTATAAGTCAGAATTTATTAGGAAATTTATTTAGACATAATACAAGTATTTTTTGCAACGCATATAATTTATTCAATGTAACTAGTAATTAATCAAATTATAAAAAGTAAATATATTATTTTTAATTTGCCTTCCTTAGAATAAGTAATTTCCTACCATATATTATAATTTAATAGTATACAATTTATGCAATAATAACACAAAAGAAAAAAATCTAGAACTACAAAATTTTATTACGTAACTGTATGTCACAATCACATTTTAAGTCAGATTTAAGCAAGAAAAAGATATAACTTTCTGAATAAATATTTAGTTTAGTAGTATCGTTGGACTTTTTTTCTTTTACGATTTAATTCTGAGGTTATATTAAAATTCATCTTCTAAATCACTTAATATGACATCACATACTTTCAGTAAAACCAAAAAAATTACTAGATTAATGGCAGATATAATTAATTTTTAAAATTAATTCTTTGTAAATTAAAATTACCTCATTAGAAAAAATAGCGTTGAATACGCGTGTGAAAACCCGATTTTTGGTGCTCACTAATGAAATACTCACTGCTCCGCAGCTCGTGTTTCAAATTCCGTCGCACCAAAAAACAAGCGGTTTTTCACACTTGTATTAAAATATACTATTTTCTAATTCGGTGCCCGTTTTAGTCGATTTGAGTGCCGAAAAGTAGAAGTTTTTCGCATGCAATTTAGTGACTTATAATAACGTAATTTCGTAGTTTTAATTCTTAGATTATATTAAAATTCATCTTCTAAATTCACTTAACCTACTTTCAGCAAAAAAATTTTATTGGCTCACTAATGAAACAGTCACTGCTCCGCAGTTCGTGTTTCAAACTCGTTCGCACCATAAAACAAGCGTTATTTCACACTTACATTCAAATATACTATACTCAAATTGACTAGATTGCTTGCGGATTCGGTTCCGAAAACAGCACTTTTTCGCACCCTTTTTAATGCGAAAAATGAATACTTGTCTGCACCGAATTAGACAATAGTATATTTCAATACAAGTGTTAAAAGTCCGCTTTTTTTGTATTTCATGAAGCTATGAGTTTGGGTATGGGTTGTGTCAAACATGAAAACCCGACCCTATCCGACATGCCCTAGATATGAGACAAGTATTTGTCTCTTATCTAGGGAATATACAAGAGCAGAAATAGTTAGGCAGTGTATAGTGAAAACGGATGCCGAATCAGGTCGAGTCGGGTAGAGTCGGCATGGGTCGGGCTACCCATCACATATCTTTAGTCAGCACCAAGAATAGACCTCTCACACGCCTATTTAACACTATTTTTTCTAATAAAGTGACTTTAAACAACAAATAATTAACTTTAAGAATTAATTATATCTACCGCTTATGGCCGTTTTCATAATCAACAATTTACTTATTAATAAATAATAAGATAACTTGCTTCTGGTTATAATCAGTTTTATATAATGGTACAATGTATATAATTGTACTATTTTATAACTCTAAAATAGTACAATTTAATACAGCATTTGTCTCTTTCTCCTTCCCTCTCTGGCTCTGTATATTATGTGCATATTATAATAATTACTCCGCTTAATTCCAATTAAATGCGGTTTTGTTCTATCTCACTATAGAACTGATAATGCTCTAGTATTATCGTTATTATTATTATTATTATTAATATTATTATGGTAACAGATATAATGCTCATGTTAAAAGTAGGTATACTATAAGTATAGTAAAAGTAGATATACTATATAACTCCGCATGGGTTATATAAAGAAAAATGGACCTACGTAAATTTTTCATACGCACCGATTTTGTCTATCATTTTGTGGTACCAGACAAGGTAATTTAATCAAATTTCAAAGATAATCGATTACTTTAATTTTTGAGCAATAAATGATTGCTCATCACGTGGTTTACTAGTGGCAACTAATAATTAGCACTGATGTTGAACTTTACCGTTGAGATAAATACTGTAGATAGAACTTATTATCTGATAAATTAATTATCTGTTATCTTTCAAAAGATGAATTTTCCTTGTATAAAAAAGTTGTATCGCAACTGCAGCTATTAAGTTAAAATATTTAACCAAAATGAATTCATTACAATTTGTTTCCATTTTATGAGTGGCACATGCATTCTAACAGTCGGCGCGTGTTATTTTATATAGAAATTTTGATGAATAGTTACTTATGTATTAAAGGTGAAAAGTGATGCTTTATTGCTCGCAAGTACAGTTAGCTCGCGACGTTTGCGGGGCGCGATAATCACTGAAATCCCATGATTAAAACAGTAGACTATTCGACTATTGAGTATGAATAAAACTTAGTTGTCTGTGTATCAGAAACACAGAACCTTTGTATTGTAAATATAAACGGGATTAGTTATTATTCTTCAGTAAGTAATTATGAAGTAGAATAGAATTCGTAAAAGATGGGAGAAGAGGTGTATTACTTTTCGCTCAAGCGCGATAAAGTGCTAGCGTTATGGGCTACTTTTCACGTTAAAGCGAAAAGTAATAACGGCGTGTTCAGACTATGCCCCCCAGAATTTTCTAAGCGCACGCGCTAAACCTCTAGAGAGTCGAATTTAGCCGAAGTAAAGCGAAATTTAGTAGTGCAAAGGAAATCTAAGTGACTAGGTCGCTCAATTGTATTGTTGCTTTCAAAGTTGATTTTGAGAATTGATTTATATCAATTTCTAAATGTATGAGATTTGCATATTTGATTAATAAGGAAATAAAACAATTGAATTGTATTGAATAGAAAACAGAAACTATATTTGTATAAAAACATAAATATTTATTCATTATTCATTAAATGTACATATGTATGTACATTTAGATTTTCATATTACAAATAATGAGAGAATTTCTAAAACATACCACCCTGCATACAATTACATTTTTCAAAACTTTCAGAATAAGTACAAAAACACTGCAATGATACACAAAATAAATAAATATAATCACTAATTACTTTATTTAGCAGTAAATTTTCGAATAAATTAATTATAACAAAAATATCACGAAAAATCTATTATTTATGTAAGTAACATTGTAACGAATAACCTATGGGATTTTTCTCAAATGGTCAAAATCCAAAAAAAGGTTATTATTTTAGCCAAACACAACACAGAAGTAAATCTACATCTTCCAAGAATCCAGAATTACCTTATAAGTCTTTGAATAATTGAACACTCTATTATTTATGATAAAGCCTTTTTTTCAGAAATTGCATCAGATAATAAAAAATACATAACTTGTCTTTGTTTACACCAATTTCTTTTTAGCTTCAATACAACAGCAAAATATTCTTTTGTCATCATAAATCTTTTTGTTATTTTTCCAAAACAGTACTTATATTAAATTTCAAAGACTTGTTGATGCACTGCACTCATTTTAAAATTTTTATTTAAGTAATCATTTCTATGAACTTATAAATTAAACTTCATAATCATTTATTAATTTTTTTTAGTCCACTAGCAATATAAAACGTACACATACAAATACTTTCATAACAATTTGACTTTGAAGCATACAATTTTTTCACAAAATCAACTTTGAAAGGAACAAAACCACGAAGCGACCTCCGTGGGTAATCTAATCACTTAGATTTCCTCTGTACTACTAAATTTCGCTTTACTTCGGCTAAATTCGGCAGATTTCGTTGAAAATATTGCACCAGTGGTTTAGCGCGTCCGCTCTGAAAATTCTGGAGGGCATAGTCTAAAAATGCCGTAAGTCCTCCAAGGCAACTGGATGAGAAAGTAAGAAAGTAGTAGCTTCGGTCTTTAAACCAATCCAAATCCACTTTATGTCGTCACAAAGTGTACAGCGTGGACCTATTTAAAAATATTAAAACCAATCTGTATGCTTGAATCAATTCATTATCCGAAACATCTCATGTAAACATTGTAAAAAATGTATAAAATGTTTCCAAATTCATATTATCAAACCATTGCAACGATTAGGAATTTAAACAAAGTATTCTAAAACCAGGTGAATTTTGAAGTATCTACTAAACTACAGTATGCCAACACAAGTGTCCGATATAAGTAGACTGCGTCCATGTTAAATTCAAAATAATAGTTGGTATGGAAAAGACATGTTGTCATAATAATTTTTATGTTTTTATTTTAAAATCGTTCTGTTACTTCTGTTATTGAATTGATAATTGAAAGAATCAGAAATTTGTATTAAAATGTGCATACAATATACAAATAATTCTGGCAACATTGTATGGGTAATCAAAGCAACGAAGACTTGTCAAAAGTGTAGGATTGATCTGGTTTACTTATATTTCCATTTACAAAGTAAATATATGACGAGTATTTACTGCAATATATAAATCGGTTCGGCAACTCTAATACTATATAATTCTAGTCTCGTATCATAACTGATAAATATAAATGTTAAATGGAGCATTTGTCGGATCCTTGATGAGGCTAATTCACGTTGACGTCAAAATTTAGATCGTCAAGAGTCGGAAAGCCTCGTGTGGCCGTACCTCATCATCTACTTAGCTTGTTAAGTCCTCAACAAAGTGCCCCTTTTCACTTGCATTTTAAAGCAAAAAATTACACATTAGGTGATTGTAGAAAAAAAAATTTAGTAAAGCTCGTCTTTATATTATTAATAAATAAATTTAAGTTGTGTACAATATTGCATGTTGTGAGTAACAACAATATGGTTTGGTTTGAGGAAATGAGGAAAAAAGTCTGCATGGATGAAAGAATAGGGCTTCTAACTGTTTTTTGTAAAAAACATGCCTGATTATACCAAGCTGATATGCTAGTATTTGATCTTCATACAGTTATGGAAAAAGTACGGAATGTATGCATTTACATACATTTACGATTATTATCATCAATGTAACGATGGCAAAGGCTTTGGCTGCCCTACTGCTATCTATCTACCTATTACTAATGAAGATTGCTTACTTCGTCTAAACGAATCAATTTTTATATTGCTGGTTGATTGAGTCTTAGCTGCCAAAATGAAATACACTACTAACAATGCAGATAAAGACGTTTCTTTGTTACAAGCCCTATTCATTAGTAACCCGAAGACGTCATTAACTGCAAAACTCTATGTACGGCATCGCCGAGGTAGAGATAAAAAAACTGAAGAGAAACTACCTTGAGTTGCACCACTTATTTGTACTTACTTACTTGTATGTATTAGCTTACTTGTGCCTTGTGTTTCCAATATTTAGGCGTTTTTTGATTCTGCGCGACAAGTAAATAAACAGGGTGACTAGTAATATTTGTAAGAAACTTTCATCACGTCCTTCTGCGATTGAATACCTTAGACATTATAAAAAAAATTAACTAAAAGCGTGGAACAATTTTACAACCTTTGATAATGCTCATGGACAATTCCCATTAGCGCTAGACTTTGAACGATTTTCGCTTGCCACAAAAAAATGTGACGTCGAAGCGACCCAATATTGCAAGGCAAAAAATGTTATATGCGTGATCATCTCGATATGGCATGCAATTGAATAGCATTTCTGAATTTTACGAAATGCTAGTTGTACCGAAAACTGTTGAATATAGTTTCCCTTCGTTAAATTCATATTTAAAGACTTGATAATGGATAATGGCTGGGTTTGAATACATTGTTGAAATTTGTTGCAGCTACGATATATATACCCTATATCAGCTGTGTAAATAAAAAGGAAAGGTGAGAAATATTTCCCTTAATTTTTAAGCAAAAGCGTTAAGAATTGACATTTATAATTGTTTGTATATTTTCTTTATCTCTAATACCTGAATTGTGAGGGAATAAAAGACATAATAAATTATGGAAACAAAAGAGATTCACTTCTCCTTTTTCCATTTTCTTATATAATCAAAATAATGATATCTATATATATATATGTATCTTAAAGTCTGTCTACCATTTCTGGTGTAGGCTTGAAAATAATGATAATAAAGTAAATATTTACATTAATGCGGCGGAAAATGAGTTCGAATTTGTTCCAAATCAAAAAAGTGGTCGAAAGAAAATGAAAGACATGAAGGACGCTTGCAGTCAATATATTCTTCTCATTATTACGATTGGTATTATTATTACATTTTATTTTTTTACTTGTATCATATCAATTTATCGTTTGTATTTTATGTCACGCGTTAAAGGATAGTGTAGCAAAATATTTTGTTCCAAGTTGCCACTTTAGTTGATTGCCATTGATTTTTTCTCAGATATATGTATGCAGAATGTTGAACGAAGGATTACATTTCCATATAAAAATAGGAAATTTTCTATGGACGCATATGGATATATGCGTCCATATATATTATGTATATATATATATAATATATATCAATTGAATTTATAGATTCATATTGAATATTAATTAGTTATAAATAGCAATAAAATCAATCAATTATTCTTGGTATAACATATACTTCTCCTTAGTACAACATTAAAATTTCACAGAAAAAAAACACTCACCTGTCAACATCAAAGTAACTGTCAGCGTCAAAGCACCCGCGAAATTCGACACATACACCGACATCTCCGATAATGTGAATAAACTTTTTTAACTATTTAACTATCATTAATTATTATTTCTGTTAATTTCATATTATGCTTATATTTTAATAAATATTTAATAATTTAACTAATTAATGTGAGAAAAATAAGAAATTATATGGAATAATAGTAATAAAAATATGTAGTTTTCATCATTTAAGGCTAACGATGGGTTTCGATTCAAAGTAGCCTGCCCCCCTTCCGCATTAAATTAGACAGTCATATAAAAGTCAGTCAATCTATGAGTCAGTTTTATTTTGGCGATTAAATGTCTATGCAAGTGTATTTGATATGGCCTGGCGTGAATAAAATTGGAAGACGAGGGTCGAAGACGCAAGGGGGGCTTTGCTGATGATGGAAAGTAAGTTTGTTGGATGATGGTGCCCGTAAGGATAGCAAGTGAGAACTGACTATATGTACTAAACTAACATTAAAAGAAATAGGGATGCTGCGACGCGCGCCACCGCATATACAAAGACAGTGAGAGAACGAGAGTGACAGACAGAGAGAGAGCGGGAAAGGGATGCAGGGCGGCGCGTTTAATTTCTATTCCCCTTTTACTCTCCAGCTCCTCTTCTGCACACCGTTCATGTTTCACTCTAAAATTTTCCGGGTGGATACACTGCCCTACGCTATCTCACATGTAATAATTACTATTATTATTATTGATGAATAATTTGCTAAACATTTTAAAATTTCTTCACACTTGTCTGTATGGGGAATTGGCTGAATCGTGAATCGTCGATTATAGAAATCTCCGCTGTTCAAATAGCATGAACAATGATACAAATCTATGCTCGTATAAACACTTCAGTCAGACAGTGTAAATAGTATGTACACAAGTATACAATTTCCCCCCAAACGCTGCCCCTTTAGCCGCCTACCAGTCAGCCTGCCTGGGTGGTTATTAGGGTAGGCGCTGGATTTGTACGCTTCTTTGATACGCTGCCCAGAGATTTTTTTCAGTTCATTCTCTTTCTCTTTCGATTTTTCTGTTTCTATGTACACAGGTATAAAAAATACATGAGCAATACTAGCAGTAAAAAGAGGTGGTGAAGAATAGGGGAACCGCTCCTGGATGTAGGGGAAAATTGTTCGTATAGGTAGATACAATAGAGGTAAAATGTAATGTAACATTGTAAAATAATTGTAGAATAGTAGTGTTTTGTTGGATCAATATTGGAAGACTAATATTGACAGTAAGGAGAAACCGGTCGAAAGAGTAGAGCTAGGACTTTTTTTCCGCATTTTTACTATCTACACAACAAGACGATGATTGTGAATCGTCCGCATTCAAATGACTTCAACGGAAATTATTTCCTTTAGCTCTCTAAGTACAGATAGAAACCTAAGGCAAAGTGAAAAGGCATGTAAAGACAAAGACGGCATAGGCGAAATGAGACTCTCTGAAAAAAATATGAAGGGTCGGGAAACTCGGTTTGAATAAATTTCAAGAAATTTGTTTTGAAAATGAAATTCTTTTCTGTGATGTAAACCCATTATCATAATCAAATACAAGGCAAAAGAACTAGACAAGAATGGATGCAAATTAGGCGTCTTCTTTTTGACAATTTTTTTATATCTCATTACATTTTAATGATACTGGTGGATAAGTAATGAGAAAAGTACAGATGGATAGAAACAAGATCTTTATATGATTCATTTTACACGTCTAGAAAATAGACAAGTCTAGAAAAATAATCTTAAGGCACGTTGTGGTTAACCTACAAAAACAGCGCCTGTGTTTAATTACAATCGTTAAGTTACATCGTTTGTACGTACAACGTACAATGTTCAATTACATCGTTGATGGCTCTAGTAAACGGAATAAATAATTTTGTCGAGGCAGCTTTTTTGAAAATTATGTTTTTTTAATAGTATGCGAATGTCAGACCAACTACCATTTTTCTTGTCGATCTGCGTTTAATCTGAATTAAAAGTTGACAGCTAGAGCAGACCGCACACTAGATTACTTTCTGATCTGTTCATAAGTCGTACACTTTTGTGTGTATTTTGGAATCACATTGTTGGAATGTGCACATGTTTTACAAATTCGATAGCAATATTGTACATTTTAATGAAACCAATTAGAAATCTAAAAAAAAACTATTACTGCACTGCTGCTAAAGATGCTTTAACCTCAGACAAGTTGCTTGAAATATTTTAGATTCTCTTGGAAACTTCTCATTTTTGACATGCTGCGCTTGGTGTAGCATCTGTTTCGTGCTGCAATACTAATTTTTATTAACTCCAGCGAAGCTAAAGTAGCAAAGCAACCCTTCATTTCTTCCGCTCTCATTTCCCTCGCCAATGGTTGTGTAGAAGCAATACGAGAAACTTTTCTTTCTCAATGAAGAAACTCTCTAAATAATAATGACTTAACCCGAGGGGCAAGGATATGGATGGAATGAGGGAAAGCTGCTTTGCTACATTGTGAAATGGATGAGAAGTTTACAGTTACTACACACTATACTTACATTGCAGGGAATGATATTCAGAATCTTAAAACGCGTTCGCTTGGCGCATGACGTAGGCAAAATAGTAAAATTAAATAGAACTGACACAATGTTATGTACGTATTATGGAGAACCATAACAAAATATATAATAATATATTATATATTATTATATCCATATTTTTTAATTAAATTAAATATGTAATGTTAATGTTCAAATTGTATGTACAGATTGGAAAGTATGTTATAATTCTCATATAAAAATTATTTTATTTATCTTTTACTGGAGTTTTAATATTTCATTATTTTTGTTGTTTTATATGTAATCGGTTCTGTTTCAACTAGCTTTTGTAATTTTTTTCGATAGTTATAAAATATTATAACTAATCAAAAAAGTATAACAATATACTTTATACAATAAACTTTACACGGTGACTCATTAACGAGTCCAATGTCACCAATTTTGAGGACAGTGGTGACAAAATTTCTCTATTTCCTGTGAGAGACAGTGGCGGCGTTTTAATAATTTAATTTTAATGCGAATTTTAAAGTTTAAATTTTTACAGATTTTTCATCTTTTAACATTAGAATTTGGTCATTAATCAATTTTGATGTTTAGAATTCATTTTGAATTTGAGCTAGAACATTTTAGAGGGCATTGAAGGATTAGCTTTCTTAGTTATTAGACTAATTCATTACTTAATATGCCATATTAAGCATTGAAAATGTGTTAATTAATCTTATTGCGAAACATTCTCTAAGATAAAATTTCAGTCTAATAACATAATTCAATTTCATTTTCTAATCAAACAAAAAAAATCATAATTGCAACGGCACTGTCTCACTCACTTGGCCGACTCGAGTCCGCCAAAAGGGTTTTGAAATATTTTCTAAACAATTATGGCAAATTATATTACAGCAGAATAGTGTGATATGGTGATGATTTATGGAGAACATCGTGGAAATGCAGCTGCTCCAAAGAGGTTATATCGAGAACGATTTCGAGACCGACAAGGTCCTTGTGAACGGGCATTTGTTAATTTAGTGCAAAGGACAAGAGATAACTGGTTTGTTAATTGCCCAACCCAGTTTACCAGGAAGGCAATTAAGTGTTCAGTTCGAAGAAGACATTTTAAGCATGATTGACTCATGCTTAAAATGTCGACTACAATGTTGTCAATGGGTGATTAGTCAAAATTTAAAGCAACCTAGATTGGCGTCACAAGTTTTATTTACGGACGAAGCATGCTTTAGACGATTTGGAGTTTTTAATAACAGAAATAGCCGCATCTGGAGCAAAGAAAACCCGCATGCTTATCGTCTTAGCAGTTTCCAAAGACAGTTACGAATTAATGTACGGGCTTGCATTGTGGGAAATTATTTCATCGGTCCCTTCGTTTTACGTTCCCGTTTAACTGGAAAAAGGTATTTGGGCTTTTTAAGGAACAATTTATGGGAACTAGTGGATGATGTCCCATACCAATTACATCATGATTTGTGATTTATGCATGACGGAGCTCCACCTCATTTTTATTCTACTGTTAGATCATTTTGGAATACAAAATTTTCAAATATGTGGATAGGCCGGGGAGGACCTATTGCGTGGCAAGTTAGATCCCCTAATTTACATCCCTTAGATTATTACTTATGGGGCCACATCAAATATCTAATGTACAAAGAGCCAATTGACACTGAAGATCAACTTCATGCACGAATTTGTGAAGTTACAAAAATAATTCGTGAAAAAGGTGCAGAACAATTCCCAAGGCTTCACGAATCTTTTATAAATCGGTCTATCTATTATAATCAGTCATGCGACTGAAGAAAATGGTGGTCATATTGAAGACAGTCTGTGAATATCTAATGATTAATTGCAGGCGGCAGCGGGGTGGTAAGCCATACCACCTCACCTGGTAAGTTAAAGTTCATTATTAATTTGTTGCAGTAGTTACACCACATAATTAGTGGTATGCAGATATTGTCTTAATCTGCGTTGCCCTAATAAAAGTAACATTAAAGGACTGTTTGTGTAATTGATAACTTGCTATCTAATTTGCTAGCATTGATATTACGAAAAGCAATTTTTTTTTAACTAGACATGAGTAAAGTCAAATATTTATTGTTGTTTATTGTTTGTTTTTAAAAACGAATTGATAGGAATATATATATATTAATATATATAATATATTTCCTATATATTATATATTATATATATAGGAAACATTTTACATACTCGCCTCTGATTGAAAATGGGCTAAGAAAATTGAAATTTGCATAAAAAAATGAAATGTCAAGAAATGAACTTCAAAATAAGTTTTGCATTTTTTTAAATAAAAAACTTACAGTGGATATCAAACGCTTTTTAGCCGTTTTTAAATGTTGCGCAATATTGTGAAATAATTAAAGTTGATTTTTCGACAAACATATTAAGAAAAGTTGTTATGTGGTTTAAGTTTCTGACGTTTCTCCAACACCCTGTATATAGTTTATAGAAAAACAAACACTTTTACATATTGTTTGCGCCAACGGCAAAAATCAGATTACTAATGTAAAATAGGCACCTAATCTATTTCTGAAAATTGTAAATATTAGTTATTTAATTAATTAATTCGCTAGAGAGCATTTCAAGCCCGATAAGGAAAATTTCTACTTACGTTTTAATAAATACATGTCTTATCAGACGCAGTGTTTCTTTCACTAATATTATTTCTGTATTACTATCAGTCACGCTGGTCGAGTTTATCTAGATTCTTCAATTTCGTTTGGAAAAGAATAATAATTAATACAAGCCAAGTGTTGTACCATTAGTAGGTTGGAGGTCTATCTTTCAAAAAAGGGTTAATGGGTATTATTCAAACGGGTACTCACTCGATAGGATATGGAAGAAGGACAAGATATTAATTCTGTTGTACCTGTAGCGAAAATAAACCATTAAATGTTTTAAATTTAAAATTTGCCGGTATCGCTGATCATCTTTGTTCATTACATCTATGATGGCTATGATATAATGACAGCGATAGATCTGTCTCTCTTTTCAGATTTTTTATCTTTGTCTCACCGTAGATGGGATTGCGTTCGAAACGCCGATCGATAAAAACAAAACCGATATATGCAATTCTGGTAATTGTACATTATTTATTTATTTCGCCAATGATAATACATGTAAATAGTTAGTTGATAACAAAAATGTATTTTTTTAAGTTATTGGATTAACATTATTTTTGTAATTGAAAGATTCTGTATATTTAGTATATTATTCTATACACATAGAACGAAATATCGTTTTCAACATTAATGGAAGTTATGCAACCAATTAATCTGATGAATTGAGTGTTTTTACAAATACATTGTTTTTGATCATTCTTGCACTACTACTACTATCGGCCAGAATACATGATATTAAACCAGTTTTACAATCTTAGTTAATTATTATCCCGCTTACAAAGCTTAATTTATTATAATACTTTAATACTTAAAACGGATTTGAAACTAAACTTAAACAAATGAAATAAAATAAATAAATCATAATACACTAGGATGATCTGGGCATACTATTGGCCAGCATGTAAGTTACATCTAATGTAGATGTAACTTGTTTTGTTAATAATAACAAAACAAAATTTTGCTACTTCTATTACCACAGGTAAACACTCACAATGCACCATATCATATCTTTTATCAATAATGCGTAACCAGATTACCGAATCTGGTTACGCAGCTGAAGAAAACTGGTATCGTTCTAGTTATGAAACTTGTAACCTGGTTACATAAATGACATCAGGCGCCAAAACACGGAAATTTACAATTGGTTATTGAAGTTATTTTTTTAAACGTTCTTTTCAAACTACTCATATCTTTCTAATATATTACTAATACTAGTCATATTCGTTATATATGTTTTTAATAAAAATGAATTAATTCGACGAGATAGACTGATGATGATGTATTGATTGCATTTATAATGAAGCAAAGTAATGATGTATTTGAATTAGATCAATACATTCAATCAAATGAAACATACATTAACAGTGCAGCAATTACATCTGCTGGTAAATGATTAAATTATATATAATTTTTTGTTTTTAATAAATTTATTAATTAATTATAATGTTATTGTATGTTATTAATAAAACAATTAATAAATTGTTTTGTAATAAATAATTGAAATAAATCATTTGACTTTTTCTTTTCGTTTTGTTCTTTTAAAATATTTTCTAAAACTGAAAATCGCCTTTCTTGATTGCATTCCAATTTTTTCAATGTCTCATTGATCTCTGCTATAGGTGTTTTAGGCTTTGCTATTCTTTTTGGGTGCACTAGTGTGTTTTTAATTATACCCGTTTTCTTCATTCGATTCAAAATATTCGCTTTTTTCACTAACAAGATGATGTTTTTTTTGTTCAAGATTATTATTCGTTTTTTTTGGTAAAACTAGTGATTTCGGTTTTATTTGCACCATCTATAGACAAAGACTCTCTTAAATTGGGTGGATTTACTTTATATTTGTTGCCCAAAATATTGTATAATATCGTAATATTGCGGCTTTTTAATTTTTCCAGAACCTGTTCGTTTTTTGTTATTTTCGAATTTGTTGAAACCCTTTTCTAATTTTCTCCATTTTTGATTTATTCTTTGGAGCGTTAAAGCTGAAGTATGTCCTATTTTAAAACCTTCACTCACTAAATATTTATCTACTTCAAAAATTTTACAAAAAAATTGTTCGTTTTTTTGTTTCCTTGTCTGTAAATTTCATTTGATATTTAGGTTGATTTAAGGAAACTAGCATTGCTTCTGTTGCCCTTTTATCTGCTATTGTAGATATTTTTGTAGGCCAAACCAATTCTGCAATAAAAAAATTATAAATGCAATCAACGAAAATTGTATTTTAAAATAATTTTAAATTTTAAGTTAACTTTTTTTTATATGTATCAAATATATTATATACTAATGTTCTTACTTACCTTTATTTTAGCTAAAGTTTTCTGTGTGCTCAAATTCGGGATCGTCTTCAATCATCGCTTCATCAACAATTTCATTATCAATCATAGCTTGACCAAGAGTCTCATGATCTTCAATTATTTCCTCGGCCAAATTGCACCTTTGTATTGCATCTAAATGTATAAAAAATTGTAATAGAGATACTTCCAAGTCGTATCAAAATTATTTAATGAGTTTGGTCAAATTTAATGCATCATGCCCAATTTTAATATTGAAATATATTTTGGATATATTATTCGCTCATCGTTATTTATTATGTTTTGGCATTCTTCATATGAAACCTGTTTTTAAAAAAATGCCGGGATTTTGTGGATCTTCGACAGAAATAATTCCATTCTGTTAAACACTATAGAATGAACTGGAGTAAAGTAAAAACAAATCAAAAACAATAACTGATATAAAAGAATAACCTACCTAAAAGTAATCTTTAAAAATGTTTACGCAAGTTTTTGTTTTTAATGATGTGTGGTTATGTTTATTTCCGTCAGCAACGTAACCCCGATGAGGAACCATCCTTTTAGGTGGGTTACAATATTTGTAACCGGGTCATGAACTGCGATGTTGTCAGTTATCGGAACCGTAACTGGAAAATTACGCCAAAACGAAGTCACGCATAACGCATAACCAGGTAATTAAAACAGTAACATGGTTAACGGCAAAACTCGCCTATTGTAATAGTTTGCTAAGTTATTTGCTCAGTCAATGACAAATTATAAGTTTAAGATCAGGCTGCAAGAGGTATTGATGCAAGTATAAATTATATAAAAAAGTAATGATAAGATGAAGTGTTCCCAAAGAGTAATGCTATAGAAGAATGTATTGAAGAATACGGAAAACTTATGTAATAAGAAAAATCGAAAATACTTAATAATATTTCAGTTTGTGCCATGCCTATGTCGAACACTAGCACCACTTCTTCTCCTTGTTAATTAAGAAACTTTTAAATTTAATAGTTTCCTTTCGTTCCGTTTGGTAGTAAGGTGACAAAATGCTGTCAGGGAGATAGTGCTGAAAAATCAATTTCAGAAAACCTTTATGTAGCATTCCTTGTCGGCGTGGTAAGTTTACTTATTCGCCTACTTACTTAGTTACATGGTACCGCTCCCTTTTTCACTATTAAGCAAGGTCGACAATCTTTCATACTTTTTAATAATTAATGAATTTAATTGGATTTTAGTTGGTTTGTAACCTTTTCAGTTTTAAGTGTAATTTCAAGAAACCTTGAAAGATCGATTATTACAAGAATTCCAAATGTGCCACATTTGCTATATATATATAATATATACATACAGAGCGTCTCACAATGGTTTAGTAATTGGCACTACATAAAGGTAACCTGTATTTAAGCAGTAATGCTATACAATCATATAAATTATATATGCATGTCTTAAAAAACATCACGTCATTATAATAAAACACCATCCAAATTACTGAATAAATAATTTAGATATATAATATGTATTTTATTATCAGCTGTTGTTCAACGTATGTCGAATTAATTGCTACATAGTAAACAACAAAACCCCGCAACCATTTACTTTCCACGAGCCTTCTGAGAAAACTAAAAAAGTGTTCAATCAAATGATGATGCTAATTCTGCGGAAATCCCGTAACTGATGCTATTGGCATATCAGGACTAAAGTTATGATTTAATACATCGAACTACATCGATGGAAAATCCATCATTATATGTATTTTTTTAATCTTATTAACAGTTAAAAGCAAAAATACATTAAAATTGAATCCAATGAATAAGTACGAATCAAAAAGTAAAGAAATTCCCATACCTACTATCTTCCTACCCCTTTTCATATCCTACGTCACTGATGTTTATATTAATATAGTACGATTTCATTACAATTACATTACTTCTTGATTGGCGGTTGATGGTAGCAGTGACGGTGGTTCAGTAACGGTTCTCTCACTAAGAAACCACTTAATTAAATTATAATTAATATCGCGCCAATTAGTTAATTGTTAGTCACAAACCTAAAGGAATAAAAATGCCTCCAAATGATCAAAATTTGAACCTAACAAATTGTGACGAGACAGAAGAAGTGTTTAGTGATACATTGGGTTCTTCTGAAGGTTTGTATTAATCTTTTAATCTTCTTTTTTTTGACTAATCCTAGCTCTCTATTGTTGTAGATGAAGAAAATGCAGTTTCATTAAAAAAATGCGCCGTAAGATTCGAAAGCCTTCCATCACGTAAAGAACATGAATCATTTCTACGTGAATGTATTGAAATCCTTTTAAATGAAGCAATTTTCGGCGGAACATCTAGAAAGAATAAAGTTTTAGAATTTCACCAACCTGAAGATTTATTGAAAATTTTCGATTTCTCAATTAATGAAAACGGTTCGAATCACATTGATTTAATCAAAAGTTTGCGTGACATAATTAAATATTCAGTGAAAAGTGGCCATCCATATTTTGTTAATCAATTATTTTCGTCAATCGATCCATACGGTTTGATAGGGCAATTATTGACTGATGCCCTTAATCCGAGTGCCTATACGTATGAAGTGGCTCCTGTTATTATTCTAATGGAGGAAACGGTGCTGAAAGAAATGCGACAAATTATTGGATGGCCAAATGGGGAGGGTGATGGAATTTTCTGTCCCGGTGGTTCAATAGCTAATGGATATGGTATTAGTTGCGCTAGACATCATTTTTGTCCGGAAATTAAAGTAAGAATATAACACAATTTAATGGTTTAACACAAACTACTTATCGTTGCTCATTGCTGATTAATTAATGGTCATTGAAAAATTCCAGACAAAGGGTCTGCATGGTCTGCCGAAATTAGTCCTATTTACTTCCGAAGATGCACATTATTCAATCAGGAAATTAGCCTCACTTTTAGGTATTGGCACAGAAAATGTTCTATTAATAAAGACGGATAGCAAAGGAAAAATGGATACGAATCATTTAGAGCAACGTGTAAGCAATGCAATTGAAGATGGTAAGTTTCTATAAGTTGATATCGTCAAATCGTTATACATGTGGTAATAAACTCCTCTAGGAGCTGCACCATTTATGGTAGCTGCCACAGCTGGCACAACTGTAATAGGTGCTTTTGATCCACTTGAAAAAATTGCGTCGATTTGCGAAAAATATAAATTATGGTTGCATGTGGATGCTGCATGGGGCGGTGGTGCTTTAATATCAGAAAAATATAAGAAGTTACTAAAGGGTATAGAAAGGTGGGCATTTTAAATATATTATAGTAGAAATGCATAGTATTAATTATTAAATTATAATTCATTAAAAGGAAATCGAAATGGTATATTAATGGTATATCATTTAGAAAACCTTCATAAATCTGATGAAATAACCTACTACGATACCTTCAATTAATGAATGACCTATTACAAGACTACAATATATACGAGAATATAGTAGCTAATAATAATAGTAATTATTATATTTTTTTTAGTTTTAATTAAGTTTCAGTAGAACAGTTGGAAAGTTTTCGATAATAATTATAGACCTTGACAAATCATTAATAGTGCGATTGGATTCTTGACTGTTTTCCCTTTTTTGATAGCATCCATGGCCATCTTAATTGAGGCATGCCAAATTTTTATTTCTTAAAAATAAATTAATCATTCATTTTACGAAATTATGAGGCAAAAATGTACATCTATTCATGATGTACTAGTAAGTCTTTTGTCAGCGGTTAAGTCTCAAAATTGCAATCTTCGAAAGCATTAAAAAAAATTGATCGGCTGTTAAGCGACGGCGCCAAATCACAAGTTATACACTCGTAATTACTGTTCTTTTAACTGATTTTAATTTTTTGAAAATGATCCATTTTTCCAAATTTCAACCATAAAAGTGCAACCGACATCCTTATAAAATAAATCATTGCAAATTTTGTAAGTTACTATATGTCTTTGTTGCATTAGTAGAACTGGACTTCTACCAAAATTTAAATGATAAAAGTCATAAAACCACAAGATAGAACTTTATAAACTGTGAAATCTACTAGATAGTATAGAAGGATTTAATAAATATATCCGTACTATATTCCCTAAGATTTATAAGAATAATAAGCATATTAGACCATGTTATTATTTATTAAGACAATATTCAAAAAGTATGCAAAAATTATTGCATTAAAAATAATTACCGCAAAAAAAGTACTAACTATTTTGATTTCATATACTAAATTACATTTTAATTAAAATATGGCCTGCAAGCGAAGGTTAAAGTTATTAGACTAGTAAAAGAAATTATATGCAATTACTTCATTTTTATATGAATGAGTGAGTAAAGCCGTCTCGTTGGATTTACAAGTTAATGAGCGTGAAAAGATTTGTTAGGTTCAGGTTTCATATATAAAATATTTATACAAGGTGATTGAAATTTTATGTGTCCCACACTAAATATATATAGCAATACCAGACAGAGACAGTAAGCAATAGGACTTATTACTATATATTGTTATTACTACAATATATATTTAATGTTCAACACCGTCCATTTATGATTACTTTACATTTCAATTTATAGGGCGGATTCAGTAACATGGAACCCACATAAGCTTCTTACAGCTCCGCAACAATGTTCCACATTTCTTCTACGCCATAGCAACATTTTGAGCGACGCTCATTCTGCCAATGCTTCATATCTATTTCAAAAGGATAAATTTTACAATACAAGATACGATACAGGTGATAAACATATTCAATGTGGCCGTAAAGCGGATGTTTTAAAATTCTGGTTTATGTGGAGAGCGAAAGGTACCAATGGTTTTGAAAATCATGTCGATAAAACATTGGAAAATGCGACGTGTTTTTATAATTCAATAAAAAACAATCCATCATTCGAACTGGTGATTGCAGAACCAGAATTTACGAATATTTGTTTCTGGTATATCCCCCCATCCCTCCAAACATCCAGGAAAGAATTTTCAGAGAAAATCGAAAATGATGAAAAGTTTCGGCAACGAATTCATTCTGTCGCACCAAGAATTAAAGAACGTATGATGAAAGAGGGAACGATGATGGTAACATATCAAACACAAAAAAATTGGCCAAATTTTTTCCGAATAGTTTTCCAAAATTCAGGATTAGATAAGAACGACATGCTGCATTTTATTAAAGAATTTGAAAGATTGGGAAGTGATCTTTAAATATTTTATGAGCCAAAAATTGTTGGAATTTTATTTGGCGCATTACTGAATACAAAACAGTTACCCACCAATATTAACTATTATTAATTTATTTTGCATAAAATACCTAACTATTTGTAAATTGTGGTTTGTAGTAAAATCAATTATATAGGGTGCTTCTGATATTACTTAAAAGCGTTAAATTGTACTTTCCAACGTCAAATTCCTTCAGAAGAACTAAGTCGATCCGCTTAAATTTACGCCTTTAGTTCGCATATAAACACATATAATACTGCGGTAGTATTCTATACAGTTTGTATATATTAGGTGAAATACAAAATTAATCCATGAATTGTATATATTTAATTCTTTGTTTGTCCCTAGTTTCAGAACGAGACCCGACGTATAAACTGTAGGATGAAAACTTGTATTTTTACACTCTACCCATTCTATTCATACCATTTAAATTCCTACCGAATAAACTCATACCAGCATAAACTTATATATATATATATGTCTATATGCCTTATACCATCAACTGGTGTCGGCTAATAAGTTGGTAAGACTAATAGTTTGGTATAAACTTATACCAAACTAAATTCATACCAGTAAAAAAAGTCTATTACAGGAATTACTCTTGTCTATTATTGACAAATATAATTAATATGGTACAGAATAAGTATATGCTAGTTATATATTATTAGTATAGGTACATAGAAACTATCTCTATAAAATAATAATGTTAACACTACCTAATATTAAAAATTTATAGAAATCGCAATATACTCTTATCTAAAATACATAAATAAAAAAATAAAATTAATAAATGAATAAAGTTACTAAAAGAGGTATATAATAAAATAGGTAATAATAAAAAAATAACAAAATTATTTCAAAAATGCTATGTAGTTTTAACAAGCGTATAAATATGTTCTCTAGTAGCATACTCTTGAATTATTCTTAGTAAACGTTGATTTGTATGTTCATATTGCCGTTTACGAATAACTTTTTTTATATTGTATAGTTTACTTAGCTTTTTTCGGATTTCCTATCCTGTTATATTTTTTTTTATTTTCTTTGTTTTACTCGACAACCGTTTCGATATTTCTATCTTCGTCAAGAGTTTTTTCGTGTTTTTTTTGGATGTGCAATGGGAGCATCAATATCAAGTGCGATAGCACAATTGGTTTCAGAAGATTTAGAAGAAACGGTAATTAAAAATCTAAATTTTAATCTACCATTCTTTTTCAGATATGTTGATGACATATGATGACATGGTATGACAGCAATACCACAGGATCAACAACAATATATATTAGAACAATTTAACAATTACAATTTACAATTGAAATAGAAAAACGTAATTAAACTAATTTTTTAGATTTAACACTACACAAAGTCATTAACAATATTAGAACTGAATGGTACACAAAAGAAACATGGTCTGGTAGATATTTAAACTATAATTCACAACACCCAACATCACAAAAAAAATCAGTAATAATTGGAATTGTAGAGAGAGCATTAAAACTAACAGATCCAGAATACAGACATCACACTATACAAAAAGCTAAAGAACCTCTTATGAAAAATCACTTTCCATAAAAATTTATACACAGAATATTTTATCAAAGAATTCACAAATTTTATAACACAACACAAAAGGTAGAAAAACTAAACCAATTAAATATATATCACTCCCATATATACAACATTTATCAAAAAAATTAACACATATTTTTGAAAAATACAAAAGTCGCCTATACAGGACACAATTTTACAAAACAATATTATACAAAAATTAAATCATATACACATAAAGATAGAAAAGGCAATGTAGTATATAAAAATCCATGTTCAGATTGTAATAAAGTTTATATTGAATAAACAAGTCAATATTTAAAAAATAGGTTGAATGGGCACAAATAGGACAAAAAAAACAAAACAGCATTAACAAACCACACTAAAGAAATTAAACACGCATTCGATTTGGATAAAACATCACATATAAAGGCCCACTTAATTCTAATTTAACATAAACTGCATTTATTTTAATATTTTTGTGTATTAAAATTTCCATCAATTTAATAAAGGATGGATGATTTAATTGGCATGCTTTCTGCAACATATTATGCGAGCTCTTAACACTGTTATTAGTCCTGGGCGAATGTAATTCTGTTATAGTCTTACAATTCCACATCTCTAAACTAAACCTAGGATTGCGATGGGGCCTTCCTGTCCATATATTTTCAATATATTGAAGAAAATACAAATGAGATTCAGTATCTCCAAATTCGTCACTTAATCAGCCAAATAATCATACCTATGTTGGATGTCTTCAATGTTGTAGATACTTAATGAACAAAACATTTTCAATAATTTTCTGTAGTCTTCATTGTCGATGTACTGACACTGAAGTCCCAAAGGTTGAACTTGGCGCCACATGGATCGGCAAAAATGAAAGAAGCATCCGTGGATGTTTCCAGCGTAAATTAAATTGGAATTTACACTTATATAAGCTTTGTTCCAACTAGGCGTATCTCAAACTAGTTTGTTATAGTTTGTTTTGGTTTGAGCTAAGCGGAGGTATTATTAGTCAGAAACTTGTGCAATAAATGCATTAGCGTCCAGTTCATTTAAAAATTGTTAACAAGCATTGTTATTATGAGTTTTACTTTCAGTATTTTTATTGGTTTTATTATTGATTATTGATTATTATTTTTGAGTTGCAACTTTATTTTAATTATAAAAATGAGTATTTTTGAAGACGATTTTGACTTTTTGTTTTCGTCTGATAGCAATATCATTATTTCTTTGTAGAGAAATTTCAAATTGACTCCAGTGACGTACCTAGAGATGTTAATCCAGGGTTTGTATTGAAATACTGGGTACGCTACTGCTTTTTTAAAATTTTGATTCGGTATTATGAATTACCAAGGCAAACTAAAGGAAACAGGCTTCATGGATTTTTTTTATAGCGTACGGTTAAAAAAAAATTAAAGTCTTAAATTACTCGCACGACGTTTTAATTGTATCCTTGACAAACTGGCGGGAGTTTAATGAAATTGACACAAATTATAATTTATCCTTTTCAATTTTGTTTAATAATTTAATAAAATGCTCTGAAGTAGCTTATTTCATACCTAGATGTTTAATACATGCACAGTAAAACTTCCTTTAATGGCCACTTCTCGATAACGGTCCCCTCTATAATCTTCCACTTTTTGTTTTCACCGAATGGTTTGGTTTGGTTTTGTTATGTAACATATAATATGGCATTTCTTCTATTTAGAACATCCAAAAACTGTATGTAAACAAATAGATGAAAATGTGCAAAACTGTAAAACAAACAGGTACTGCGCCCAATACAATTCCAATAGTTTTTGGCTCATAAAATAAGTAAAGATCACTTCCGCTGAAATTTTTGAAATTCCGTAATAAAATATTATTAATTCATATTTAAAAAAGCATAAATGCAATGACTACTATGTATTCACTATATGTATGTTTTATAAATTATGTAGAGTACTGAATGTACATATTCCACTGTACTATTGTACAATCACTTTATAATGTTCAATAAACAATTTTTTTAGACTAGTTTTTTTACTGGTTTAATTTTATTTGCTACTGAAGCAATTAGAAATGTTTCATAGCATTTTTTTGCCACACTTCCAATGACGATCGCCTCATTATAAGAGCCACTAAGGCTGACATTTTGGATGACCGTTATGGAGAGGTTTTACTGTATTTAAAAAATCGTCAACATTCGATTTTAATTAGTACTGAACTGGGCAAGCAATGTTTCTCTTATTTTTCCCGAAAATGGTACGTTATAGCAAGTAAGTGCAAGAGGCACGCTTAGTTTTTTTTTTTTGGTTGTTTGCGCCAACGACAGAAATCAGATTAGCAATGTAAAAAATGCACCTAATCTATCTCTAAAAATTGTAAATATTAGTTATTCAATTAATTAATTCGCTAGAGAGTGTTTCGAGTCTGATAAGGACAATTTCTACTTACGTTTTAATAAATACATATCTTAGCAGACGCACTATTTCTTTCACTAATATTATTTCGTATTATGATCAGAGTTTCTTGTAGACTCTGCTGGTTTTTGGTGGCTTAACTGGTACACATTTTTTACAGTCAGAAGAAATTTTCCTCACTGCGTCGATGGAAACTTTTAGAGCGTTAGCTACTCTCTGAAAAGTAAATGTGTTACAGAAATTATTATTTGCAAACTAGCGGCAAAATATATTATTAAAAGTGCAAGTACGTACTTCTCGTACTGCGTTCAAAGGTAAAAGAGGTCCATCATTGTCCTAAGCTAATTTTATTAGCTAATAGCTAATTAAATTAGCTATTAAACACTTACAGTCTGCGCTTAGTCTTGTGGGCATTATGTTTTATAACAACACAATGATAAAATAGCAGAAAATGCAAAATACACTCACTACCACACACACTGCACTAACCTACACAACACTGAAGATAATTCGATCGATTAATCAATATCGATTTTTAAATTGATTTTATACTTATCTTATTTTACTTATAAAATTGAATAAAATAATATTTTTCAAATAAGATAAGAATAAAATCACATAAATCGGTGACAATAGTCTGTTTGTTTACTATAAAATTTTAGCGGTAAGAAAGTTTGGTAAAGATTTCAATTAGCTTCAACGCCGCTTGGACAATATTGTGTGAAACGCGTTTTATACGTTGCAAACATATTTTCAGGCAAAAATAAAATTTTCAGCAAAAATGTGAATTTTACACTTAAAATTAAAAAAATTGAGATAATTTTTACTTTTAGCATATTTCAATTATAGTTCTAATCATTTTGCGATAGTCCTTTGCTCATTTTACAGAAGTTATTTGATAATTATTAAATTGGCGGTACTGGCACGTCATTTCTTCATCGATGACGTGCAACGTTATTAGAAACGCGGCGGGCTAAAGACCGATTTTGCTCTAATCAAGAAATTTCTCTACAAAGTTATAAACCCTCTTTTATGACTTAATTGTGTGTTACAGTGTTTCTCTCAAATTGATTCTCTAATTCAAATCTCCCGTCAATGATTTGATTCGCTTTCCAAGTTTATTGTGCATGTTATAAGACTTCGTCACCGCGATCCACTGGCGTCATCTTGCTGCAGGGACACCAACAACTATTGGTCGTTCATATTCGGCAAGTAAGTGCCTTTAACTAGGATAAGAACTTTTCGATTGATTGAAGCCCTCCGTTCAACAATCATAAGCGATTACGCCATATCGCATGATATCACTTTATAAGAAACTTACATCATTAGACTCTCGAATCCTCCCGCAACTGATCGAGGCCGCTCGATCGCGTCACAGCTCCCTCAAACCTACAGTGTTCGTTCACCAGTGGCGTGTAATTTGGTTATTTCACTCAACCTACAGAGTTTTAGTCAACGGTCGCATGTAATTTGATTCTCTTATCCAACCTCCTGGGTGTTGATGTAAGATTTTACATTTTACATAATTGCATCTTTAGCTTAATCAATATAACTTGTGCTTTGAGAGTGGTAATTATCTGTGCACCACGTACCTCAGTGCGTGTATCTTTCTTCTCCCCTCTTATATGTTGAGAATCTCAAATCAAATCAAATATCCATTTTTTTCTACAATTATAGTACTGCTAATGATGGTGTCACAGGCCCCAGAAGGCAATCTTGATGAAAAAAAATAAGACGAAATCAATAAACTTGGAAATTTCTCAGACGTATGAGGTTAAGTGGCTGGCACCTATAGCCTGCACCATCTTCTTGATTATTTGCGATTTTTGCCACTAAATTAAGGCAACCCCTTATTTACATCGCCAATTAAATATTTTATATCACTTTTGATTAATATCAAAATTCATTTTATATCTACAATTTAATTGCATTAATTACTGTTAAATAAATTAATTAAAAACTATTTTCAGTATATTTTCATGATGAAAATCATTTATTTAAATTGTGGAAACCTAACGTCACATATCTGAACCTTTGGCAACCGAGGCTGAAAAAGCTCTAAGGCGCCGCAGCGAAGATTGACTTCAGGTTGTTCTGTGGTAATATATAGTAATATATATGTAGGAAAAAATGACTTCTTTGTTTAATGACTGGAAATAATTTTTTTAAGATGAATATTGGTTAACAAAATTCAAGTTAGTTTATTCAATCATAAATACAGAACACAATTAATAAAATACAAATTCATACCAACATCTCAAAAATCTATCTGGCAGTTTTTCTTTTTTTTTTACCCGTGACAATTTTTTTTCATTCTGTTGCTCACTCTGATTCATTCCTACATCTCGGCCATTCTGGTTTGAATTCGCCTCGAATTCTACCCACGGTTTCATTATATCCTTAATTCCTCGTGGTACGCCAGCTTCTCTTTTCATTTTATTCAAATCGTCTGTATGCTGTGCAATTTCTTGATTCAAAACTTGAATTCCACCTTCTAATGTATCGACATTATTTTGTAAATCATCAGCTGTTGATAATTTACTTTGTAATTCATTTTTCAATGTATCGATCGTTTTTAATAATTCAATTTCTCTGGCACTATGCGATTTTTGGTGTATGTAAAATTGATCTTCTAACGTTTTGTATTTTGAAACGTATTCATCTTCAACCAGTTGCGTTGCTTCGTCTTTTTGCTGAATTAGATTCTGCCACTGTGAATCTAGGTCTTTTCTATGTTGCTCTATAAGTATTTCAACTTGTTTTTGAGCATCTATTTCCATTTCTTGCTTAACTTTCTCCAAATTAATGGATAGATCGTTTACTTTACTTCTCCAAGTATTTTCTAACAATTTTAATTCATCTTCATGTTCCTCTTTAATTTTCTCTAATTCAATTTCATGTTGCTCGACCAATTTGTCTATTAAATATTTTTTTTCAAAATTCCATCTGAATTAGCGATTAACGTCGCTTTATTTAACAGTGGTTTTCCAACGACTACATCAATGTTAATTTCTTCATCTGGTATTATATAAAATTCAAGTTCAATTTCAACATTTGCTGAGAATTTTCCGTATTTATTTTCCTATTACCAACTCCTCTAATTGTTATTTGTTTCTTTTGAAAATTTGGTGCGCCGATTTTGAGATATGATGCCAAACAAAAGACATTTAAATCACTGCCATTATCCATTAATGCTTGATGACACACACCGTTAATTTTAATAGTTTTTTCCATATTGTTTTTATTTTTATACCTTTGTTTATCCACAACATAACATGATGAGTCTTTGCTTCCAACCTTCTCATTATTGTTCACTAACTTCTTTTTACATTCTTTTGAAATATGACCATATTCATTACATGAAAAACATTTTTTGCCTTTATTCTTGTTCATGCAATCAACTGACAAGTGACCTTTATTACCACAATTAAAACATCTAAATCATTTGGTAAAATATTTACTATTCTTATTATATTGTTTATTATCAATTTTCTTCTTCGTTTTATCATCTCCTCGTAAAGTTTTCACTTGACACGTTTTAAATTTCATATATGTCTGAAGCCTATTTTTCAATTCTTTTATAGAATTTGCACCATATAATAATGTCTTATTAATTTCATCATCTTGAATTCCTGCGATAATATAATCAATTAAAGTGGATTCTTCCACATATCCATCAGAGGCTATTTCTTTCATTTTCAAGATATATTGTTGAAATGATTCCTCTATTTTCTTCTTTCGCGAATTTAATTTTCGGTGAATAACTGCGCTGGTATTTTTTTGATCAAATTCTGCTAAAATTTTCTTCTTTAAGTTTGACCATGATTTAATTCCAGTTTCTGATCGTAAAAATAATCTTGCTGTACCACATAGAGATTTTTTAGCATACACAAACTTAGAAAAATCGTCCCATCCCATGATCAAAGCAGTTTCTTCAAAATTTTGTAGCCATTTTCTGATAGAATAATCGTCATCACCAGTAAATTTGGTTATAAAATCTTCAATGTCTCGCAGACTAACAAGTAATCTACTAGTACACAACTTTCTTGCACCTCGTTCATCTTTATTTTTATTATAATCATTATTGCCATCGTCATCACAATTATCGTCATCATCATCATTGTTACAATTATCGTCGTCATCATCATTTGGTTCATCATCTGAATCAATTTCAGTTGAAACATTGTCAATATTCATTAATTGATTCATAATGTTCAAAATCAATTCGTCTTTGGTACCCGAATAATCAATAGAAAGTACAGCTGCTGATGCAATTAAATCATTAAAAGAATAATTGATATCAATAAATTTAATCTTTTCTCTATACTCGCCTGAATCTTTGGTGAATTTAAATCCATTAAATTTTCTCGATTCTGATCTATTCTTTTTGCCCGAATCATTTTCAAAAATGAGTCTATGTAATACTTTAATTGTGCTACTTTTGGTTGTATTGATATTAGATAAAATCGCGGGAATGTCTTGTAAGCTCTTCATATTTTTTCTTTTTAACTCAATTAGGTACTAACCTTGAATTTTCAGTCGTCGTCAAATATTCTTAATTTTCGTCGTCAAATCTGCCGCTTCAAAACAATCTGCTAGTTTATCCAATAACAATTTACAAATTTCTTCAATTCAACAAAACTTGCTTTGTTTAATAACCAATATCCCGGCTGAGCCCCCAAATTATGTAGGAAAAAATTACTTCTTTGTTTAATGACGGGAAATAATTTTTTTAAGATGAATGTTGGTTAACAAAATTCAAGTTAGTTTATTCAATCATAAATACAGAACACAATTAATAAAATACAAATTCATACCAACATCTCAAAAATACTGTACGCTGCACAGTATTTTCTTCTCATTTTTTTTCTATGGATTCCCTAAATATATAAGAAAAATAGTGAGAAGTTGCATACAATAATAAGCGAAACAGACTCGGATTTAATTTTTCTTTATCTTGTTTGAATATACAGGAATTGATATCATATTTCTCGAAAAGCATAGAGAAAAATGGAATATATGAATATATAATATGTAATAAATGCCTCATTCATTAAAAAGAAGAAAAAAAGTAAATAGGAACAAACAGTCCAAATTATAAGCTGAGATGCACATATGCATATGGGAGCAACTTGGTACATGAAACTATTACTATTATTATTATTTTGATGAAACGATGAACTCTGTTATTAAAGCAATCAATAACGAAACAATTGGTGAACTTTTAAAAGAATTATTAACGATAAATACTAATTATACATTTAATTTGGTACCAATTTTTTGAAAATTGGCTACTACTGATCCTAGCTAAAAACCTAAAAATACATAATGCACTACCGCCAAAAATATATGGCATTCCTAAGCTCACAAAACCAAACATTCCATTAAGACACATAGTAGCATGTAATCAATCACCATTTGAACAACTATCTAAACATCTTAAAAACATACTACAAAATATATTATACAATAACGATTATTACATAAAAAATTCTTTTGATTTCAAAAATAAAATAAAAGCCATTAAAATACCACACACTTACATATTAATACCATTAGATGTTATGTCAATGTACACAAACATACCAATAAACCTAGTAAAACAATTAATACATAAACACTGGAACAAAATCAAAGAAGACACAAATATTTCAAACACAGAATTTACAAAAGCAAGAGAAACAACATTATACTTAACATATTTCACATATATAACAAATTTTTTTACACAAATAAATGGATATGGAATGGGAGCATCAATACTAAGTGTGATAGCACAATTAGTATTAGAAGATTTAGAAGACACGGCAATTAACAATTTAAATTTTATACTACTATGCTTTTTCAGATATGTTGATGATTGTATAACAGCAATACCACATGATAAACAACGATATATATTAGAACAATTTAACACCTACAATTCGAAATTACAATTTACAATTGAAATAGAAAAATAAAATAGAATCAATTTTCTGCATCTAACACTACACAAAAACAGAATGGTACACAAAAGAAACATGGTCTGGTAGATATTTAAACTATAATTTACAAAATCCAATATCACAAAAAAAGTCTGTAACAATTGGGATAGTAGATAGAGCTATAAAACTAACAGACCCAGAATACAGACATCACACTATACAAAAAACTAAAGAAGCTCTAATTCAAAACCGCCTTCCATTAAAATTTATACACAGAATATTTTATCAAAGAATACAAAAATTTTATAACACAACACAAAAAATAGACAAAAATAATGCAATTAATTACATATCACTTTCATATGTACCACATTTATCAGAAAAATTAACACACATTTTTGAAAAACATAACATTCAGGTCGCACATTTTAATTATAAAACAGACATAATATACTTAAGCAAATCAGTGATATACAAGCAGAACTAGACCACTGGTTCTAAATTACGCCACAAGAGGGCGCCACAATTGCGAGGCCCCATTTTTATGTCATTTCGCCAACATTTAATTTCGATCCTGGAAAGATTTTCATATGGTTATAGATTGTATTCAACAACTTTTTCTCAATTGTCTCACCAACAACATCACATGGCTTCATTTTAATTGTAGTATGTTTTGCTTCATTATAATTTTTGTCAATAACTGGTAAAATTGAAATCCACTTGTGCGTTCCATTTAAACTGAAATATTTATACAGTCGTTCTTTTATAGTACGAATTGTTCGTTCAGCAATGGCTGCTATATTCGCGAATATGTTGAATAGTGATTAATTTTGAAAATGACGATTGTAGAATTCTTTCCCTTGATCAGTTTGTAAATTTTTAGGGCTACGCTTTGAGGTAGTTAATATCTTAAAAAACGCTTCCACCACCGAATCACCAGATTTATTTTTTAGGGGGTCGGCCCATATATATTTAGAAAAACAATCAATAACAAGCAGAAAATATTTAAACTGGTTATTTTCTTTTGCATATATATCCATTTGAGCAAGATCTGCTTGCCATAAATCGTCCAACCCTTTAATAATTGTATGTCTCCTCTGAAAATTCCATCTTATTGGTTTATGTAGTTCATTAACTACTTGATTTTTTTCATTCGATGCCATTTAGTGCTTTATCACTTTAAATATTAAATAACAGGTGTCTAGAATCTTTGCAAACTACCTTCAGTCTAGACGTGTTGTTCCTGGTTGTTTATCAGCTTTGGAATAATTAAGATTTTCTATCTTGTTGCGATTATTAAATACATTCATCTGAACCTTATCTAATGTTTTAATTATATTTTCAATAGTGCTATTAGATTCAGCTCTACTGCTATTAAATAATGCCGATAATTCTATAATTTTTGTCTCAAATGTATTGATTAAATCATTAATTCTATTACATATATCTATTAATCGCTGTCTATTATTTTCTTCACTTTTAGCCACATCTTGCTGTAGCATTAAATACAAATTCATTATTGGTCCACGTGAACCATCCACATATTTTTTATTAGCAACGTCATCATCTTGAGTGGGTAAATTAAGGTTACATATTTTTAAACCTCCAATATCTAAATCACCATTATATGTGAATGAAAATAATGATGAGGAAGTAGGCGAGGAAGAAATCTGATAATGTGAATATTTATCGGACGAACGTCCAAACTTATCTATACTCATCACCATTGTTTAACTAAATAATAATACTTATGAATGGTAATATATTAATATATAATATATCTATGAGAAGAATTACCTGCTTGTTGTGATGCGAATAGCAATCGTAATCTATCAACTAGTTCATTAACATCATCCCAATAAACATATTCTATTGGTTTGGAATTATAGACCATATTAAAGTTTCCACCTTGCTTTATCAACAATGGACGAATAATACGTCAATATTTCTGATTCCTAACTCTAACTATTCTGCCTTGAGAAGAGTAACCCTTTCTGTATAGATTAGTGTCATCTAATATGCGATCAAATTCCTCGAGGTCTTTACTAGTATAATTTTTAGGAACTTTATAAAATAATAAATTACAAAGTCCCTTGCTACCTGTATATAGTTGTCTACCTATTATTATATGGCCAGTAGTTTTATCAAATTTTATTTTATTAGGACCCAAGGTCCATGTATTAGTGATAGCGTTATATCTTGGAGAATGAGTAATGTCAATATTAGGAGAATGCTGAAAATAGTCCTTTATAGGTTCCTGAGAAACTTGTGGATATTTATCTAATTGCGGTGTATCCACATTAGTAATTGTATCGTCGCTTTCATCTACTTCGTCATCCTCCTCATCCAGCTCGTCTTCTTGTTCCATTTCTTCCTCCTCGTCGTCCTCTTCCTCTTCCTCGTCCTACTTCTTCATCTATCTTGTCAATTTGATCTACTTCAGATATCTCTTTTTTTTCAATTTTCTTTACATTTTTCATTTCGTTTCCATTTATTTCAGACGTTTTATTTTTAACAACCACATTGTCTGCTGCTAATTTTTTTAACTGATCAGTAACAGGTGTAAAAATTCGGTTCAATGTACCATCTTCATTAGAACGTCCCAATTTTAAGGCTAAACATTTTTTTCGGACATCATTAGCTAATTCTAAAATTTTTCTTTTGCGGGCGCTTTCCGACTTATCTAGAAGCTTCATGATTATAAAAAGAACTGTTTTTTTTTTTTTTTGTTTTTGAAAATAAAACTATTCATGAATCTTTATGTATACATCAAAGCCACATCGATATCGACCATTATTTAATTCGAATTCTTTTACAATTACTAATGGTTTAAATTTATCACTATTCCAACATTGTTGACACATGTTTTTAAAATAATTGTACGATATATCTGGTGCGACATGTTCATCAAAAATATGTTTTAAGTTAATATCATCTTGTTTAAAAAGTACAATCACATTGCAATTGTCTCTTATTAATTGTTTAGGGATTTTGGAATAAGTTTGACATAAATATGCTACGTTTATGGATTTGTGTCGTCTCATTGAAAAATATGTCCTAATTTTATCCTGCTTATCACATGAAACATCGTCGAATATAAATACAGAGTATTCTTTAGCTTCATCAGGATCAATAACTAATTCATTATCTTTATATGGGAAATATTTTATTTCTTTAACTTGCTGCAATACATTTTCCAATAATTTATACTTAGGCTGATAAAGAGATTTTGAATAAATATAGATATTAGCAAATTTTAATCCATTTCTCTAGAACTAGGATTCTCACGAAAGATATTGCACGCTGGAATAGTTCATTCATCTGATCATCCTGTAAATATTGTAAAAGTCCGAACGATTCACGTGGATAGTGGTATAATAAGTGGTGCATACTATAACAACAAACCGTCACATAAGTTATACGAATTTCCCATCCCGTCCAATCCTGGATTTTCTATAGACGAAATTCCACGAAACTTGGTTTATTTACCAGTAGTAGGAAAAGAGATATCTACCATTTCACTAAAAATACTAGATCAGAATTTTAATCTTGTAAATTTTCGACGGGAAGAAATTATCGTTCGGTTAGAATTAAAAAAAGATGGTTTTAATAATTAATAATGATAGTAATAAGAATGTTAATAAATCGTATAAAAAGAGTCATTAAAAGCAAACACATTCAGTTAAAAAACGCCGTTCAGCTAGAAAGTTGGGGTGTAAATTGTTAAAGTTAAACACTACTTTTTTGAAATCGATTGGATATGCCGTCAGATGAAATTTTAAACCTGTCTAAATCTTCTTTGAATGATGATTCTATAACACATATGGAATATCGAACATGTCTTCCCTATATTAAGTCATTTTGTAACAGTGTTGTAATTGAAATAACAATAAATAGAAATGATGTTTGGCTATTAATGTCCGAATCTGCTTTGGTAATTAATGGAAAATTGAAAAAGACAAGAGGAGATGGAACTGTGTGCCTAGTTAATAATGCAGGACTATTTTTATTTGATTCAGTAACGTATGAATTGAATGGTGTAGAAGTGGAGTATGTTAAAGATCCGGGAATTGTTGGTCTTATTCGTGGATACTTATGTTATACTGAAGAAGATGCAAAACATTTAATTATAGGAAGTCGAAAATTTCCAAATAAATTATCAACATGTTCCAAAGAGCAATTTTGTATGCGAATACCACTATATCATTTATTTGGTGTATTCAGCAATTATAAAACAATGATGTGTGAAAAACATACTTTACGTTTAGTACGTTCTCGTAATCATAACCATGCTATGTTAACTAGTGACAATACAACAATAAGAGAAATTCTAATTGACAATATTGAATTGAAAATAAAGCATATAACGCCTAATGATTATATAAAAATGGAATTATTAAAATCGATAAAGCAATTTTAATTCCATTCAGAAAATGGAGTTATCATGAATTACCTTCTCTGAATATGGGATCTACAAAAGAGATATGGAATGTGAAAGCTACCACTAATGTAGAATGTCCTCGGTATGTCATTGTTGCTTTTCAGCAAAACCGAAAAGATCAGATGACTAGTGATAATACTTTATTTGATCATACTAATATTTCTAGCATTAGGCTGCTTTTAAATGGAGACTATTATCCATTTGAAAGGCCAAATATAAATTTTGCTTCAAATAACTATGCAGATATGTACTGTAATTATTCAGGTTTTTGTCGAAGTTATATGAATCAATCTCTGTTAGAACGCAAACAAGTCTTGTTAAGCTACGATAAATTTTTTACACATGCGTTGTTTGTAATTGATTGTTCAAGAAGAGATGAGTCTATAAAATCTTCAACAGTTGACGTTAAGCTCGAAATAGAGTCACACCAAGGTTTTGCTTCCGACACTAAAGCATACTATATCATTATTCACGATTGTGTGATAGAATATTTACCTCTCAGTGAAATAGTTAGAAAAATTAGTTAACCATGAAAATTGCTATTGTTGACATGCCAGGCTTTGTCTTAAATAATTATGAAGGTGAACGAGCATTCCATGTTAAAGAAATGACTATTATGCATGGATCGCAGTATAGTCATTATGTATTTCAAGCGCCTAAACCTTACTCAATATTAACCATTTCTGAAAAGAAAGATGTAAATTATGCAATTCATAATATTCATGGACTATTGTATGAATCAGGACATATAAGATACAATGATATACATTTAACAATAAAGAAATTATGTGGATTTGATATAGTGTATGTTAAAGGCCATCAAAAGAACATGTTTTACAAACATTATTCAGTGAATCTAATAGAATCGGAACATCATCAACATCACTTCTACCCAAAATTATTGTTGTAAAACAACAAGAGAATTTATGGAATTCTTTAAAAATAATAACAATGACGCGACGTCACAACAAAATGCGGGTCGTATTTCACTTAGAAACGAGCTGTTTTCGACGTGACGTCACACTACTACTAAGTACTGCTACCTTAACACGATTTTCTTTGTTTTCTTTGGGTTCTTGAAAAAGAACATTTAGTATTTCAGTTTGATTTTCTACATTTGGTTCTTGAAAAAGAACGATTTACTTTAGTACGATTTTCCAGAATTTGTTCTTGAAAAAGAACGATTTGTTTACAACACTAATATCTCTTCTTTGATTTAAAGCAGAACAATAGATTTCGATCCAAATCTTCTATTTCTATTGTTCTCTTGTGTTCTTGAAAAAGAACGATTTTAATTTCAGCCCCATTGCTTATGTGGTTTCCGAAACAATGTTCAATTTGTTCTGAAAAGAACAGATTGGTTTGTAACCGTCGTCTAGGTGATGATGTGATGTCGACAAACGCAGGACCAGCTACTGCGGTCGCTCGCTGGTATTGTCGTCTTTTTATGCTCGTTACCTCTCCTCTGCCGCACAACCCGTTTCTAATCGTAAGCTCCACCCCGCGTCTGTCATCATGCAGAGTCAACTACATTGATTATTCTAACTCATTTTTAACAATGAATTGTCTGTTAACAATTGAAATGGATATGTAACACACGTAAAATCATGTTGCTGCTCTATCTACGATTTATGTGGGCCAATTTTTGACCATTTATCCATATGATAATTCTAGTTTTCAAATGAATAAATTAACATACAACGACTAAATATAACCAATGCTCTTGACCCATATAAATAATACCATTCAATTATGAACTCAAACAAACTGCAAACTATTAACAACAACATAACGGTTCAAGTTTTTTACTTAACGCAGATCTACCATATGAATTACTTTTCATATACACTACGTGAGTAAATCTGCATACATTGGAAATTTGCAAAGAAACAATACATCTGCTTTATAGTACAAGGCACATAAAATAACACATTTTTACCAGCACATAACACTAAGGCATTCGAAAATACTGTTTACTGCTTATTAACGTGACGTCAGAGGAGTAGCCAAAGAAATCCGTCTTGACTACATATGGCACTTGTTTTGCCGGCGATTTAAATTTCGCTGCTATATGTTGTTTTGGTTCTGTAATTACTAATAATTTTTTTTGTTACGTAGATTTAAATATGTATTTACTTTTCACACAATTTTTGTTTGTATACAATATTTACGTTAATTACTATGCACTTTTTTATCGTTTCTGAACGATGAACTCTACTAATTTTTATATGATTTTGATTGTATCTTTTTTATTGATTGATATTTTTGTTCAGTAGTAATATGTATTATAGAATAAGATTTCCACATTCTGTTTTTATCAAACTTGCATCGAAAATTGTTCAAATTTATTAATTATAAGAATTTTCCAATCGCCACTTCGATTAAATTCACGCTTGAGAGAGGGCCCATCAATATACGTTTAATGGTGGTTCAGTGCTCAGTGCGTCCTCTTTATTATGTATATGGGAATGGAACATTCAAGAAGACAGTATACAATTTTACAGTGACTAATTTAAAGAGTTTCTACACAAGTGTATCTCAACAATCATATCTCACAACCAATCACTCACGTGTCTCAAGCATAAGCTCTCTCTCTCTCGCGACAGTAAAGTTACTTACGTGTCGACAAGTATAATTCTAACTCTCTCGCGACAGTAAAGTTACTTACATGTCCTCAAGTGATAAAATAAATCACTAGCTCACTCCATCGCGACAGTAAAAGAAATCTACTGATCGGGAACAAGATTAGCACTGTAAAGTTTATATTCACGGCAAAAGACTTTCTCTCACTACATGAATCTGAGGTGGTTGTTTTGTATTTACATCAAAGTTGTATTATTTCAATCATTGTAAATAATCTCAACCAGTGTTGTAAATAAATGTACATAGTTCAAATTTGGGTTTTTTTGTTGGTGAATTCCAATTGAGTCAGCACCTATCTATTTCTCTTGTTCTGGCAAGAGCCATCACTATTAGCCGAAGCCAGAACAATTATAAATATTGAAACTTCAACTAATTTTAATTGTATACCTAAAATTATAAATATTGAAACTTTAAGTAATTCTAATTGTGTACCTAAATTTAATCGTGATATTCCAAAATGTATGGAACATCTAAATGATAAGTTGTATATGTGTAGTTTAAGAAATTGTTTTATACTTAGTAGTTGGATGTATAAGTTTTTGCCTCAATAAATATAAATATATATATGCATACGAAACAGTTGATTTTCAATTTATGCAAGTAATCCAAATCAGATGATCATGATTGGATTTACTTTCCTTTTTTTAGTTACAATTTTTAATAATGTAATATATGTAATTAATCCGAAAAATGCAGAACAAGTTTATATTTGTTTCAATTCAACTAATGATAGTTGGCCTCCTAATTGGAGTAAGATGGAAAAAGCTACAGACTCAGTTTTGTTTACAACCATTCCGAATAATTCAACAAATTATAAAATTCGAATTATAAACAAAAATGCTGAGTTTAACAATAGTGAGTGGGAGAGTTTAGACAGATTCCTCGCTCCAATATTTATTTCATCTGTTTCATCAATACAGAAACTCGATTCAATCTTGTCGATACTCTATTGTGTGGCAGCAGTAACAACAACATTATTGGTAAAGTGTGCTTTTAAATTTATGGGTAAAAAAAGGAATCATGGTAACGATTAATCAAATTTTAGAATTAAAAGATATGATTAACAGCATAGAGTGTCCACGCAAATTCCATGATTATTTTATAAAGATATTGAGTAATCAATTAGAACTACCAGAAGAAATGGTATCAGAATATTTGAAGCCTTGTTGGGGACATCGTACAAATGAAGATGATGATGATTGCGATGTAAGTGATGGCCCTCTACATACACATAAAATTAACTGTTTCATATGTGAAGAAATTATTTTAAATCGATATATTTGAATGTTTTTGTATTTATTATATTTTTATATCAGTTTATATATATATGTATCTTAAAGCCTGTCTACCATTCCTGGTGTAGGTTTGTTAGTCTTTATCTTTTTTTTCCTTCTTCCTCTAGGCCCCCGCGTTTTCGCTTCCTGTCACTGCGTCACAAAACTTTCTCCATTCTCTCCTGTTGTTTGCCATCCTACTAGCTTCACTCATCGTTATTCCTTTTCTTTGCAATATCTTTTCTATCATGTCATTCCAAGTAGTTTCAGGTTTTCCCCTTTTTCTTTTCTGTCCAGGTCTAGCTTCCCATATTTCTACTCCTAGATATTTCCATTTCGTCACTTGCTCCAATTTTACCTTATCTACCATGATTTTTATCTCCTGTTGTTCCCCAATTACCATTACTTTTGTTTTCTCTTTACACATCTCCATTCCGTTCTCTCTAAGTGTTTCATTCCATTTATTTATGCTTGTCTGCAGCTCTTTTTTGTTAGATGCTACCACCATTATATCGTCTGCGAATGCTCCAATCTTTACTTCAACTCTCTCCATATAATTCCATCCCACGTCAAGTCCTCTAGTTCTTTCTTTCGCTTTCCTTATTATTTTGTCCATGTAAATATTAAATAATGTTGGACTTAGTCCTCCTCCCTGTCTTAGTCCGTCTTTCGTTTTAAATTTTTTTGATTGTCTGTTTTTGACTATCACACTATTTGAGTTTCCTTCATATATTTTTTTTATTAAGCTTATCATTTTCGTGCTTATCTCTTTTTCTGCCATCATCCTCCACAATCTACCTCTTCCTACTTTGTCGAATGCTTTTTTTAGATCTAAAAAACCCATGTATACATTTTTTTCTTTCTACTTGTTTTTTCCATTATCTGTTTAATCGTGAATATATTATCTTGAATACTTCTTCCTTCCCTAAATCCTGACTGGGATTCGTCCAGTGTTTTCTCGATTTTACTTTTTACTCTCTCATTTATAATCATTTCCAGCACTTTCATATTGGTATTTAGTAGTGTAATTCCCCTGTAGTTATTACAGTCTTTCTTGTCCCCTTTCTTGAAGATTGGCACTATCATCGCATGCTGCCATTCTTTTGGTATTCTTTGCTCTGTCCATATTTTTCTATATATATCCAGCATTACTTGCCTTCCCTCTTCCCCCATATATTTTACCATTTCTGTCGTTACTGTGTCGCTTCCTGTCGCTTTCCCATTCTTTAGTTGTTTCATGGCCTTTTCCAGTTCCTCCAAATTAAATTCTTCTTCATCGCCTTTGCTTTCATTTCTCCCTGTATTGGCTACCTCTCTTGTATCGGTCCTCTCTATCTTTTCTGACAGCAGCTCTTCAAAGTATTGCTTCCATCTTTCCATTATTTCCTTTTCCTGCTTTAATAGTTCTCCTTCTTTGTTCTTTATATATGTCGCGCAGTTGGTCTTTCCTTTTCTTATTGTTTTTAATCTGCTGTAGAATATTTTTTTCCCCTCTGCCGCTTCGTTTTCTAATTTCTTGCCAAATTCTGCCCATTCATTTCTTTTCGCCTCTAATACTAATTGCTTCACTATTTTCCTTTCTTCCTTGTAGCACTGATACGTTTCTCTATTTTTTTTTGTAGATATTCCTTCCATTTTTTCTTTTTTAGTCTCACTCTTCTCTTGATCTCTTCTGTCCACCATGCCGTTTGTTTTATTTTCTTATTTCTTTTTATTCTTCCACACACTTCCGAGCTTGCTTGTAGTATTATCTTTTTGAGTTCCTCCCAACTCTCTTCCAAACTTAATGTCTTCCATTTCTCATTTCTACTCTCAATCATCCTCTTCATTTTTTCTCTATATTGCTTTGCCACCTCTCCGTCTTTTAGTCTATACGCTTTTATTTTCTCATATTCTATCTTATCTTCTTTTCTCTCTCTGTTGTCTGCTTTTAATGGTTTCTTTATCTGTGATATAACCATATAATGATCACTTCCCACTTCCGGTCCTCTTGACACTTTTACATCTACTATGTTCTTTCTATTTTCATTTCCTGCTACTATGTAGTCTATTATCGATTTTTCTTTTTTGCTGCTCATCTCTCTAGTATATTTGTGTATATCTTTGTGCTTATAGTAAGTATTTGCTATAAACATATTATTGATTCGGCAAAACTCTATTAATCTTTTTCCATTATCATTTAGTATTGTCTCCCCATTCTTGCCCAATATTCTACTCTCTCCTGGTTTTCCCTTTCCCACTCTACTATTAAAATCTCCTGCAATGTATATTTCGCCTTTTGCTCTTTCTACCGCCTCTGTTAACATTTCCCAGAATTTCTCTTTGTTCTCCTTTTTGTCGTCTTCATTTGGTCCATACACACTTATTATTGTTATAATGCTCTCGTTATCGTCCTTCATATTTATTGTCAATATCCTCTCTGAACATGCCTCCCATTTTTCTATATTGTGTGCCCATTCTTTTTTTATCATACATGCGACTCCTTCAGCTGCTCTTTTCTCTGTTTCCACTCCGCTATATATAAATACACTTCCTTTCATCATTTTTTGTAATCCTCGCCCTTTTTTTTTCGTTTCCGTTATTGTAAGTATGTCTATCTTATTTTCCAGAAACTCATCTTCTAGTTCTATTTCTTTTCCCTTTATGCTTCGTATATTCCATGTTGCCAATCTCCATATTTCTACCTTTTTCCTTCTCATTGTTTTCTGCTCCTTTCCCCACTTCTTCTTCAGTTTTTTGTTTGTTTCTGTTTTTCTTCCCAGCTTCCATAATCTATCCTATTTCTATATTGTGCCTCCTTTCTTTTGTATATTTGGCACTTTTTGCTAGTTGCCATGTGCTCTAGGTCTTTATCTTTAATTCTTGTACAGTTGGCGCATTTTATCTCATTTTTTCCACAATCCTTCCCTTCGTGTCCTTCTTGTCCACATCTGTAGCATACTTCCGTTCTTGTACAGTAGTTAGCTACATGCCCATAGCAGCAGCATTTGAAGCAGATCGCGATCCTTATATATTCCTCTACCTGTTTTACAGTAAAATCTATCAGTAATTTTCCTTTTTTTACCACGTACTTAAATATCTCATTGTCCGCTTCTACTACCCAGTCCTCTACATATTGTTTACTGTTCCCGATGGCATTTTTTTTAACTGCTCTTATTACTGTCTTCACCTCTCTAGTCCCCACCATTTTTCTTATTTCTTCATTTTCCCTTATTATTTCATTTACTATTTCTTCTTCAGTATACCCTTGCTCAACTTTTTTTATTATAAACAACGGCTTCGTTTCTTTCATTTTCCTCACTGTTATTCTTTGTACTTCCTCCAGTTTCTTCCCTATTTGCTCCTGTTGTAGCTCGTTTCTGCACTTCATCACTACCAATCCACTTTTGTATTTTTTTATTTCCTTTATACCTTCTTCACCTACTTCTTCTATCGTAAGTTTTTCTCAAATTTTTTCCATTACCTTCTCACCTTCTACCGCTTTCACTGTTATTTCTCTTATTTTTTCAGGTGTTTTCCATCCCTTTATCTTTTTTGTATCGTTTTTTTTTCTTTTCTGTGAATGCCGCATATGTCTTTTTGCTCATATTTTGTGTTATTGTACCTCCCCCTATCAATTCCGTTATTTTTGCTTCCAATTTGTCCATTCTTTTTTCGAATTGTTTCTCTATTTGTTCCAATCTTTGCTCTAATTTATCTGTTTTTCCTGGTTTTTGTTTTTTCTCTGCATTCTCCATGTTTTCATATACTGTGGCGGTCATTTTACCTACTATTTTTTCTTTATTCTCTATACTTTTTTCCATTTCTTCTCGAGTTTGTCCTTCTTCTCTTTTATTCCCCTCTTTATATATCCTAATTTCCCTTTGTATCAGTTTGATTTGAATCATTAATTCATCTGATACTCCACTTAGTTTTTTATGAGTATCTTCACTTTCTTCTTTCCGCTGCGACATATCTTTCTGTCTTAATTTTATTCTTTTTCCCATGCTATCTTCAACCTCGCTCATCACTACTCCTCTATACGATTTGTTTGCTTTTTCTTACTCCTCATATTCCTCTTCTTCCTCCGTTGATGTTTTTCTTTTTCTAGTCTCCACTTTTCCCACTGGTGGAGTTCTTTTGATTTTAGGCGCCACTTTGAATGGGTTTTTAGCCTCCATTCTTGCGAGGTCAATCCCACTTCTATTTATAAATCTATAATAATATTAAATATTTATCTCAGTATAAAATACAAATAAAAAACAAATAAAAGTTGTTTTTGTTTCTTATCTCAATAACACCGTTCCTGCTTATCAGTTCTACTTGTTTATTTGGAAATTACCCCCGCTTCCTCCGCTCGGAAGGGCACTTTCCTATACTTATCTAGATGTCTTACTTCTCCGTTGTTCTGTTATTAATTAATATCCTTATCAAACTCACAAAATAAAAAAAATAACTTTATTGATGTATTATCCTTAAACCACTAAACAATCAGTACTCTGCTTATCTGCATATCGACTTTTCGATTTCACCACAAACAAACATCCGAACACTTTCACTCTCCGATATAGACTCCTTATTTCAGTTTATAATAGAAAATAATAAATTTATTACGGAATTGGTTATTTTACCTACTTTCTTACCTTCGTCTATCAACAGATCTGAACTTGTTTGAACTTGAAAAGGGTCAGCTTAGTTGGTAGCGTACATTGTATAGTGATGTTAAGTATAAAAAACGACACAGACAAATCGTAATTCTCATTTATTTAAAACACACCAGGTTTAAGTAAAAGTAATTTTAAACAATAAAAATGAGAAATACATATTATATACCTATTCCTAAAATATATTTATAATTATTTATTTCAAAGTATTGTACTACAAATGAATAAATTTATTTATGTTTAATAATACTACCATACATTTGAGATACAAATTATATACATATCATTACTATTGTCGTTAATTAGATTGAATTTTATAGCGACCCCAAGGAAGCGTGTCTGTACTGTTTTCAATCAAATAACGTTTATCGTCAAATGAATTAAGAGCTACTTTAATTTCCTCTACACTAAATAAATTATGGTTATAAGAACGTATGGAACGCTGCTTTATAAATTTTTCTTTAGATAACATTAAACATTCATAATAATCATTATAATCTATTTCATTTTTTACTATGTTGTATTTAACCCCCTTAATTTTTTTTATACATTTATTCAACCAATCTGTTTTATAAGTGTACATTTTTGATCTTAATCCTATGAAATTGGTTAAAGTTAAATAATACCCTCGAATTGGAAGAATTTTAATGGCAAACACTGATTTTAAATATGTATTGGATTCGTCATATATATTTTAGTACAATGGAATTAGACCAATGAGGAATTAAAAATGATTCAA
Organism: Platypus cylindrus; assembly: GCA_949748235.1. Taxonomy (NCBI): domain Eukaryota; kingdom Metazoa; phylum Arthropoda; class Insecta; order Coleoptera; family Curculionidae; genus Platypus; species Platypus cylindrus. The sequence goes on along the minus strand of OX456488.1, from coordinate 44,998,539 downwards.
ATTACTAGACAGGAAAAGACTATATGCTTAACAGAATCTGATTTGGTTAACATAATATTCATCAATACATATCATGTCGTTCCCTTAATTAATAGGCTAAATTTAATTGACTTTATCACATTTTATAATAATTTTATAAAAGCTAATTTTATAGCCATTTGCATATGGCTAAATATGTTCATTTAGATTTAATACAGATTATAACATTTATAGAAAAATTTTTCACCCTTATAATCTTTTCAAATAACATCCTGTTAAAGATCTCTTTATATTAAAAATGCAGATTATTGTTCGGTGCAACCCAAAATTCAATTTATATACTCAACCCAACATAATGGATGTCGGTTGGCTTTGTGGTTCAGTGGTAAGGTCCTTATACCCCCATAAAAATTTATAGGTTCGATTCCTATTCACATCTAAAAATTTTATTTTAAAGATCTTCTCTATCATCTGTCTCTCTCTCTCTCTCCTTTTCCTTTACTCCTCTACTTTACTGCTGTAATCACGAGGTGTGCTTTACCACATTAAGGATAGGTGTAAGGACGCCTATTATGACTGCGCCCCGACGGCATCTTTATACTTATCCATGTGATAAGCACGCCTCACAAGCCTTCACCTTTTTTCAAATTCTTGACAATATCCGATGCTACCGACATCTATCCACACATCAAACTTCAAACATTACATCAAAAGATACCTTGGAAAACACATTGAAACTTGGCGCCACATTTCAAAAATAAATATGACACTGCTAATTGACACAGAAAATTCAAAAATATGACAGTGACAATTGACACATAAAGCGCCATTGGAAAACACGTTGAAACTTGGCGCCACATATCAAAAATTAATATGACACTGATAATTGACACACCCAATTCAAAAATATGACAGTGACAATTGACACATAAAGCGCCATCTAACATAAAAATTCAAAAATGAAAATTTAGACACAGTGCCACCTAGCGGACAACACATAAAACTCAATGACATAAAAATGAGGTCCCCGCGATTGTGGCGCCCTCTGGTGGTGAAATTTTGAACCAGTGGTCTAGCTTTGCTGTTGTATATCTACTGGTAGAGTTTCCTGAAATACTACTTATGACTTATGACTACCACGTAAAAAATATACATAAGTTCTCGTTCTTAGTTCGTGACACAGAATTCAATTTCATTGTAATAAATGCTATACAAAAGTTGAGTAAAAATCTTTCTTTTAAACTAAATGAATGTTTGGGTGAGCCCATTAAGCACGTTTAACAAAATACTTCCCCTAAAACCTAAAATATTATATGCGAAATAATTTTGTCGAATATCCACCTGCTTCCGATGTTTATGGATTCACAGAAATGTCGACTTTGTGGCCTTAAAATTTATGGAAAGTTTCAGACAATCGATTGGCTGAAAGACAAAAGTAAACAGTAGGCTGTAGGTAGGAGGTACCGTACCATACTACGTGTGATATGAAATTGTGATTTGCCAAATTATTCATCATGACTCAATTCATGATATCTTTAACATCAGCTGGATAGAATAGAATAAAAAATTAAAAACGCCTTTTTTTGGTTGGGAATCAAATGTTGTCTATATAAGGTCTAAGATATTTATATAAAAATTATTTCATATTTTTCGTAATCTTATCATATTCGTTCGTGCTAATTTTTTATCCTCTTTTATTTTTTTTATTATTGTGGTTTTGGGGCTTTTGTTGTTTTTGTTGTTTTTTAGTTTTCGTTTATTGACTTTTTGTATTTGTTTTGTGACTTTTGTCTTTTCGTTTTGATTCTTGACAAGATGAGTGGTGCAACACCTAAACCCTAAACGGGAACGTACCCATCAATTTGTAAGGATTTATTTCAAATTCGAAAATAATCGATCACATTGCACTATTGGGAAATGTACAGAATCTTTTGCGATAAGTTACATTTTTAAATAATTTATTTATTTATATAGAAAAGATGGTCTTTATTTTGCAAACAATTGCAAAGTAATTAAATTTTTAGATCATAAGCTACATTACTTATATTTTTATTTGTGTTAAATAATTAATTTAAAAAATATGTACTAAAGAGTGTACTAAAAAAGTGTACTAAAAGAGAATCAAGGAAAGGAAACTGTTCATCAACATACCAATACTTGAATTTTGAACCACATTAAAATGACACCCATAGTTTTTCCCGGCTATGACCCATCTCTATCATCATTTTACCAATATTACAAATTAAATAAAGGGCAGCTTTAATTTCTCTGTTTCTTCAATTTCAAACAAATTTGAAACTCAATGACATAAAAATGGGTCCGCCGCAATTGTGGCGCCCTCTGGTGGTGAAATTTTGAAACAGTGGTCTAGTTCTGCTGTTGTATATCTACTTCCAACATAAATAAAATATTTAATGGCAAACATAAAAGACAAATTTCTTTAATTCAGGAAATATTCTTAAGCGAACAAGAAATAGTAAGTAGTTAAACAAGGCCGATTCTCCCTCAACTTAGACTCTAGAGGGGGGATTGTAAATTCAGGGGTAAGGGGGTGGTTTTTCAATATGGTGTCAATCAAAGGGGTGTGTACAAGTTTAAGGGGTGGGGGGTAATTCAATATGGCGTCAGAGGGGAGGGTACTAAGGGAAAGGGGTAATGGCGTCGTTGGATTTCATTGGATGGGTGGGGAAAGGGGTAATTCAATATGACGTCGTTGGATGGGTGGGGAAAAAGGTAATTCAATATGGCGTCGTTGGATTTAATTGGATGGGTGGGAAAAGGGGTGATTCAATATGGCACCGTTGGATTTGATTGGTCGGGCGAATGGTGGGTCGTCCGGCGTCCATTAGCGTCACCATGGTTATTGTCCAGTTAATTTTAACGCCATTTTGTCCATTTAATGAGAGTCGCTTAATTACTTTAAAGAAAAAAGGCTGCATGCAGATGTAAAAACCATCGAGGCCAGACGGTCTGACGTTATTTGAAAAGCCAAAAAGTTAAGTGATTTTTAATTGGCAGGTTGATAAGCTACCCTCTATGACGATTATCATTTCTTGTCATAGACGATGAAGAATGTGCTCTTAACAATAATATCATTTGAATGCTATTAAGAATTATCTAGTAAAATTTGTGGTTATCTACACATGAGATTGAGAAGGTCGAAAAGCCACCCTCTACTGCAGACAGATGTAAAAACCATCGAGGCCAGACGGTCTGACGTTATTTGAAAAGCCAAAAAGTTAAGTGATTTTTAATTGGCAGGTTGATAAGCTACCCTGAATATAAAAATAATCTAATCTTCAATAGGGTAGATTTCTGTTATCTTGAGAAACCAACTAAGTACATAGACGATGAAGAATGTGCTCTTAACAATAATATCATTTGAATGCTATTAAGAATTATCTAGTAAAATTTGTGGTTATCTACACATGAGATTGAGAAGGTTGAAAAGCCACCCTCTAAGACGATTATCATTTCTTTTTTTCCAATATAAATATGGGCTCATGTGAGCTATTTGTCAAATACAGTTTCATCTTCAACAACTACATAAAATATTGAAGTTTAAACAATACATATCGAGTGTTTAAATAATTTGGTTTGATAATTCTAATAGGCTACAGGTAAATATTAACATTTTGGATTTAATATTGGTTTTGCAATGAAATATTTATTTTTCCAGTAATGGATTGTGCAATTGACCTAAGCCATGAAGTTATCCGAATTGTTACCGAAGCCACAAAACTATTACAAAATTCCAGAGAAAAGAAAAATTGGATTAAAAAAATTAATACAAGCATCCGACAGTTAACGAAAATATCAAAAGAAGGGCAACTATCAACTGGTAAATACAGAAAGATTTTAACCAATATCACTCATTTAAAACGATTGCGAATTCTATTACAAACTAATAACATACATATTGGCGGGGGTGACAATGGAGTAAAACGTAGTGATAGGGTTAGGTGGGAAAATATTAACGCTGCATTTAATAGTCGCATTAGAACTGGGATTATTTATAATTTAAAACATATAGACATTTTAGAATTTTTTAAAGACGCTTTCCAATTAGTCAAACGTAGAATTCTTAATATATTTAAATCTATTAAAACAATAAAAATAAACACTTGTTTTTGCGGTGAATATATTATTAAGAAGAACAATCTAGATACGTTTGAATATAAATATTTTATTACCAAAAACATAATTATTGACATTGGAAGCAATCTATCAGACTGGTTCCAAACAAATGTTGTGGAAAAAGTATTAACAGCAATGAGTGAATTCCAAGAGCGCGATAGTGGTTGGGCATTACATAAGTTAATTAGTTTGGAAATAAATATTAATAAGCATACATTTGGAAACGGTGCTTCATCTTTTATTAAACTACCGGATGAAATTCGTGTTAAACGCGCTTGCATAAACATTAAGAATTTCGATAATGCTTGTTTTTATTGGTGCGTCATCGCAGCTCTTTATCCTACTCATAATTCAGATAGAGTATCATCTTATCCTCATTACAATAATGTATTAATAACCGAAGGCTTAACTTTACCTATTACCATAGACCAAATTCCAAAATTTGAAAGATTAAACAATATTTCTGTTAATGTTTATATACTTGAACTTATTGAAAATAAGAAAGGTAAGCATTTTTCAGTAGTACCATGTCGAATAACGGACTCGAAATTAAGTAAACATATAAATTTATTATTAATACAAGACACATATTATCCAAATATAAACGATTATGATCCACTACCTGCAGAGAGTAATAAATTTGAGGAAATTTCATATCACTACTCTCTTATAACAAATCTTTCTAGGCTTATCTCGAAACAAATAAATAATAAACAACATGCCATTTTTGTATGCGATCGCTGCTTGAATTATTTTAATGATGAGAATAAATTAAATGATCATTTAGAGTTATGTGAACAGAAAAAATTTTGTAAGATAACTTTCCCAAAGTATGATTATGTTGAATTTAAAAGTTTTACGTATAAACAAAAATCGCCCTTTATAATTTATTTGGATTTCGAATGTGTTCTAGAAAAAGTACATAATAAAAATTTCTATCAACAACATAAAGCTTTTAGTGTAGGTTTTTATTTTAAATGTGCATATGATAATTCAATTTCATTCTATAAATCATATCGCGGAGAGAACTGTGTAGAATGGTTTTCAAATCAATTGGAAATATTAGCATTCAATCTTGAGGAAAAGTTAAAAACTGTGATACTTACGACTCCCGGAGTTGATAAAAATACAGCTATAGCATGTCATATTTGTGAGAAACTATTTGTGATTGATGATGTAATTGTAGCAGATCATAATCTTTTTAATGGTGAATTTACAGGATTCGCTCACTCTAATTGTAATTTAAATTTTAAAAAGTTATTTGTTATTCCAATAGTTTGCCATAATCTCTCTAATTACGATGGACATTTTTTAATTAAAGAATTATGTAAAAACAATAGAGTTAGCTTATTACCCATTAATAAAGAAAAATATATATCATTTACTCAATATTATACAGAAAATAGTATTAAATATAGGTTCATAGATTCATTTAGGTTTTTGGGTACATCGTTAGCAGAATTAGCATCTACTTTAAATATAAATGATCTAACAAATCTTAAGCAGGAATTTAATTATTTAGATAATGAAAAATTTCACCTGCTTACACGTAAAGGTGTTTTTCCCTATGATTATGTTGATAATTTAGATAAATTAAATGATGACGAATTACCAAAAAGAGAATTATTCTATAATAAATTAAACGATCAAAATATTAATGAAGATGAATATGAACATGCTCTAAATGTTTGGAATAAATTTAATATGCTAAATTTAGGAGAGTATAGTGATTTATATTTAAAAACTGATGTAATTCTGTTGGCAGATGTTTTTGAAAACTTTAGAAATAGGTGTCAGAATATTTACAAATTAGATCCAGCATGGTACTATACTTTACCAGGATATGCTTGGGATTGCATGCTTAGAATTACTAAATGTAGACTTAAACTTATTAAAGATATTAATCAATTATTATTCATAGAAAAGGGGTTAAGGGGAGGAATTTCTATGTGCTCCAATCGTTATTCCGAAGCCAACAATAAATATATGACTAATTATGATTCTTCTAAACTATCGAAATATTTATTATATTTTGACGTTAATAATTTATATGGTTGGGCTATGTGTCAGTACTTACCATACGATAATTTTGTTTGGGTCAATAATATTAATGATTTCAACATTAGCCAATTAAGAGATGATGCAGACGAAGGATATATTCTAGAAGTTGATTTAGAGTATCCATCTTGTCTACATGATGAACATAAAGATTTTCCTTTTTGTGCTGATCACGAGAAACCTCCAAATTCAAAACTGTCTAAATTGTTAAATACAGTAAAAGATAAAAAAAATTATGTTATTCATTATAGGAATTTAAAACAAGCATTAAATAACGGTTTAATTCTAACTAAAATTCATAAAATATTGAAGTTCAAACAGTCTCCATGGTTGAAATCTTATATTGATTTAAATACAATGTTACGAACCAATGCTCAATCAGATTTTGATAAAAGTTTATTCAAATTGATGAATAACGCAGTTTTTGGAAAAACGATGGAAAACATAAGAAACCATAGAAATATTAAATTAGTGAATAAATGGGGCGGGCGATATGGAGCAAAAAATTTAATTTCAAGTCCATTATTCCATAGCCGTAAAATTTTTGACGATAATTTAGTTGCTGTAGAATTAAATAAAGCTCAAATTATATTTAACAAACCGGTATATGTGGGCATGGCCATTTTAGATATTTCAAAGACCGTAATGTATGACTTCCATTACCAATTTATATTGAAACATATACCATTAAATCAATGCAAATTGATGTATACAGATACTGATAGTTTTATTTATGAAATAATGTGTGATGATGTTTATAGCGAAATTATTAAAAAGCATATTAGCAAATTTGATACTAGCGATTATCCGTTAAATAATAAGTATAACATACCCCAATTGAACAAAAAAGTACTAGGATTAATGAAAGATGAAGCATGTGGGCATATTATAACCCATTTTATAGGTTTAAGGTCAAAAATGTATACATATAAGCTAGATAATAAGTGTTTAAAGAAAATTAAGGGTATAAGAAATAATGTTGTAAAAAATGAAATAACTTTTAATGATTATTATGATTGTTTAATGTTAGGAAAGGATAAAATTGTTGCCCAACGGTCTATCCGTTCATATAATCATAACATATTTAGTATAGAGGAAGTCAAGTTGGCCCTTAATTCCTTTGATGATAAAAGATATTTATTACCTAACAGTACCGACACGCTTCCTTGGGGCCACTATAAAATACCCAAAGAATTTGCAAATATTTGAATATAATTCATAGGTAGTAGAATAAGTATTGTTGTATATAACTTTATTATATGTAAAAAAAAAAAAAATACAATTGTTAAAAATATATGTTTTTATTCATGAAGTGTATGATTTTAATATAAATTCTAAACATATACTGCAATTAATGCTGTGATTGTACAACGGTCCATCGATGACGTCACCTTCAGCTGTTGTAGAGTGTCCCCAGCATGGCTTCAATAATAGCAATAACATATTTTTAGGCAATTCCATCTTATATTTTATTAATTTTGTAATATATTCATTATTTGAATCCATTTCGTGGTTAATAATTTTCTTCAATTCTAACACCTGCTCAAGTTTCACCATGCTTTTAATTTTCTAATCAACTTAACAACACACTTTAAGAATAATGAGACAGATAGTAGTGCAACACAATAAAGTATTGCTAAGACTGAATCAAGTTTTTCTGCTGCCAATGTGGAAATGAAGATAGGGGTGGGGAACCTGTTTAAATTCTGCCACTCACTATCTTTAAACACAGCCTTATGGTCAATAATTCTAATTTTATATGTTGTTGAATCTTTCGGAATAGATGTAGATAGAACTGATTCGGTAACTTTGTTCATCTTATTCCAATTGGAAGGCCAATGATCATTTGTAGGGGTGAAACAAATATAAACTTCTTGCACATTTTTTGGATGACTCATATAGAGCACATTATTAAAAATGGTGACTAATATTAGGAAAGGAATTCCCAACATTGTGAGGTGAACTAATTTATAGAAACAATTAACTAGCATATATATATATTTATTGTGGTAAACAATTATAAATCCAATTACTAAGTACAAAACAGTTTCTTAAACTACACATATAAAACTTATCATTTAAATGTTCCATACATTTCGGTACATCAATATTAAATTTAGGTGGTGAATGCCAACTACTTAAACTTTCAATGTTTACAATTTTCGGTAACGATTGTTTGCTAGCATCCAAATCTTCAAATAAATTTAGTAGAAAATCCTTCTTCTGGTGTCCTTTAACATACACAATATCAAATCCATATAATTTTTTTCTTATTAAATGTATATAATCGTAGCTAATGTATCCTGATTGGTATGGAAGCCCATGAATGTTATAAATTGCATAATTTACATCTTTCTTTTCGGGAATAGATAATGCCGAATATGGTTTTGGTTCTTGAAATACATAATGATTATATTGTGAATCATGCATAATAGTGATCTCTTTAACATGAAACTTCCGTTCGTGTTCACTACTATTTAATACAAAACCTTGCATATCAACAATTGCAATTTTCATTTTAATTAATTTTTCGAACAATTTCACTGAGAGGCAAATACTCGATAATACAATCGTGAATAATGATGCAGTATGCTTTTGTATTTTCAGGAAAAGCTTGATGTGTATCAATCTCAATCTTAACGTCAACTGTTGAAGATTTTATACTTTCATCTCTTTTAGAACAATCAATAACAAAGAGCGCGTGTGTTTTAAATTTATCATAACTTAATAGAACCTGTTTGCGTTCTAATAGAGATTGAGCCATGTAACTCCTATAAAACTCTGTATAATTATAATATACATTTGTATAATTATCTGATGCAAAATCTAAATTCATTCGTTCATATGGATAATAATCTCCATTTAAAGACAATCGGATATTTGATATGTTCATATGATCAAATAATGTAGAATCAGCAGTTGCTATATCTTTTCGGTTATTATGAAAACCAATAATAGCATAACGAGGACACTCTACATTTGTAGTAGTTTTCACACTCCAAATTTCTTTTGTCGACCCTGTATTAAGAGCTGGTAATTCGTGATATTCCCATTTCCTAAATGGAATCAAGATTGGCCGATCATGTTTAATTGACTTTAATAATTCCATTTTAATATTATCATTTGGCATTACATGGCTCACTTTCAACTCAATACTATCAATTTTAATTTCAGTTATTGTTTCACTATTAGGATTCAATAGAGCATTGTTATCTGTTCGAGACCTTACTAGTCGCAATGTGTGTTTTCCACACATCATTGTCTTATAATCACTAAAAACACCGAATAAGTGGGCTAAAGGTATTCGCATAAAGAATTCTTTGTTAGCACATGTCGGGTTTTGATTAGGATAGTACCAACTGGCCATTGTTAAATGTTTAGTATCATCTTCAGTATAACATAAATAGCCACGAATAAGGCTCACAATCCCCGGATCTTTTACATGCTCCACTTCAACTCCATTCAATTCATATGTTACTGAATCAAACAAAAAGGCTCCTGCATTATTAAGTAAACAACCATCGCCTTCTCCTCTTGTCTTTTTCAGTGTTCCTTTAATGACTAATGCAGCCTCGCTCATTAACAGCCAAACATCATTTCTATTTACGGTTATTTCGATTACATCATTATTATCAAATGATTTAACATAGGGCAAATATGTTCGATATTCCATATTAATTATGGAGGTATCGGTAATCACCGGCTTATACAGGTTTAAAATTTGATCGTACGACATATCCAATTGTTTTGAGAAAATTGACGTTTAATGGTGATAATTTACCCCCCAACTTTCTTCTTGAACAACTTTTTCTAACTGAGCATGGTGAGGGGTGGATATGTCTTTTATACGATTTAATTATTAAAACCATCTTTTTTCAATTCCAATCGGATGATAATTTCTTCGCCTCGAAAATTCACCAGATTAAAATCTTGATCTACTATTTTCAATGAAATGTTAGAAATCTCTTTTCTGATTATTGGCAAATAAATTAAGTTTCGTGGAATTTCGTCTATAGAATACCCTGGGTTAGATGTAACAGGAAATTCATATAATGTATGAGATGGTATCCCGTTGTAATATGCCCCACTTGTTATGTTACTATCCACGTGAATTGTTCGAACTTTAACAATGTTTACAGGACGATCAGATGAATGAACTATTCCTGCTGGTAATACCTTTCGTGAGAATCCTAGGAGTTTTGCCAACGAATTGTTATAAGTGAAATCTATATCAAAATCACGATGAAAAATTTCACACTTCAAAGTATTATTGTTTGGTCTTAGGAAAAATATATCTTCCTCTTTTTCATTACCATTCAAATTGAAATTTAGCAACTTCTTCTTTAAAAAATTATTAATATCTGTAATTTCGTATACACCACCAGGCAGATGAATTGAATTCAACTGTTTGCTTTTATCTATATAGTAAAATTCTGTATTTTCTTCTACGTTGGGTATAGTATTGTAGGAAAAGAAACCAATGAGTGCTAATCCGTATTGATAATTTGCATCCAATTGTATGGGGATAGGAAAATCTATGGAGAGTGTAGACTTGCGATCCTTCAGCGTTAATATTATAGACATAACTAATAATCAACTTAATTACAACTTGGTATTATATAGAAATTCAATACATAAATGACCACAATTACTAGAATTGAATCTTTGATATTGCTTTTTATTGTAGATTATATTAGTTGATGGACCAAAATAATTTACTAGTTCTACTGGTGGTTTTAAATTACCGAAACTATCGAAATAATTGATTGCACTTCCTCGTTTTTTATATGCCACCCAATGAGTACCTGCATTGGCATTCAAATCTAAATTAACAATAGCACTTTCATTACGATGTATATGATAGGGTAGCTGATCACGCATAAATACACCTCTAAAATATGGTAGTTTCAATTTATTTGCACAGTTTATTATTTCATAGTCATACAGAGCTCTATTAGGTAAATTCAGCGTCTCGAATTTTCGGGCTTTTTTAAAAATAAACCATAACCTTTGGAATTTTTTCGAAGATACAATCCCGAACCTTTCTTGCCAATTTCAATCTTTGAAGCATTGTTGCCATCATTTATTTTCCTTTTGATATCCATTACATTTTTAACAACAGTAGATGCTCCACCAGCTAGAGCTCCCATTGCTCCTAAAGCAGATAGAATTGGCAATAGTGGTAAAAATCCGCCAGATTTATGTTCAAATGGAATAATACGAGGTAGTCGTATCTTTTTTCTACCACCTGCTTTTTTAATAGCCATTCGAGCAGCTTTTAATCCAGCTAATGAAGATTTTCGTAAACTTTTATTATTCACTGCATATTTTCGTAAACTTTTCGATGTAGGATTTACAACATGTGTCTTGAATGACAGTCCCATACCCATTTTTCTTTTAACTTTCATTGTATTTAGAACAACCCAAGACGCGGCTTTTTCACCAACACTAGAATCTTTTGATTTAACGCGTTCCCAAGCACTATTTTCTAACTCTTTATCTGCTTTATGTCTATCAGACAATGATGAACTTGAACTATATAAAAGATCGTGCTGCTTACAGGCGGCGTCTAATTGATTAATGCCAGGATCGCCTCGCGCTAATCGTTTTTGTACTTTTGTACCAGGTCCACACCACTGATAGCCGGGAATATGTAATTCAATAGGTAATTTATTAATTAACGAATTTACAATACCCGCACCTTTGTGTTTAACAGTTTGCATATTACTAAATCATATTAAAACTTTGCAGCTTTTATATATAAATAATAAATGGATGTTTTAAATTTTCAGTTAGAATCATGCATTTAGTATCACAAGATCTTAAGCTCGATGTTGAAAATTTAGATTTTGATGATTCCACGTCTAAAATCTGTGTACATAGTAAATTATTACCAAATTGTTTTCGCGCTATATTTTGCGGCCCTAGTGGTTGTGGAAAAACTAATTCACTTTTAGCGTTGTTATTCAATCCTAATGGACTGAAATTTGCTAATATATATTTATATTCAAAGTCTCTTTATCAACCAAAGTATAAATTATTAGAAAATGTTTTGCAGCAAGTTAAGGAAATTGAATATTTTCCATATAAGGATAATGAATTAATCACTGATCCTGATGAAGCTAAAGAAAACTCTGTATTTATATTTGATGATGTTTCCTGTGATAAGCAAGATAAAATTAGGGCATATTTTTCTATGGGTCGGCATAAATCTATTGATGTGGCATACTTATGTCAAACTTATTCCAAAATCCCGAAACAATTAATAAGAGATAACTGTAATGTAATTGTATTATTCAAACAGGATGATGTTAATTTAAAGCATGTGTTTGATGAACATGTTACACCAGATATATCATATAATACATTTAAAACCTTATGTTCTCAATGTTGGAATTCCAATAAATTTAAGCCATTGGTTGTTGTTAAGGAATTTGAATTAAATAATGGACGTTATCGAATGGGGTTCGATGAGTATATAAAAGTTAATGAATAGTTCTATTAATAATCATTTGTTTATGATGAAGCTTTTAAATAAGGTTGAATCAGAACGTAAACAGAAAATTATAAAATTAGCTAATGATGTCCGAAAAAAATATATGGCATTAAAATTGGGGAGATCAAATGAAGATACCACAATAAATAGAATTTTTTCTCCTATCACCACCCATTTAAAAGAAATTGAAAATAATCAAAAAGCGGTAAAATTACCTATCAAAGCAGAGGTGAAATCAAATGTGATGAAAATAAATAAACAGGAACCTATAGATGAGAGTGAAATAAAAACTATGTTAAAAGAAACGGATACTGATAGTGATAATACAATGATGACAGCTGACGATGATTATAGTGAAATAATAGAGGCGAATGCTAAAAATGTAATAAATTTACAAGATTATCCCAACGTTTCACAAAAATATATAGAAGAATATTTTCAACATTCTTCGAAAATTGACGTCACTCATGCCCCCAGATATAATGCTACTACTAGAACATGGAGCTTAGGTAGTAAAGAAATAGAATTTGATAATATTACGGGTGAGATAATCGTAGACGGTGTCCCTTATGAAGGCACTGAGGGGCTTTATGAGTTGTTATTTTATAAAAAATCTAAAAATTTTAATGATGAAGATACTGATGCATTCGAAGACATTATAGACAAAACCAATCTCTATCGAAAAAATTATTCTGCAGAAGGTAGAATTATAGGTGCAAAAAGCTTCAAATATAAACATATCATACGACCATTACTATCAAAAAAGGGTGGTAACTATGATAATAATTATATGACATATAATACAAAACCAGTAGAATATGTCTATTGGGATGATGTTAATGAGTTAGTTGATAGACTACGATTATTATTTGCATCTAAATATGCTGGAAATAACTCCCACACCAATGAAATTGCATCAATTATTGAAGAATTAAAAGAAGCGAAAATCGTATATTAACTCTTCTTAGTTAATCGTTTTCCTATAGTAGAAATGAGTATAGACAAGTTCGGACGTGCAGCTGATAAATATTATCAACCTGTTGCTTCTCCTTCGTCATTGTTTTCTTTTACATTAAATGGTGACTTAGATATTGGTGGTTTAAAAATATGTAATGTTAAATTGCCCTCCCAAGATGAAGATGTTTCTAATAAGAAATATGTGGATGAGTCATGTAAGACAATCATGAATTTCTATTTGATGGTACAACAAGATGTCGCAGTTATGTCTGAGAGACATAGAGAACAATCAGTAGGTTTTGCTGATAAAATGAATCTGCTTTATAGAGGACTTGAAATAAAGATTGAAGAATTATCAACAGCACTTGAACTAAAGATTCAAAAATTAGTAACAGCAATTGAAGATGTTAAGAGCAAGCATATTGATGATCGTAGGGAAATAGCTTCAAAATTGCATGAAGTTCAAATAAATATAACTAACAATATACGCGAAATTAATAAAATTAATAATATTGTTAGTAATATAGGAAGCCAAATTACAATTCTTGATAATAATAAAGTTAATAAACTTGATATTAGAAAACTTAAATAGGTACTTCAATAGTGAATTAGTGCTAATCAAATTGTGGCCGTAAAATGGCATCAATCGAAAAAATTCAAGTGGTTAATGAATTACATAGATCGATAAGAAAAAATTTCCCTAGGAGACGAACGCTTATTAAAGGGCTGGATGATTTATGGCAAGCCGATCTTGCCCAAATGGATACATATGCTAAAGAAAATAATCAATTTAAATATATTCTGTTGGTTATCGATTGTTTTTCAAAATATGTGTGGACTGAACCACTAAAATCAAAAACAGGGGAAGAAGTGACAGCGGCATTTGCTAGAATATTATCCACTT